>OZ008369.1:45721100-46321100 GCA_963931995.1 Phaonia tiefii | reverse complement strand
GACGTTGTCACAACCGTATTAGGGGTAGTCACGACCATATTAGAGGTTGTCACAACCGTATTTGTGGTTATGACAACTGTATTAGAGGTTGTCAAGATGTAATTAACATTCTGTAGAGCTTTGGCTACCAAATTTGATTTTTAAAATAGATTCGCTTAGCAGTGTTTCTCAAAAATTAATTAATAACACATTTAGTGACCATATTTTAGTCTTTTCTTGATCATTTAATATCTTCTATGCTCATAGATAATTACAAAACGAGGAATTAAAGCAATTTTGCTGGATTCATTTTTAGAGAATAGATTCAATTGTACGTGGCACTACTGGCCAGTTTTGATGTCCCAGTCTTCTGGGCACAGCCCTAATTATGAGGTATTGTGTTTCTTGGATTTGGCCAATAAACCTAACCGTTAGACCGTTCTATATAAATCGATGATATACTTAGCAATATGTCAAAAACGACTTTTTGCGAAAAAGAACTTTTTTATTGTTGAATATGAATCTTTGGGGACTCAGAAACAATATTTATTCCACGAGTTTTTTTTTTAAAATTAGTTGTATTTCAAAATATAACACAGTTTAACCATTTTCGTGGGCTTAAAAATTAAAAAATTAAATTAAAAAAAAAAAAAAACTGGAATTTTTTAATTTTTTACAATAAACTGGGTTAGTAGCCTTTCATTTAAGATGAATATTTCATTCGTACACTGAGAGAAAAAAAATTATTATAATAATAAGTGGTAAAGGTAGATTTACGACTTTTTCATTTAAAATGGCACAAAAACGGCTAAAGATTTTTGGCCAAAATTTTCTATTTCTCGTTTAGAACCTTAAAATCTAAAATTCCACCACGGCGCTTCACGTCACAAAGCTTAGTTCGGACGTTATGAGTTGAGGAAGGTAAAAAAGCTAAAAATTTTGGATTTTTTCCATTTTTCTTGAAGTTTTTTCAATTTTTTTTCCAAACGAAACATTGTACTGCGAAGCGCCTTGGTAGAATTTAAGATTTGGTAGAATTTAAGATTGAAAGTTGGTTGTTGCAACTGATTTAAGCCTAGATTCGGTTGTGGCGACCAAATTGATATGAAATTCGATGTTGACAACCGAACTGATGCCACATTCGGTCATTGCAATCGATTAGGTACCAAAGTTTGTTGTTGCAACCGAAATTATAAAACAATTAGTTCAATCAATTAAGAAAAAAGGTTTTTTCAACGCAATTTCAGTTGCGGGGGCAAAAGTTAGTGTTGACAAGCTCTATTCGGTTACGACAACTGCAATTCGGTTGCAACAGACGAATTTACGGTTGCTACATCCTCTTTCAAAACAATTAGATCTGCAAGTGTGCAAATCGATTCCTACGGTAACAAATTCTAAGAAAAGACAAAATTAAAAAATATGGGTCCTGGAACAGTCACTATACATTTTGCTGGGCGTAGTTAGCCCGATAGACACACAAGGCACAGGGCACATATTCGCACAGCCCACAGCCAATTACACACCAAAACACTTAGTGATATAAAAGTGTAAAGTACAACTGTCCATGTTCCAGACAGAGAGTGAGAAGGATATTGCATGTAATTGTTGTAATGATATTAAGCAATGTGTGTGTTAGTACCAATGTGTGTGTGTGTTCTATTATGTAAGTGATAATCTAGTTATTGTTTGTTAAGCAATGCACATACATACATATCGAAATGTATATCAGCAACGACATAATATAATTTACGTGAAAATAATGATAACATTAGGTTGAAAACGCAATTGTTTTGAATTACAAAATAAGCCTACACCATTTCCAATTAAAATTTAAGAAAAATCACATGAGGTTGGAACAAAGTTCCTTTCGCTAAACTTATATTAATGCTGTTTTTTTATTCATTAAGCTATCGCCACTTACGACTTTCCAAATAAAACGATCCACACTTAATACTACGAATACACACTTAATACTGTTGTAATGGGTGAAAAAACTTCAATAACCAACAAATACATGGTTGCAGCACATGTTGTTGTAGTTGTAAGCAACAACAACAGACATTTTATTTTCGTTCATTCGTTTCAGTTGTCAAACTCTACACAAATATATACCAAAAATACAACCATACAAACAAGTATAAAATCAAAGTACATATGATTTTGACAAGTGAAACGAAAAACGACATGGAAAACATTACATAACCTGTTTAAACGACAATACCTGATAGATAATTCCACCAAGTTCAATATGTATAACATTTACAGCGCGTTGTTGTGAACAATTTGTTTCCAAATTTAGAGATATAAAAGTACACGTAGTCTTCCATTAAGGTAAATAAGTTTAATGAACTTTAAATGTATAAGCCATTTTGCAAAGTTCTGCTTTTGAGTCTCTCCTTGATAACATTTTCATTCACAAGAAATGATAACAAAATTTATCTAAGATAACTTTTTTTTGCCATTTCTTGAAACTGAACTTGTGGCAACATTGTCATTGCTCAAGTCGGAATTTAAGTGGGAAATTGAAATGCCACTTAATATCGCTTAACTGTCCCGTATAAATTAAGCTATAATTAACGTTAGAGAAGGGTAAAAAAACACACTTATTATGTACTTGTTAGTTCCAACACGCCTAATGCACCCGCTAAAGATTACGACAATTGAAATGGACCTCTAAGAAAAGGTACTTTTTGTAAAATGATAAATTGATTTTTAAGATTTTTTTTAATGGTATGTAATTTTTTAAAAAAAGTTTATTTTTAGGTCTTTTTTGTAAGTATGTGTATTATATTTTCCCCGAAAAGGATCTTATTTAAAGAGAGGTACTTCTTTTATTAAAAGCTAATGTTTTTTTTTTAAAAAAGGCACTATTTTTGGTACGAAGTACTTTCTGTAAGAGTATGTAAGCCGTAAGAGTATACATTTTTTTTTACAAAGAAGTAGTTTTTTTAAGAACATGTACTTTTTAAAGAAGTGACAGTCTTTTTGGGAAAAAGGTTATTATTTTAAAAAAATTTACTTATTTTCAGAGAGGCTACTTATCTCAAGAAAAGAAAAGAAAAGGTATTATTTTATTTTTAAGAACTTTTAAGAAAGGAGTTTTTGTAAGAAAAGGTACTTATTTTTAAGAGAAGGTATATTTTTGAAGAAAAAGTTTTTTTTAAGAAATGGGAATTTTTTAGAATTGGTCCTTTTTTCAAGAATATGTACATTTTTAAGAGTATTTACTTATCTCTAGTAAAGTTATTTTGTTTCACGAAAAATGTACTCGTTAAAGAAAAGGTAGTTTTTCAAGAAAAGGCAATCTGTTGTAAGAAAATATACTTTTTTAAGAAAAGGTACTTATTTAAAAACAAAATACTTTTTTTAAGAAAAGGTACTTCTTGCAATTAAATATACTTTATTTAAGCAAAGGTACATCTTCAAGATAAGGTATTTTTTTTAAGAAAATGTATTATTTTAAGCAAAGGTACTTCTTTAAGATCAGGTATTTTTTTTACGAAAAGGTACTTTATTTAAGAATATTAATAGGTCTTTTTGGAGAATATTTACCTTATTTAAGAAAAGGCACTTATTTAAAAAAATTATTTTTTAAATAAAAGTAGTTGTTTAAGAAAAGGATTTTTTTGCAAATAAAGGGTAATAAAAGAATTGTAGTAAAATTCAAAATTTTTTACCAGTCTTGCACTTTGGCTTTTCTAAATTTACTTTTTATTGGGTTCAAAAAAAAACAATATATGTGATCTGCTCCACGAAAAGGGACCTCTCTGCGCTTATAGGAAAGAAAAATGCCGTAAACCGCAAGTTTCTATGTCTTTTAGTTTTTTTACAAATCACCTGTAAAGATGAACATTATTAATGAAATATATGAAAAAATGAACGAAGTTCTTTTTTTAAACGCGTTTTTCTCAATAACTTTTCTTTTCGGCGCAGAGGACCCTTTTCGTGGAGCAAGTCACAGAATGTATGTATTGGTTATAGGTTCTACCTAGAAAACTTGCCATTAAACAAGAAATTTCAGAACATATGTTAGTCTAGACACAAACAAAAGCATAAGTACCCAATATAGTTAATAATACTGGATTGTAGCACAATAGTGTTAAACTATAGTTGTTTATTTGTTTTTTCATTTAGCCCCCAACCCGCAATACAAAAATTCTATTTGAAATTTCAAATTCTATTTAAATTTGAAATTCTATTGAAATTCTATTTGAAATTTGAAAATTGAATCTAAAAAACAACAATTGAAATTTAAAAGACATTAATTAAATTTTTAACGTCATTAATTAAAATTTACAACACGTCAATTGACATTTTAAAGACATCAATTGAAATTAGAAACAATTGAAATTTAAAAGACGCCAATTGAAATTTCAAAGACATCAGTTGGAGTTTAATAATCTAATATGTATATAAATTCGGATAATAATTTTTAAATTTCTATTTAATAATGGCGTACCGTCATTTCGCCCAATGTCATTTCGCCCAAAAACGAAAATGACATATCGCCCAAATATGTCAAATCGCCCAAAACCCTAATTACTTAAATGACATATCGCCCAATAGCACTCACATAAGACCCAAAATAAAATGACATACCGCCCAAAAACATTGACGTACACATATTTTGCGCGAAATGTCATTTACGAAAAGAATTACGTTGTACAAATATTACCACAACGGAATAGCAGTAATAGCACCCTACATCATATAATGATGCTACATGCTGGTTAGTCGTTATGTTTGAAACTCCTCAGAGGCCCTGCGTTGTAGGCATGAGCTACTAACTGGTGCGAAAACGAATGACCAACCCAATGAAGTAGGGTGCTTGTAATTTTAAGCGGTAAATTTGCAGGGTGTTTGTTTGAAGAAGTAATGTTTGGTGCATTCCTGTGTCGTTTTTGCCATTGTCGTGTAGCTGTTGAGCCTCGACGCGTGAGAGAATCAACAGTATTGAGTCAAATAAAATAATTGTCTTTAAATACAATTTTTTCTGCAGGAATCAGGAACGTACTCAAAAATTGGGTTAGCCTCGCCGCGTGGGAGGATGAGTCGTGCCCGTGGCGACCGCTCGTTTCGCGCCGCGCCTGCGCGTTTCGCACTGCGGGCGCGAGCCATCCTCCCACGCGGCGAGGCTCGACAGTATTGAGTCAAATAAAATAATTGTCTTTAAATAAAATTTTTTCTGAAGGAATCAGGAAAGTACTCAAAAATTGGTTTACTCTCGGGTACAAAGAACCCTGGAGAGACTTGCATCGCCAACTTTTTTAAAATCCCCAAAAACACCTCTGGAAGTTATAGAGGCATTCAGGATCGAACAAGGACGTTATATTATTTTTGTACTAACAATTTGAAATAAATATGTATTATTTACAAATTACATAGAAAATTTACATATATTTCTTTTACAAATGTGTCCATATTTTTGGGTTTTGTGTCATTTTTAGTGTTTTTGGGGGAAGTCTCATGGATTGTTGTTGGCTTGGGAAAATGTCATATTACCCAAAAAATCATGTTATAACGCCCAAAATTCCGATTTTTTTTGGACAACAACAACTAACATTGAAATTTTTTGGGCGATATGTCATTTTCGTTTTTGGGCGAAATGACATTGGGCGAAATGACGGTACGCCTTTAATAATAATCAATTTAATAATTTAAATTTAAATTTAAATTTCGGCTGAAATGCATGAGCCCGGGCCCGGCTCAAAAAACAACAAAAAAAAAAAGAAAATTAAGTAAAATATGGCAATTTCAGAAACTAAAATCCAAAAAATCCATAAATTTTTCGATTAAAACGAGGGGACCCTCGCGCTCCCAATCGTGTATACCAAAAATTGTTATGTGTGACATCTATATATAAAAATCATTTCGGGCTACTTTTTTTGGACCCAGAGGGCGACGTAACTCCGATATGCAAAAACCCTTTTTGCGACCCCAAGGGCAGCATGGTCACGATCGTTAAAACTTTTTGTGATTTCTGAAATGCCCTATTTTACTCGATTTTGGTTTTTTTTTTTGAGCCGCGCCCGGGCTCATGCAGTTTGCCGAAATTTCAAAGACATCAATTGAATCTTAAAAAACATCAATTAACATTTTCAACACATCAATTAAAATTTCAATGACATAAATTGAAATTGGAAACATATCAATTGAAATTTAAAAGACATCAATTGAAATCAAAAAGACATCAATTGAAAATTAAAAATCTAATAATTTTAAAATTTCAACTGATGAATTTTAAATTTCAATTAGCATCCTTTAAGTTAGAATTGATGTTATCTAAATTACAGTTGATGTCGTGTCAGATTGCAATTATTATGTTATAAATTTCAGTTGATGTCCTTTAAATTTCTGTTGATATGTTTTTCAATTTCAATTGATGTATTTCAAATTTGACATAGAAATTTAAAATTCCAATTGATGTATTTTTAAACTTCAAATATAATTTTCAAATTTCAATTGATGTTTTGCAAAATTAAGTTAACATATTTTAAATTTCAATTGGAAATGGTGTAGTTTCGAAATATATACTTATATACATGTAAAACAAGATAGAAATTAGAAATTTCTCCTTAAAATTTAAAGTTTTAACTTTAGGCCAATATAAGTGTACATAAGGTGGTAAACAATTTTCAAAACTGTTTGAATTCTCGCATAGAAGAGTGGCCAAATACCCTCACTCAAGTAATATTGGATCTTAGCAAAGTAGTATATTAGCCTGTTTCAATGTGCATCTACTTATAGAAATATGCAAGCAATCATATTAACACCCTAACACTTACACCTACATTTAAGCCATATGTAATAGTAGTATATACAAGTGCAGTATGTAGAAATATGCAAATGTCATGTACTACATGAATACACACATATGCATATATGTATAGTAATTTGAGTTATTAAATTCCTTTAAAACTCTTTTATATATTTCAAATTCCTATATTGTATTTACAAAATAATTGTGCAAGGAAACTAATACAGGTTGTTGGAGAAATAGTTCAAATTCCCAATTTGTTCAACTAACTATGGTTGTAAATTTCGGAAATGTTATTAGTTCTCTGAAGCTTGTTAAATGCTGGAATGAATTTACAAAAAATCCTAACATTATGTTGGGTGTATTAGTGCAAATGTATGTAAAGTATAAATTACATTAAAACTGTTGAGAAGGTTGCTAGGTTTAAAGATTTTGCAGGGTTAATAATTCTTGCAATGATCTAAAAATATAGGATATAGCAGGATAGAACAGGAAAATGTATAAATGAACTTTATATCACTTTTACTTGAGTATCACCAAAGTTTCTTCTATAGTTTTATTTTCCATTTGACTACTCTATGACTTGTAGACAAAAAATGTGGCTTAAAAACTCAGACACATTCGACCGAGAATTGAAAATGAACGTTATCCTTAGCTACTTCAGTTGGCTATATAAAGTGATTCACTTATACGAGGCGGTCCCAAAACTAGCCGACCTGATGTAAAGATGGTGCCAGTAGTTGGAAAAAATATATTGTGGTGAAAGTTGCAACCTTGTAGTACATATGTTTTAAGTTTCAAGACGACACGTTGAATTGTATTTTTATTTGAACCATCAAAATAAACGGTCTCAGTGAATTTGTAAACTTGGAAAAAATTGGTCACCGTTATGTAATTCAATATATCAATTTGAAAGGTTTGTCCAAGAAATATTAAAGCCCAGCTAGATTGTACTGTGGGGGAGTCAGCTCCTTCGTTTACGACTGTAAAATATTGGGTAGCAGAGCTAAAACGAGGATGTACGAGCTGCCAAGACGAACACAGTAGTTGTCGACCAATTGAGCTGTCCACGCCAGACACAGTTAAGAAAACCCACAAAATGGTATTGCATGATCGTCGGCTGAAGGTGCGTTAGATAGCTGAAATGATAGGTATTTCAAAAAGTGCTATACAGCGTATATTGACCGAAGAATTGATCATGAGAAAGCTGTGGACAAGATGGGTGCCGCGTTTGCTTTCCAGAAAGCAAAAACAGTATCCCCTTTTATTAGTCCTTTTTTGGGGAAGCCTGTAGAAGGCAGTAGAATGTTTTGATTTTTTGTTTCTGATTGTTTTGTATGTAGTTACTACAACATAAGTTAGTGTGAAGTATATAGTTCTGTAAATATTATTAAATGTAGGAAAATACGTAGTGATAGATTTAAGTTATCTTTAAGAAACTTTGTTAAAATGAAATTTAGGGACCCAATAAATATGAAATATGAATATATGAAAGCAAAAACAGCGTCGTGAAGATGTGCCAGTAGAGTGTTTGGCGATGTTTCACCCCAACAAAGCCAGATTTGTAACCATGGATGAGACATGGTATTACAGGAACGAACAAAGCAGTGGACTCGAATTGGAGAATCGTCTCCAGAAATGGCGAAGACGTATGCGTCTGCGGGTAAGGTTATGGCGTTTGTTGTTTGCGATGCGCATGGGATAATATTTATTGAGTATCTTCAGAAAGGAAACAAAATCACCGCGAATATTATACTATTTTTTTACAGCGTTTAAGTGATGAAATTGTGGATAGAGGCCGCAATTGACGAAAAAGAAAGTGGTGTTTCATCAAAACAGTTCTCCTGTTCACTCATTCACTATTGCGATGGCCAAAATGAGTGAATTAGGTTTCGAATTGCTTGATCACGCTCCTTATTCGCGAGATTTAGCTCCCTCGGACTAATTTATATTTCCAAACTTGAAAAGACGGTTCGGTGGTAAAGGATTTGCCAACAAGGAAGAGGTGGAGTCTGCGGTTGGTGGATATTTTAAGGTATTTGACAGTTCTTACTATAAACAGGGTTTCGAAGCTCTCGAATATAGCTGGAAAAGTGTTTCGAGCTCAATCGAGATTATGTTGAAAAATAAAGGAAATTGTACCCAAATTTTGTGTGTCTTCTGTGTAAGGTCGGCTAGTTTATTAGTATTCCAAAATGACACTTCAATAATGTGAAATAATTATTTATAAGAACTCCGAAATTTCGGCCAAAAATTTCGTAAGTATTGTGGTGCGGACTCTGTGCATAGCATTGGACAAAGATAATATTAATACATTATTGCAGTTTTGAGCTTAAGTTTGTTGTTCCTCAGAAGCTGCAACACTTTACACAGCCTCGCGCCATGTTTTTCTCCAGATATCTACCGTACACAACGATGTCATCCAAGAATACAAAACACTCTATGTCCTGTAGACCCATTAGAACTTGATTTATCAGTCGCTGGCCCTCCCGTCAGTCCAAATGGCATCCTTGTAAACTCGTAGTGACCCAGCGCAGTACTGAAGGTAGTCCTTTTCATTCATTTCGACCTGATGATACCCACTAGCAAAATTAAGAGTCGAAAAATACTTACTATTTCCCAGGTGATCCAATATCTCATCCATCCTGGGTATTGGAAAAGCAGTTTGAAGGTGACCATATACAGCGTCCGGAAGCCTATTACCAACCGCCAGTTTTTCACGACCTACCTCTATTGTTCTCAATGCTTCCTTCACTTTAGTCCTTCAAAATTTGCAAAAGAACAGAACTTGGGCCTAAGCTCCCGTGGGTGTTTGAAATCGTTTTCATTCGCATTGAGAATAGGTCTACACCATCTGCCGTTCTGTACCTCCTTTACTGTAGCACCCAGATATACTGCTGTCGATAGTTCTTTTTTGTTTATCACCACCATTGCGTGTAGCGTATCTAGATTCACCGTATCTATGGTCACCGATCTAGCACCAGCGATCGTGACCTCGCCCATTATATTCAAGGTATTAGCTCCGCAGGTGTCGATTAGGGGAAGACTATACTCTCCACCAACAGAGAATATCCTCAACACAAACGCAACTGTCTCCACGCTTTAACGTACCCACAAATTATACCGGCCTAGTATTGCATCACCTGACAGACATTCCTCCTCCTCCACACAATGCATCACGAATGGCAATCCTGCCAGGTCCGAATGTTTTATCTCTATTAACCCAGTTGTCTTATAGAATCCCCCAAGCGCTCTGCACCTTCATCTTGGCAACTCCCAATCCTGTTTCTACACTACTTCTTTTAATCAAACTGGTGTCCGCCCCTGAATTTACCAGGAGAACGATACACGTACCCTTTGTTGGAGCGCATGGTGGTCTTACAAGAACCGCAGTCCGCAGAGTTTGAACCGGCATGAATACATCCTATATTCAATCTCTCATCTACCAAACTCTCTACACGTTTGACAAATATTTTGTGGTTCTAATTTCCTGCATGATCGCGTCGGAGGTCTGGCTCGTTTCCCGGAAAATTCCACCCCAGGGAAAATTTTACGTCTGCTGCGATAATATCCAGGATTCTGCGCCATAAAGCAAGTTAGGTTGTATGAGAGTCTGGTATAGCTGGACTTGTGTTACTCGAGAGAGAGCTGTATTTATATCTACATCTTAGCGAAAAATAACATCCATTCGCAAGAAGAATTCTCCGCTTGATCCCAAGGCTGACGTTGTTGTTTTTGTTTGTTTTTGTTCCTCGAACTCGAAATTGTAACGGTTATTAACGTTCACGCTTTGGTCCAATCGCATGGAGGTCCTGCTCGTTGGAACCATTAATTTTGAGGCTTCAGTTCAAGAAAGCCCTAATATGTCTCTCACGTCGTTGTGTCGAATTTTGCCAAAAGATCTTGGCCTACATCCTTACAAGATCAAATTGACGCAAGAACTGAAGCCGCTTGACCACCATAAGCGTCGTCTGTTCGTGAATTGGGCTGAGCAACAACTTGAAAATGATTCGGATTTTCATCGGAAAATTATCTTCAGCGATGAGGCTCATTTCTGGCTGAATGGCTTCGTCAATAAGCAAAATATGCGTTATTGGTCAGACAGCAATCCACACGTAATCCATGAGTCATCATTGCATCCCGAAAAAATTACGGTTTGGTGCGGTTTATGGGCCGGCGGCGTCATTGGGCCGTACTTCTTCCGTGATGATCAAGACCGGCACATTACTGTGAATGCGAATCGCTACCGTTCAATGATAACCGAATATTTTTGGCCCCAATTGAATAATATGGACTTGGAGGACATGTGGTTCCAACAGGACGGCGCCACAAGCCACACAGCGAATGCCACAATCAATTTATTGGAAACCAAGTTTGGTGAACGTGTTATCTCACGAAATGGCCCAGTCGATTGGCCGCCTCGGTCGTGCGATTTGACGTCGTTAGATTATTTCCTGTGGGGCTACGTCAAGTCTGTGGTCTATGCCAACAAGCCAGCGACGATTGATGAACTTCGTACGAATATCGAACGTGAAATTGCAGCAGTATCGGCCGATTTATGCTTGAAAACCGTCGAAAATTGGGTTCAGCGTATGGACTTCTGCAAGCGTGCCCGTGGTGGCCATGCAAAAGAAATCGAGTTCCATACATAATGGCATCGAACGTACTTTCACAGGAATAAAAAATTTCATTGGTATCTAAAACCGGGTTTGTTTTATTTAAAAAAACTTTTGTAGCGCTCTTATTGAAAAACCCGTTATAGTATGGCGGTCTTATTCATAAAAGGTTTGACACACGACTTATACTACAAAAAAGTCTCTCACCCATTCACAAATTTCTATGAATAAGACGGTGGGGATCTTAAGGTTTCCAATTTCCAAAACTTATAAAGGGTGTCTCAGTAACAATGCACTTTTTAATTTTAAAATAAATATACGTTTTTTTAGATGTTGTTATTTATCAGTGGATTGTAAATAAGACATATTCCCATTAAGTATGGAATAAAATATCCGTCAAATGGTTCCCAAGACTCTGATGACAGGCCATTACTCTTTTCATGAAATTTTCTATGAATTGTTCACATAGTTGTAGCTGTATTTCACCGTTGATGCGTTGGATCTCGGATTTGAGCTCAGAAATTGTTTCCGGTTTATTCACATAAACTCAAGATCTCACAAAACCCCAAAGAAATAAATCGCACGGCGTTAAATCGCATGATCTTGGTTGCGAGTTGACATCGTTATTTCTTGAGGTAATTTGTTTTGGAAATCGTTGCTGCAATAAATGAACTTTTTCATGCGCGATGTGACTGGTGGCGCCGTCTTGCTGAAACCACTTATCGACTAGACACGTGCGGTCCAGTTGAGGCTACAACAACTCCTTTGTCATGTTCCTGCAAGGATTGCCGTTTACTTTTACTTTTACTGAGTAGTATACAACCTCATACGGTCAGGTCAGGTAATATGTGTGTAGTTCTATTCCTCGCCTTTCATCCCAGTTGCTAATACCAAGGATACGGAGGGATTCTTCGGCCTGGTCTTTCCATCGGAGTCTTAAAAAAAATAAATAAATGGTTTCCCGTTACATCGCATGTAGGGATTAGGGAGGGCTTGTCACAACCAGTGAGCTGTGCGCGTTCTAGTTTCACACTCACTGATAGGGACCTACAGTTTTACACCGGTTTCGAACGGTGCTTTGTGAAGCTTTTTCATGGCTAAATACTCCATAGTGTCTCCGTCACTAAGCGAGGTGACCGCCGTCGAAAGAAGTTCAAGGTGGTCAGAGCGGAGTCTTGGTCGTCCTCCCTTCCTGTTTCCATCGGGTACAATATCGAAAACCTTTCGCGTTGGCTCATCATCCATTCCGATAATATGGCTTAGCCACCGCAACTGGCCTAATTTGATTCGCTCTTGGTTCCAACGACGTCGGTACTCTCCGTTTACCGTAACAGGAACATATATTTTACGGAGAATTTTCCCCTGGAATACTCCCAGGTGTTTTTCATCCGCTTGCGATACATATCGAAGCCATATGCTAGGACTGGTAAACTGAGAGTCTGGTATAGCTGTCTCTTCGTCCGCACGGGGTCTTTCTTTTTATACTAGTTGCTGAGCTGAAAATAGCATGTATTTCCAAGCACAATCCTCCTATTTAACTCCAGGTTGACGGTGTTTTCCTTGTCAACGGCGGATCCAAGGTAGATTAATTCATCTACCACTTCAAAATAAAATCGGTTGTCAATGTTCAAGTGCGAACCAAGTCGAGAGGTTTGTCTAGTCGTTGACACCAACAATTTTGTCGCCAACAGCAAGACCCACCTTCGCTGACTCTTTCGATTCTTGAAAATACTGCAGTAACCTCTCGCAAAATTGGACCAATGATGTCTATGTCGTCAGCATACGCCAGCAAATATGGCTTTTCGTATTGATGGTCTTGTCCATATTTACTGCAGCTTTTCTCATTATTATATCCATTAAGATGTTGAAGAGATTGCACGAAAGTGTGTCGTCTTGTCTCAATCCTCGCTTGATACTGAACGGTTCGGTGACCTCACCTTCACTGCTGATTTGGTGTTGGTCAGCGTTGTTCAATTGTTGTTCCTTATGATGAGAGCTACAACTTTCCTTTAGAGAGTAAATCAAAGTTCCGAACGGTTTTCAAGATATGAGCCTGACACAATAATCACTTTTTTTTGCAAAAATTTCACCGAGGTCCCAAATCTTTGGGGCCCATAAAAAAACTTGCATGACTTTGGGCAAAATGGGAGACACGGGTCTTTTTTTTCTTGTCTTTTATCACGTAGTGGTGTCGGTATATGTTTATATTTTTTCGTCTTGCACTGTGTTATCCATTGAACGATTTGCCGGCACTTTCCATGGTCTGCCGGGTTGAGCTCCTGGGTAAACTGAATTTTGTACGCAAGAAGGTGGAGGTCTTTGTCAAAATTCGCTGCGTAGTGTTTCGTGAAATTTGAAGTTGTTGAGAACGATGCCGTATTGACGTTTTCGGGTTTTCGGCGACACTCTTGTGTACAGCAGCAATGTTTTAAAGAGACCGACCTTTACGTTGACGCACAGGTGTCTTATTGTCCCTAGCCGACCCAGTTTCTTCAAATTTCTTGAAAGCAATGTGTAAGTAGCGACAGCAAACGCTCTGCACACAATCAATATATGTCTTCGGTTAGTGACTTATGTGAATACACACCGCAGTGGCTTAACGGGCTAGACGCTGCTGAAGATGATGCTTCACAAACATCGCAACGATCGTCCAGCGAATGTGAGTTCGAATCCCACCCGCGGCATTTACATTTTTTCCACTAACCGGAGAAAATATGATCTCTTAGCCTTAAAAGGAAATTACAACTATTGGAATGGTTGACGTAATTAGGTAAATTTTCTCGAGTGAAAATTTTGCGAAGTTTGCGAGCGGTCTCAGCATAACTTTCCAAATATTTGTAATACATTTTCAAATTTTAAGGCGATGTTCTTTCGTAAAGCGCTCCATTCTTAATAATTGGAATAAACATACGTAACAGCAGCCATATTTCGGAGTTGCCACTTGCATAAGGAAAAAATTACACTAAATTTAAAAAGTGCAGTCTTACTGAGACACCATTTATTTAACTTCCGTCCGTAGCCAGTGAAATGCCTTCCATTGAAGTTTGTTGAAGTTGTCATTTTAGATGGCGTTTTGAAATTCAAAAATTAAGACCTTTCAAATGTACATGCTTATTTTTATTGAATACCAAGTGGAACATTTGAGTTTTAGGTGCTAATCTCTTGGATTACATTTCGCGTAGTTTAGCAATTAAATTGCCTTCATTGTAACTTAATAGCATTAAAGAAAACAATACAAGCAAATTAACTGACATCAATATGATTATAGCCAATCTACAACGATTAACACCATATGCTTCGCACAAAAGCCCTTGTCAAATTATATCTGATAAGGCCTTCAAGATGTGTCAGTTACGACGCCAATTTAAACCATGTGGCGGTATTGGACACTGGCAGTATCTAAGGAAAACCAAATTGTCTAGTTCTCTGTTACCAACACGTTCAACTCCCAAGTTACCAAGTTATATGGAATTGACATACACACTTTACAAAAGCCTTTATTCTCCTGGGACGAGAGAGAACGACAAGTTCACCGGCATTAAAACGCACTTCCCTCCCCACAACAGCTCTGTTTGATTCCCTGTGTATTGTGATGGCCAAGAAGAACCTACGTGATGTTTTATGAAAATAAAATTCAAAATTTCACCAATAAAAACTTTACTAACTTATGAAAACCTTGACAGGATACAAAGACAAGAGAAAATGAAAAACAAGTAGATTTGTATTCAATCCACCATAAGGCATATCAATGAGTCATACACAAATAGAAATCATGCTATCAGCCTCCTTGAATTTTATTTTGCTTCTCATAATTCCCGTCATAACGATTTTACACGGGAGGTTTTGTTGTTGTCGATGATGCTATCACCCAACAGCCAGCCAGCAGATGCTGGCAAACGCTGGCCTTTCTACTATCAAATGTATTGTCTGCACAATATTCGTCCTCCATCGTATGGCCAGGACATGTTTAGCATACGAAATTTTGGATTTCAGTGATAATCGTGTAATAAAAGCGATATAATATAATGCCAACAAAGTGAGATACAGACTGAGTGAAAGCTTTTTGTGAGGTGCTACAGAAATGTATCTCCCACTTTGCCGGTTCAGAGCAAGAAAGAGAGACAAATATATGTTAAGAATAAACAACTGTGTATTATACCTATAGTTATATTGTTAAGGATATCAAAGGAATTTACAGTACTCTCTTTCCACGCTTGGCCGGGAAGAGGATATAAGAGTATAAGTATAAGAGTTTCGAAAAACAGCTGTGTTATGTAGAGTTTTCCACCCTATACTTATATGTACTTATATGCAAATGCGTGGCGAGTGATGACAACTAAGCGCTTTTGTGTGTTTTGCTTGGAAGACTGTTGGAAAACTGTTCGCAGAAAGTGTAGTCAAAAAGCTTTCACAAATTTATTCAATTTAATGCGATTCGAAATATACTTATAGCCATTGATCAAGAATCTAATGAAGTATTGCATAATGAAAATTTAATCAAAATATCGGGCAAAATATTGCAACACATTTATCATTTACATTGAGGAACCATTTGGGAGTGTGAAGATAAACGTAGAAATTCAAGCATCCAATGCGGAATGGAGGATAATTTTTAGCTCGTTAAACTAGGGATACACGAGTATATTATTGTCGGCCGTCGGTGGTGCAATGGTTAGTGTGTGAGGCTCTTGTACAATAGATCCTGGGTTCGAACCCTGCTCTGACCACCTTCAAATTTCTTTCGGCGGCGGTCACCTCGCATAGTGACGGCAAAACTATCGAGTATATAGCCATGAAAAAGCTTCTCAATATACCGTTCGGAATCGGTGTAAAACTGTAGGCCCCAATCAGTGAGTGAAAACTGGAAAGCGTACAACTCAGTGATTGTGAGAAGTTCTTCGCGGTCCCTTCATGGGATGCAATGGGAAACCATTTATTTATTTACACGAGTATATTAATTTATCCATCAATTTTTACAGTTCCATGTTAGACTATTTATTTTTATCTAACTAGAGCAAAAATATATTTTTTAAATATGAAAACGGTCAGCAGCAAAAGTCACAATATGAAAACGGTCAGCAGCAAAATTCACAATCTGCTCACGTACGTATGCTGATGATATCGATATCACTGGGCGGACAATGAGAGAAGTTCGGAAATAATTTCTCAAGTATGTTCCCCGTCCCCAGTGCTATACTATATAGAGTGGCGTCGATACATCCAGATTCTCGAAACCCTTCGGATAGTTCCCGAATATAAGTCACTGATTTGAACATTCCAGCAGCGTTCTCCCCATCCATCATACGAGTCATCAGTCCGTCAATTTCCCCAACTGGAAAATTGATCCCTTCCAAAATGAATCTGATTCTCCTTATATCCTTGCCGCTTATAGTCAAAATTTTGTTCGTGAATTTTGCAGCAGTGTTGTGTATCCTAACTTTCGGATGTTGGGAATGGTAATTCACTAAGCGTCTGGAAGCAGTTGGCCTTTGAACCCAATCCACCATTATCCTCTTTCTATTCCTTATCATGGCCATCGGTGGTGCAATGGTAGTATGCGCGGCTCTTGTGCATGAGAACGTGGGTTCTATCACTGCTCTGACCACCTTAAATATCTTTGGACGGCAGTCACCTCGTTCAGAGACGGCGACACTATCGAGTATTTAGCCATGAAAAAGCGTCTCAAAAATACCTTTCGGAACCGGTGTAAAACTGTACGTCGCTATCAGTGGGTGTGAAACTAGAACGCGCACAACTCACTGGTTGTGAGAAGCTCTCCCTAATCCCTAAATGGGATATAAGGGGAAACCATTTATTTTATTTATTCCTTATCAACAAGGTATCCAGATATTGTAGTCCGCATTCCTCTCCTAATTCCAGTGTAAATTTTACCCGTGAAATAAAACTATCTAATGTCATAAATATGCCATCCATCGCACCAGTTCCCATATTCCCGAAAAAGTCGTTCACATATTTAGTCAGGATAGTAGGTTTATTAACACAGGTTTCCAAACATCTATCCAAAAGTTCTTCCATCACGATCTCGGTTAATATTGAAGATGCCGCTGATCCCATAAGCAGACCCTTTCCCGTTGGCAGATCCTATCCTCGTATAAAAAAAATGTCGGCTGTCCATGATACAAAACTTCAAAATGAACATGACCCCATGAACACATCCTCCGCTATTCCAGTAATCTTCTCAATCGTCGTCTATTTTATCCCTACAACTCGTAATGCTAGGTCAACAGAAACACTTGGGAACACCGAAGCGGAGTCTGGTGAGAGCATCGTCTGATGTTTTTAAATTTTCATCTGTTTCACAATGTACACAAATTCCCCAAAGTTATTAATATTGTACTTTGGGCCCCCCTGTGAGTCTTTTCAAAATTCCATTAATATATTTACATAGTTCCCTGGACGGGCTGTTAACAGATGAGCAGATCGGAAGCAAGCAACAATTCCCCTTATGAATCTTCGGAAGTCCACATGTCCTGGAAGGTACAGTCGTTTTCGTTTTCATTACCCCCTCTCTTCCGACTCATCCCTAATTTTCCAGGCAAATAGTCCTTCTACCATCACATTATTCTCCGCCCGTAGGGCACTCTCGTAGGGCACTCTTCCATCGCACAATATGTCATCATGTCATTGACTATCATATGCCCATCCTGTTGCCATAATCTGCGCACCGCATAGCCACTGTGGCATTATCCTTGCTAACGTATGCCATAAGCATCTACCTATTCACCCTCAAAACCCCCGAGTCTGTTACACAGCTTTCACGGTAAATCCCCCTATTCCCAAGATCATATTAACCTAAGTGGTCCTCCACCATCGATGTGAACTTACTTCTCGCCAACTCCTGATCTTCCTTGTCCTCTAGTGTTTTGTATGTATATTCTCAAGGACGGAAAATCAATCCATTCCCCTGGCACTGCAAATTTGTCCCCATGTAAGAGTATCACCTTTACACCTAGAATTATATCAATATCCGTTCCGCTCACAGACCATCCTTCGTCATTAGCAACGTCCAATTGATCCTCACCTCACGTCCTCCTCAAACATCCTCCCAATATGTCCCCAACGGCAAAAAGTTGTATTGCTTGATCCACCGGTAGTTGCGTTAAAATAAATGTTGCGATTTCCTCTGCCCTTCGTGTATAGTCCACCCGTATGTCATGTTACCGTTTCACAAGTAGATCTAAAATCCCATCGTGGAAGTTATCTATGTAATGATCTAAAGTTCTGCCCAAATTGTCCGAAAATTTCTCTGCTTTATGAAACATTCTTCGAACATGCCCGGTTGAGTTTCTGGTGAAGTTTGGCATAATTCAGGCTTTCCCACATCTGCCAAGTATGGACCGAATATAAATTTGAAACCTCTAGGGAAATGTGCAACTCAATTGCATCCCATTGCCTCAAACTGTTAGCGTATTGTGTAGCCATGTAGATGTGAATGGCGGTTATACAGGGTGACACAAAAGAAACGCAGTGGTTTGTATAGTCTATAACTGCAATTTTTTCATATTTATTTTTTTATTTTTCAGATTGTTATATTGAAATTGAAAATGGAAAGGTGCACTACTGAACAGCTAGAGAAACAATGGCACTATTAAGGGACATTTTTGGTGAACGCATTATTTTAAGAGGCAGAAATTTTAATTGGTCGCGCGTTCACTGGTTTTAACAGCTCCCGATATTTCCCTTTGGGATACATAAACAAGACACAAAACTAACCTCAACTAAAAAATAAAATTACATGAGGTGTCAGAGGACAAGTTCCTTTCGATATATATTATGTACTAGTTCGTTCCACCACGCCTAAGGCGCCCGTTAAAAAATATTATAATTTAAATGGCTCTTTAAGAAAAGATACTTTTTGTAAATTGATAAACTTTTTTTAAGAACAACCTTTATTTATAGAAGGTTTTTTTTAAATGGATTATTTTAGTTCCATTTTGTAAAAATATGTATTATATTTTAGATGGACTTTTCAGGACTCGAATGTGGACATTATTTGTGTTTCAGAGACATGGCTAGATAGGTCAACCCCAGATAGTCTTATATCTCTACATGGATACAAAATATTTAGATCTGATCGATCGGTTAGATGTGGCGGTGGTGTTGCCATTTATGTCAAGAATAATATTATTAGTAAATTTTGCAGTAAATCAGGTCCGAATGAAAAAGTTGAGTATATATTTCTTGAAATAATAGCTGTTGGAAAGAAGATGTTGGTTGGCTGTGTATGTAGACCTAACAGCTCCATAGATTGCACTAACTTTATAGCACATATTGAAACATTGATTATGCCATACACTGACATTTCCATAGCTGGTGACTTTAATTGTAACATTCTTTCAGAATCATCATTTAAACACAGTATGGAATCGTTAGGTCTCACACCGGTTAATAGTACATCAACTCCTACTCACTTCACAAGAAGTAATAGTACACTGCTAGACCTAATGTTCGTTGGCGATAAATCTAAAGTACTACTTTATGATCAACTCTCGGCTTCATATTTTTCTAAACATGACCTAGTTTTTGTTGCATATGACTTTGCACTCGATCAAATGGATCATTCTTATACCTATCCCGATTTCAAGAACTTAAATTACAGTCTTTTGAATGAAAATTATTCAAAGACAGACTGGAATAATGTGTACCACATGACCTCTGCTAAGGAACAGCTACTTTTTCTCGAGGATAATATTGTAAAACTTTATGATGAAACAGTACCTATAAAGACGAAGATTATATCTGCGAAGAACAAGCCCTGGTTCAATGCTCCCATTAAAGATGCCATACAACGCATACATTTAGCGTACTCGCGGTGGAAGCGTTTTAGAACCTTTGAACTTAAAGCTGAGTTTCGTTCAGCCAGAAAGGATGTTAATCTGCTAATAAAGTTTGCAAAATCTGATTATTTTTCTAAGAGATTTGGTGCTGCTCTCGAATCTGGACAAACTTGGAAAGCGATAAGAGACATTGGTGTTTGTAATACAGACAAAGAAACACAGTGCTCAGTTGAAGCTGATGACCTGAACAAAATTTTTACCAACATTGCAATGGTTGCAGTGGATAATAATGTTAACATTGACATTTCTTATGATGCTAGATACAGAAATATGCACAATATACCTATGTTCGAGTTTTCTTGTGTGACGCAATATGATGTTTTTAAAAGCTGCAGTATGATAAAATCGAATGCAGTAGGACAAGATAACATTCATCCCAAATTTCTGAAAGTAATTTTACTTTATATTTTGCCTATCTACTGAACACTATTATCACAACAAGTTGTTTTTCCGAAAACTGGAAGCACGCAAAAATAATTCCAGTTCCTAAATCTAATACAGAGTACCGACCAATTGCTATCCTAAGTTTTCTGTCAAAAGTTTTGGAAAAAATTTTACATCGCCAAGTTAGTGATTTTATTTATAAAAATAATTTAATGTCTGAAATGCAATCCGGTTTTCGATCCGATCATAGCTGCGTAACTGCTTTAATTGATGTCACTGAGAATATTAGGCGGGAACTTGATGATGGAAAGATAATTTTCTTAGTTCTTCTAGATCACTCAAAGGCTTTTGATACTGTTGACCACCAAATACTATGCACAAAGCTAGGGTATATTTTTAACTTTTCGTCTACATCAACAAAACTAATATCGTCTTATCTTACTGACCGAAGTCAGTCAGTCTTTGTTAACAATACCACATCTTATCCTCTAAAACTGACTAGAGGTGTGCCTCAAGGGTCCATTTTAGGACCCCTACTTTTCTCACTTTATATAAATGATTTGCCGCAAACTGTTGCCAACTGTAGAGTCCACATGTATGCTGATGATGTACAATTGTATCTAAGTAGTCCAACCGAATCCTTCAGGGAAAACATCGATAAGCTGAATCATGATTTGAAGAACATACATTGCTGGGCATCAGCAAACGGCCTTACAATAAACCCAAGTAAATCAAAATGTCTATTGGTTCACAAAAAAACTATAAAGCCAAGTCTCGATAAAAATATTGTTTTAAACGCTGAAAAAATTTAAATTGTAAGAACAGCAAAAAATCTTGGCGTGGTTTTCAATAGCAATTTAACTTGGTCAGATCATGTCAACATACTGGTTGCGCAAATGTATATCAAATTGAGAAGCCTTTGGTCTGTACAATGCTTACACCATTGAGAATTAGATTATTACTCGCTAAGGCATACTTAGTTCCGAGTCTAACATATGGCTGCGAATTGTTCTCTAATTGTGATTCCACAAGTCGGAAAAAACTCGAAGTGCTCTATAATAACATCTTAAGGTATGTTTATGGTCTTAGAAAACATGATCAGATCACACTTCTTCATATTCGACAAACCTCTTTGGAGTATCATTTGAAAATTTTCTCAAAATAAGAGTTTTAATATTTTTGCATAAACTGATATTTACTGGAAAGCCAAAATACCTGTTTGATAATATTCGATTCTATAAATCGGCTAGAGGTAAGAGAATCGTTTTACCTAAATTTCATTGCTTAGTTTCTGAATGGCACTTTTACATTAATGCAATACGTCTTTGGAATGCTCTTCCATATAATTTACAAATAACCAGCAACGCAATTCTTTTTAGGGAATTATTATTTAAATATTTTGCTCCAATATAAATTTCCAATATAAATTTCCAATGTAAAGTAAATGTTATTATTTTATCTTATTTTACTTTTTATTTTTTTTTTTTTGTAATTTTATTTTCATTGTGATTTTTGATTAATTTTAAAATTGTATTTCTATTTTTATGATTAAAATATTAATTGTATAACCCTACCAACATGTGGCAATTGTTTGTACACAAAAACAATCCTGTACTATAATTATAAGACTTAATCTTGTTGTACAGGAGAGTAATAATAAATAAATAAATAAATAAATAAAATAAATAAACTTCTTTCACTTTCGCTTTTCTGAATTTATATTTTATTGGGTTCTAAACTACAATATACAAGGTGGTTCAGTCACGACTGGACAAATTTCACCAGCGTATTCCTTGGCTCATTTCATGAAAATATGTCCATCTAGCGATTTGAAAATTTTCGGATTGGTGGTCCGAGGGTACTAGGATAAAATTGGGCTTGTTGGAAAGGCCTTTAAAAGACCTTTCAGAATCATTAAAACAAATTTAAAAAAGTGAAATCGCCGACATACGGAGCTTCCAAAAAAAATTTGGAGAAGAAAGATACAAGACCGTGCACATAACCTCAATTTTATCATCCAGATGGCAGATAACAACCCTTAAAAGATAAAACAGCAAACATTAATTTCGCTTCAAAAAAAAAAATTGGCATTTTAGTCAAATAGTCATAATTTTGGAACAGTAAGACCTCTGGGCTTCATTTAGGTAATTTTGGAAGGATAAGAGGCGGAACTACCTTATCCTTTAATCCGACCACTGGTTCAGAACTTAGCAATTTTGCCCTAGTACCTTCCGACCACCAATCCGAAAATTTTCAAATCACTGCCACTTCGTCCCCTCGCATTTTCGGAGATTGTCGTATATGGACATATTTTCATAAAATGAGCCAAGGAATACGCTGGTGAAATTTGTGCAGTCGTGACTGAAAATTGGTGACAGCCTCCACCTAGAAATATTTTTTACAGACTCCACCTAGAAAACTCCCCCTTAAACAAGAAATTTCCCAACATATGTTAGTCTAGACCATAGATAAAGGAAATAATAGATATAGCGCGACCATTGTGAACTTTGTTCACTAGGTGCTGTGCTGTACTACTGTCACTTTCACTGAAGTTTCCCGTAACTCTCATAGACGTTTATTCAAAATTGTGGGAAATCTTCGTGAAACTAATTTAAACAATGGAAAATGTGACAAAATTTATGTGATTTTACATAATATCATTTGTTTCTCTATTTTCAAATAGGTTTTTGAAATATTTTGCCTTCACTATAATTTTGTAAATATATTATAGCATTTAGTCATACCCATTTGTTTATATCTAAGAAGAAAAACAATTATTGTTGAACTCTTTATATTGTATATTATAATTAATAATTTGTAATATCATATAAAATAAATAAATTGAATTGAATTGAAAATCATTTGGTTCTTATATAAAAAAAAATCCAATGAGTGTTCGAACTCACGGGCGATGTGTTAACACCTTTTTGCTACACGGTACCTGTTCGATTTCTATGAACACATTCGTAACATGTGTCATTATTTTCTTGCTCAGCACTTTTTGTTTTATTTTCCAACAAAGGCAAAGAATGCAAAGCAACAGACACTTGTATATACATACATACATTGTTATATTCGTACATACGCTACACAATTTCACAAAATTGTCGTTGCTCTCTTGCTATCTCATTTTTATATACGTATAGCTGGACCCGGCAAACTACGTTCTGCCTTCAAAGTTTTTGTAATTCCAAAGGGTGAGCAAAATTTGTTGTTCCATTACGTTTCAAACTATAGTTCATACTGTTACAATAACATATATACCAAATCCCATCTTGATATCTCTGACAGTTCATGAGAAATAGCCATTTTAAATTTCAAGTTATATGGCCGGTGCCACGCCCCTTTATCCAATCACAACCAGGTATAGCCAAGGAGTATCAACAGGTCGACAGTACCACAATGTGAAATTTTCATAACAATCGGTCTATTGGTCTATTAGAAAAGCAGTCAGTGCGATTTTTGAAAAGGGGGCGTGGCTCCGCCCATTTTCACCCTGGCTATATAGCCTATGTTACCCATCGTGCTAAGATAAACATTACCTGAGAATTTCGTCAAAATCGGCCCAGCCTTTTTGGAGTCCATACCTTTCATACATACATACATCCTCTTTTATATATATATAGAAGATAATACGTCATTACTCTCTTTGCTGTGAGAGTGCTCCGCACCAACATTTTATTGGACTTACCTTTCACTATAATAATAAAACAACAACACCAACAACAACAACAGCAACTACTACTACTACTACTGATATGTTGATGATTTATTTGTGCTTGCTCTGTCCTGGAGTGTTTGTGTGGCTGCTGGGAGAAGGGGGGGGGGGGGTACCTAAAAGTAAAACTGTTAAGGGAATGCAAAGAGTGGAGAGTGTGAGTGTAAATTGTCATGGTGGAGGGTATATAAGCTTCGGCCCGGCCGAACTTAACACCGTTTCTACTTGTTTTTGTATACACCGGACAATGCTGAACATCAAATGACTCGCTTTGTTTGGCCATAGCAACACAAACGAAACAACCAAACACACAACATCACACATACTTACTTTGTCCAAAGTAGCTGACGTATACGTGTGTCACATAACCACATATTTGCCATATCAACAGCAACGAAACAGCCAAACACACAACTTCACACATACTTTGTACGAAGTAGCTGACGTATTAGTGTGTCACCATAACGTCGACTGCGCAAGAAAGTTTGCGTGGCTATGCTTTATATCTACGTTCAACAACAGCAACAGGCACATTTACATACATACATTATTATGTTTATAAATACGCTGTAGACACAATTTCGTCTGCCACACCACTCTTTCATTGCTCTCTTGTTCGCTCATTTTTGTTTAACACGTCATTATTCTCTTTCGCAGTCGCAGAAAATCTGGTTTTAGCAGCAGCATAAAATCTTGTTTTAGCAGCAGCATAAAATCTGGTTTTAGCAGATTTTGACTTTGATAGATTTAGCCCTATACGCCGCTATAGAAGTTAACACATCAAAGATGAACATCCGGGAATGCCTTTTTGATCTAAAAACTACCCCGCCCAAAAACTGTAGCAACTTTTGTGGTCGCAGATGCCAAAACCTTTAGAGTGTCTGAGGACTCTCAACAAGGAATGGTAACTGAACCGGAGGAAGAGCCAAGTTATTAGGACATACACGGTGGTGACATGGCTTTGCAATTCGAAGGCCGTCAGATATTCTACTTTTACTAACGTGTTGTATTTTTGTATTATTGATATTTTTGTTGAAAATTATTTTTTCTTCTGATATGAAATTCTAGATTTTTATTGTAATTTCGTTGACTTTTTTTGGGAACAAATAAAATCCAATTTATTGCTTTCAACGACATCTAGAAAACTACCCATTACATTAAAATTTTCCCAACAAATGTGCTTCTTCTATTTGTTTACTTTATCTGTGGTCGAGACACCCAAAATAGTTGATAATACTGGGTTGTAGCACAATAGTGTTAAAAAAAGTTGTTTATTTTTTATTATTTAGCCACCATTCCGCAACGTGCGATAAGGAACTTCGTTCTAATATTCGAACAATAGCTCCGGTATTCCCAAAAAAATTCTAGAAACGTGGAAACTGTCTTAGAAAAATCGGTACTATGGGAAGCTAAGAATGGGCTCCACTTATGCGCCGTTATTTTTTACTTTTAAATTAATAAAATTGCCCATTAATGACGAGTTATTAATAAATTGACTTTTAATTGCAGTAGTTATAGACTACTTAAACCTCCTCGTGTCATTTGCGCCACCCTGCCGCTATGAAAAAATCGTTGTATTGCTATGTGCTAAATTTAGTGGCGCTTTTAACAGCACTAAGCCATAAGTTAACATCATTGAAAATAGCATAACCCATGCTGTTTCGTAATGAGAGTATCCACTCAATCTCTCTTGTTTGTTACACAAAGGAAACAACTCACAAAATATGTTCTCTTTCCGCCCCTATTTTGCTGATACACAAAAGCTTTCTTTTCCATACGGTTGGGGTTCCACAGCATAACCGGAAGATATGAAGACGAGAAGAAAAAACTTTTCTCATGATTCATGGTCTTTCTTCTGTGGCCGTAACAGAGTTTGGATTCAGTTCATCTCGAACGTGTGACGTGTAAAGTTTATTAATTACTAACGCCCCTGAAAATACGCAGCAAAAAAATATTTTCAAGAATAAAGGAAACCAACCAAAAATCTAAACAAGAATAAAACAAGAATCATAAAATCAAGATTGTATTTTAATGATTTTAACAAAAAAAATACCTAAAGTATTCAAGTGTTTTCGTTGAAATATAATAACAAAAAAATTGAAAACTCCTGAAAAATTAATTGGAAATCCTAGTGTTGTTAAATTTATTTGCTTCTCAAAAGTATATACATAAACACAACATAAGTGTGTAGACCACTTGGAAATCTGCTGCGTTTAGGTGTGTGTATATTTGAATTTGTCCTTTCTTCCATATATATGTGTATGTGACAACTTTGAGTGCGTCTTACTGTGTGCGTGAATCGTTGAATCGTTTTTATATCAACAACGTACGCTCAAGAGTGTGTGAATGTATCGTGCTATTTAAACGGGGGTGTCTTGTCTGTGACCGAGTCGTTTTGCTTCGCGCTCCCACTGACGTCTGTGTCGACGTCTATAAATTCTAACATATTTACTGGGAAGGAAAAAAAAAAGAATTCACAGAAAAAACATCTCATTACACTGCGTTGTACCAAAGGATATCGAAAGTTTAAAAAAATTCGTTGTATTACAAGGGAAGAAAAGGAGTCAAGAAACCAAATAAAAGGTAGGTTGTTTTTTTTTGTTTTCCTTCATGATGTCCTGAAAGTTTTAATATTATGCATAAGTTTGAAGTGGGGTTTTTGTATTAATTTGAATTCGTCTGCCTTAAACTTTTGTATTTAATAAACAAAGGACAACTTTTTTACGTTTACCCATAAACCATATAAGGTACAAGGCGTTGCGGCAATATTTATTGAATAAATGGGCTTTATAGCTTTTTAGCGACAATGTCGAGATAACATTTTACAATCGTGTTGGAATTGTATAAAATCCTAGAAAAATAATTGGAAAAAATTATTATCTCAAGACTATTTTCTTTGGACTAAATATTTGAACAGTTGAGCAAACGGTGATCACAAAGATTTAGTTCTAAAAAATAATGAAAATGGTTTGCCCTTACATCCCATGAAGGAATTGGGGAGAGCTTCTCACAAGCAATGAGCTGTGCGCTTTCTAGTTCTATACTCACTGATTGAGCCCCACAGTTTTACACCGGTTTCTAACGGCAGTTTAAGAAGCTTTTTCATGGCTATATACTCGATAGTGTCGCCTAAGCGAGGTGACCGTCGTCGAAAGAAATTTTAAGGTGGTTGGAGCAGGGATCGAATCCAGGATCTCATGTACAAGAGGCGCGCACACTAACCATTGCACCACGAGACTTAGTCCTAGTTAACTAAATATAATGTGAATATGTGTAAACAAATGTAAATATTTTTAAGGTTTGATCATCCTTCATTAGACACGGAATACGGAAAGGTGTAAATGTAAAGGTGTCATTATGCCCGAGAAAATTCAATTCATTTCAGGACCTTTTTAATCGGCTAAGCTGTCACAGCTTTTTGCAAGCCTGGTTTCCTGGCAATCATAAATTAATGTCGCATTGAATTTGTGTAACTGTTGTCACTTTTAGAACCAATACTTTTTAATTTGAAATGGTCATCATACACTAAAAGAAATACCTTCATCAAACGTTTCAATATATCTGCGCCACATTGAATATTTTCACAGAGTCATCAACGCTACCAAAATAATAATTAATTTCCGATTTTCTTGTTACTTTATCGATCCGTAAAAGTTCATGTTTTTCCATCATAACTCAGTTCAATTTCCTTTCCTTGCTATTAAAAATAATATTCAATAGAAACTAGTTTTCACAAGAAGCAGTGAAATTTTATTGTTTCGGTGGATGGTTGGGAATATAGCTTTATCGATGCCCACCAAGGCGTCTCATCAGCTCCCTGCTCCACAAGTTTTTAGGTATATAAAATCTCGTTACTGTGAGAAATTGCTGCGATTAATGTATTTCAATGTTGTTTCATTTCAATGATGCGTTGAATAACTAATAGAACTACAAAATTATGTTATTGCAGCAACGCATCGACAATCGGTCAAACAAATCGTGAATGTCATGTTTCGTTGCGGCAATGACAAAATCGTTGCATATACGAAACTCTTCATTGCAGCAATGAAAAGACATTATCAAACATGCTTCCTCTGTGGCGTATGGTCTTTATTTATGATTAACGTTTTTTGCTCCTTCATTTCCTCGATCAGTAATGATCAGTTACTAAATGTGTAGTCATCTATCTAACTAATTTTAATTGCATTTGAATTAGAGGTTAACTATGTAAGCCACCGTATGGTTTACCAATATGGACACATTTGTATTCATATGGTTTCTACTGAATACAACAATTTGTGTCTCCAACATGTAATATTGAGTAGCAAACACAATGTGTTTGAACACAAGTACACCAACTTTGCGACAAGCTACAAACAAGTTATGCTACAAACAATTGAATTAAGTACAATTATGAACTCCTTGTTAATATTTTGGAGCTTGAATAATAAAATTATAAAGTACCAATAAAAAGTCCAAACAGGTAAAAACCATCCCTGATGAACTTGAATAACGTGGAGCACAACGAAACAGCATGCAATTGTTATTGCATGTAAAAAATTGTTTTGTCTTTTAAGCAACAAAAAAACACGCCTAATGGGAACTGATGGTTCGCTGAAAATGGAGAGAGGTTTCTGAAAATTTTTACATGTGTGGTTTGCTTGCGAAACTTTTCAAATACTTGCATAATGGGAATTATAAATTCAAATGAGATTTAGTTTGATGAATTATTCAATTTTCAGAATTTGGTGCAATAAATTTAAATACGATTTTGCTTTATTGGGCTGGGAAGAAAGTAATTTCGGTTTTTTAAGGAAAGTAATTTTAAATTATTTGATTAAAATAATTAATTTTAATGTATAATGTAGGCGCTATTTTGTTCAAAGACCTTCTGCCATCGTTCAGGCAACTTCTTGCTCCCCGATTCATAGAATGACCGGCCCGTCCCACAAATATACTCGAACAACTCGGTTTGTAGGTCCTCTTCAATATTAAAGTATTTCCCAATCAAAAAGTTTTTGCAGACTCCGGAATGAAGGAAAATGCGAATGCGAAAATAAGGTGGATGTGACATAACTTCCCGTCCAAGCTCCTATATTTTTTGAAGAGTCTGCAAAGATGTGTGTGCCCTAGCGTTCTCGTGATTGAAAACAACGCTTTTGGCGATTTACAAATTCACGTCGTGTTTCTTTCAGTGCCCCACCACGGTTCATCAATTGCTGACAATAGATGTCAGAATATATGGATATATGGACCGAAAATTTCGCTCACTTTTCATTTGCTTGGCACTCAGCTCTCTGCGAAAATTTGGTAAGCAAGATCAATTACAGGGTTGTTGCGCCAAAGTTATTTCGTACGGAAACAATTGTTTGATAATTGTTTGTGACCGGAATTTTGACGTTTCGATAATTTTTGCGAGCAGAAATAACACAACAGCGTTAAAAATAAGAGATGAATTATAAATGAAATATTTACAATGTAAATCAAATATAGGTGGTAACTCTCCGCAACAAAATATTGCGTTTAGAGATAATTGACAGAATTTCTTACGAAAATTTCGCAAAAACTGAATACGGGATTTTAAACGTTTTGACTGATGCCAATTGACCCAGCATGTAGTTTGTTGTGCGGTAGCGCTAATGGACGCTAAGAGGTGGCTTGAAGGCTCCATGTCTTTTTATCATTCCTCGTAATTATTTATAAATCGGCACTGCTCCCAGCAACTACCATCTGTTAATGGACTACTGTGACATTCTAAGCAAGCTGCGTCAATTATCGGGTTTTTCAATAAGACCGCTACAAAAGTTTTTTGAAATAAAACAAAACCGGTTTTAGATACCAATGAAATTCTTTATTCCTATGAAAGTACGTTCGATGCCATTATGTATGGAACTCGATTTCTTTTGCATGGCCACCACGGGGACGCTTGCAGAAGTCCAGACGCTGTACCCAATTTTCGACGGTTTTCAAGCATAAATCGGTAGATACTGCTGCAATTTCACGTTCGATATTCGTACGAAGTTCATCAATCGTCGCTGGCTTGTTGGCATAGACCATAGACTTCACCAAACTTGGTTTCCAATAAATTGATTGTGGCATTCGCTGTGTAGCTTGTGGCGCCGTCCTGTTGGAACCACATGTCCTCCAAGTCAATATTATCCAATTGGGGCCAAAAATATTCGGTTATCATTGAACGGTAGCGATTCGCATTCACAGTAATGTGCCCGTCTTGATCATCACGGAAGAAGTACGGCCCATAAACCGCACCAAACTGTAATTTTTTCGGGATGCAATGATGACTCATGGATTACGTGTGGATTGCTGTCAGACCACTAACGCATATTTTGCTTATTGACGAAGCCATTCAGCCAGAAATGAGCCTCATCGCTGATTGTTGAGACCTCTTAAAGTTGGCCAAATTTCGGTAGTAAATTTTAATAATTTCGACCAGTTGTTGGCTCTTATATCTTTCCATGATGAAATGGCAAACCTTACTGAAGAAAAATGACAAAAGAGCGGGAAAAAATATGGCGTCTCTTGCTGTCCCAATCGATTTACTTCTGTAGCGTATCTGTTGAAAAACCCTTTATGTCAAAAATAATGTTATTGTGAATGCTTTACATATTTGGTTTAGGTAACATTTGGGGTGGAAAGTAAATAACAGGGCCAATACTGTTATGCCTGAAAGTATACTTTGGCTACAACATACCTGATGAATGTACTGCAATACCGATTAAATTCGTTGAGATTTCCAAAGAGATGGCGATTCCACTGGTTTTGAGATGGGTAGAAATCTCCAGATAGCGGCAATGAAAGATAACGGATAGTGCAGGTGCTATCAGAATGATTCAGAAATCCTGGTGTCAACTAACGCAACTGATATAAAGAGCTGATAATAGGGTACAGGGGTCAGTCTGTGATTAAAAACAATAATGATCGGTTTAAGACAAATTCGTCAGCAATAAATAATAGTAAAAAGATAGAAATAAAGCGAACTGTTGTACTTATCGTAATTTAAAAATAACGTAGATTTGCTGTTTAATAAAGCAGCGCAAAGGGAGGATATAGAAATTTCGTGACAATATTTATCACAACAATGAAAACGGCTCATTGCTGAAGTGAAAGCTTTTCCCCGCAGTGACGAAACTATGTCTAGTGCGGAAATGAATCTATAGGTTATATCATTAAACATTGAAGTTGTATCAGGCGAATAATGCCACTCCTGTAAAGAAACTTTTCACATCACTGTATGCGATAATATTCAGTTTGTGTATATACGATTGATGATCAGCCAGTGGCATCAATTCAGGCACAGTAATTAGGCATCTGATAATGAACTTGAAATTAACTTTCATCTGATAATGAGCTAGTCATGCCAATGATTTATTTTTGTTTAGGGCGTTAACCAACACAAAACATTATAAGATGGATATGATAAGTACATGGACATGGTACTACACTTGCACATCACAATTATTTGTACGGGCCCCAGAATACTTAAATTTTGATTGTGCTTCAATATATCCTAAGTAACTCCAAATTCCGTATCTCACACTTTGACAATATCGTAGGTAAGTTCTCAATTCAAAAATGGTTTTAATATAGAAATGGCCAAAAAAATAAAAGGTATCCGAAAATTCACGGCAGATTTGGCTTTCGTGAAATGTGTGCGACGCAGAGTTGTTGTTGAAGAAACTGGACAACGTGGTAGCCGACAGTTCAGGATTACTGTAAATGAAAGAACAGTGCGTTTTCATTGCTGAGCAATATTTTAAAAAATACTGACGGGTTGACGTACCAAATCATCTTCAGTGATCAGGCTCTTGATGGCTTCGTTAATTGTAAAAATTATTGCGTTTGGGGTTCACAGAATGCACAATTGATTATTGAGAAGCTAATGCAACAGTTCAAACCCTGCTCTGACCACCTTCAAATTTCTTTCGGCGGCGGTCACCTCGCATAGTGACAGCGACACTATCGAGTATATAGCCATGGAAAAGCTTCTCAAAATACCGTTCGGAATCGGTGTAAAACTGTAGGTCCCAATCAGTGAGTGAAAACTGGAAAGCGCACAGCTCAGTGGTTGTGAGAAGTTCTCCCCGGTCCCTTCATGGGATGTAATGGGAAACCATTTATTTTTTTTTAATGCAACAGCATGTCACTGCTTAGTAGCGCGCCATTCTTATTCGAAAATTCGGCAGGTCGGCCATTAACACTTAATGTTACTGTATCGGTACATGACCACCTAGTTTTGTTCTTCCTCAATTGCATTATAAGGATATGAACGACATATGGTTTTATCAAGATGCTGCCTCATATTATGCATCCCAAGAACCTCTGCTTTTAAAATCCAATCTTGCGTTCATTTTCGGACCCCCTGTATACCAGTCGGTGGTGCAATGGTTAGTGTGGGCGGCTCTTGTACATGAGAACATGGGTTCGAACCCTGCTCTGACCACCTTCAAATTTCTTTCGACGGCGGTCACCACGCTTAGTGATGGCGACACTATCGAGTACTTAGCCATGAAAATGCTTCTCAAAATACCGTTTGGAACCTGTGTCAAACTGTAGGTCCCAATCAGTGAGTGTAATACTAGAAAGCGCACATCTCACTGATTGTGAGAAGCTCTCCCCAATTCCTTCATGGGATGTTATGGGACAGCATTTTTTTTTTGTATACCCGCCTGAAATACAGCCCGAAATAAAAACGAAAACTCGCACAACAAAATATTGAGATACAGCCTAAATAAATGGTAAGTTATCATGTACAGGAGCCGCGCACACTACCATTGCACCAGCGGTAACCATTTTACGGCCAATATACAGCCTAATAATAAACGAAAAATTCGGCCTATACGCTGAAAAAAATGATATCTGTAACATATTCTCCCAAGCCAAGCATATTATGCAGGAAAAATGTATATGTTTGGAACACACTTCAAACATTCATATGTTTGCAAGTCCCAAACACAGTTCTATTTAAATGCGAACAGTAGCATGTTTACCGGCAAACATGAATGCTTTTACGTAGACACATGCGTTCTTAATCATCCCTATTCGTGTGTTTCCGTTGTCGTCGGTGGTGCAATGGTTAGTGTGCGCGGCTCTTGTACATGAGATCCTGGGTTCGAACCCTGCTCTGACCACCTTCAAATTTCGTTCGGCGGCGGTCACCTCGCATAGTGACGGCGACACTATCGAGTATATAGCCATGAAAAAGCTTCTCAAAATACCGTTCGGAATCGGTGTAAAACTGTAGGTCCCAATCAGTGAGTGAAAACTGGAAAGCGCACAGCTCAGTGATTGTGAGAAGTTCTCCCCGGTCCCTTCATGGGATGTAATGGGAAACCATTTATTTATTTGTTTATTTTATTCGTGTGTTTCCACAAACCGCCATATACTTACGTGGAAACATGTGCGTATTTCCGTCCAAACATAATAATAATTAGAAACGAATTATTCATTGGATTCAATATATTTGTATTATTTATTATATTTAATTTTATCATTATAAATCCGCATTTATAAATCACGTAGTTGTCCTTTAGAGTTTCTTTCCTCAAAGTCGTTTCTCAATTTGATAGTACACATACATACATATATGTGTATATATACGAAATACATACTCAAAACCAAAGCTTCATATCACAAACTATTTAACCGTCCGAGCCTTTGTTTATTCGTTTTTCACTGATCAGCAGCTTCTGATATCCTCTGTCCGATGAACCATTGACGACTGAAACTTTTGTATCACTGACTGAGAGAAAAATGCAAAATCACCGATCCACACATAAAATATAAACTCTCTCGTTGTCTCTCTTTAATTGTCTTGCTCTCGAGAGAGCATTAACAGTGTATTTGTATCACAAACCTATATTTGGGTCCCAAACACATATATTATAACGAATTAATCATTGTGTCCCAAACATGGAATATTGAATAGCAAACACAATGTGTTTGCACACGCGTATATTTTATCTGCACGTTATATTTGTATCCAAACAACAAAAAACTTCCGATTTTTCAGCGTGTATTAATAAACTAAAAATGACCCAAATTAAATTATAAAAAAGACGTATAAAAAGTTTTAATATATCGGTTTTACGGCTGTGTAGCAGTTTTTTGACTAATAACAAAGTGATTAAGAAATAACCAATTTTTTTGGACAGTCTTTAATAAGAAAGTTCCCCAATTTTGAATGGGACATGTATGGGAGACTTTTTGTTATTTTGCTTAGGCCATTTGTTTTGGGAAAAATTTCCGTATGATTGCTTCAATACTTATTTTGGCGACTATCTAGTCCTTGGCCCCAGGCATCTGTATCGGTTGAAATGAAAATATGTATTACATTACGTTAAAAATTGATACCTATTTTTGCATTGGGTGTAATGAAAAAATTGCTTCGAATGAAATTACTATTTTGCTTGTAGTTTGTAATAGATATCACCGATTCATTAAAATTATATTATATTATACAGCATAACATCACGTACATCCTAAAGTTCAATGAGCTTATACAAATTTACATTCCTCCCCTGAAATTGCAGGTTAAGGCTTTTATGACTGATATGTCTGGGATAATTTATTAACATCCATTTTGTCTAGACTAGTTTCAGGTATTTTTATTTTGTTGTATCGTTCTAAGAATCGATGGTTGATATGGATTTCCAATTAATCCATTAGGATAATATTTTGTTGTATTTGAGATTGTATTATATTTTGCTAGACGCATCGAAATGACATGCAAAAAAGTATTAGGAAAATTTCTTTTTTCAATTTGTTGTACAAATTCTTTGAATTTGTTGACCCACCAATCGGATTATTGTCATCTCATTTGCACAGTTTATCCAATTACACAAGGCAATACAATGGAAAAACTCTTACCTAAAGTAATACTATTTTTTCCATGGACTAATTCTAATATGTGACCTGCTCCACGAAAAGAGACCTCTGCGCCGAAAATTTTTTTTTTACTCTTTGAGTGATTCTTATAGGAAAAAAACGCTCCTTCAAATGCCGCAAACCGCAAGTTTCTATGTCTTTTAGTTTTTTTACAAATCACCTGTAAAGATGAACATAATTAATGAAAAAATTGAAAAATGTGATATAACTATAAATATATTATAATATTTGAGATTTAAAACAAATCCAATATCAAAGGTACAAAATTACAAAAATATCAAAATTTTACTCTTTTTTATTCCTAACACGCTTTTTTGGTGGTTCTTCTGTAGCGGAAAAACGAAGCGCTTTTTTTATACGCGTTTTTGTCAATAACAAGTCACATATATAGACTTAACATTTTTCTTAGTAAGTTTATGACATTTGATCTGGTGTGATATGAACATTGGATGTTGCAAAGAATAACTTCAATAATACCAGATAGAGGCAATGGTCCGACACAACGAACAAAATAACAACAACGGCATTTCGTTTTATTGTGTTAAAATTAGTGCCTTAAATACAATGCAAATGTATGCTAACAATAACAGTCAAGTCAGAACTTCTTGTACTCTAACCTGGTGGAATTTGTGGATGCTCACTTTTCGTCAAGCATCTCTCTATCACACCGACCGCGCAACGCAGAGTTTATAAAGGAAACGTCAGATGAGTCAAATGTTTTTTCTTTAAACAATTACTCTATACTTTTTTCAATATTTTTTCTATATGTTAGTATATTTTTGTGTAACTAAACACGAAAATGATATTACAGCTATTTACTGTTTATCGTTACAATTAAAGTAAATAATTAATAATAAATATTTACAAAATTTGTCAGTCTGCATGGAAGGATTCCCATAGACTTAAAAAAAAGAAATAAATTAATGATTAGAGTAATGTTGGCTTCCTATTTCTCAATCGTAGCCGATTTATACACTCTGAAAAAAAACCGCCACAGCAAAATATTGCAGGAAACATGTATATGCTTGCAAGCTCTGTTTTCATAAATTGAAAATCTGGTGCTTGTTTGTTTTAACGATGTGTGGTATGTTTTTGTTTTCAGCAGTTTTCAACAAACACAACCACATTTGGATCACAAAAACCCATATTATATCCTAATAACCATTGTGTCTTAAACATATAATATTGAATAGCAAACACAATTTGTTTGCACAGAGCTATACTATATTTGCGACAAGCTACAAACGCGTTATGTTTGCGTACAAACAACAACAACAAAAGACAGATTTTTCAGAGTGTACATTTAGACTTTGAACTTTTCGCAGCCCAAAGCGAAAAAGCTTGTGGGATGATAGCACATGTTCTAGGCGGTCAAATCACTGGTCCGCAGCGTGAAATTAACTGTTTACTGAACTCTTCGTGCAAAACTGCCATGGTTTCCAGGACTGTTCGCAAGTAGCACCGACTTGTTGTAATCGAGTGTTGGTGAGATTACGAGATTCAGTTTCATACTGTAAATAGTCCGTTGCCATAGCTCGGAAACGGACGCAATTCACCGGTACTTTCCGGCCCACCTCATTTTTGAAGAAATATGGATCGATGATTCTGCCAGCCTATACACCACACCAATCCGTCTTTATGTCTGGAAACAGTGGTAGCTCTTGAACCTTTTCGGGTATGTCAATTGTTTAAATTACTAAAGTCTCACTACAACGTAGTTTTAAAATGGAATTAAAATATAATAAAATATATTAAAATAGTTCCTCATTACATCCCATACAAATATACATACAAATATAAAGCGCACAGCTCACTGATTATGAGAAACTCTCCCCTATAAAACCAATTAATGTAGCATATTTTTGGTCACGCATCTCCATTCCATAAATATTTATAAATGCTATAATATATTGCATACTTTTTGGCGCATGTTTTACAGTTTTTAATAATTTCGGTGACGTAGTGCTGCTTTTTTTTAATAACGAGGTGCTTTAATTCCACAATTACAAATATGACAGGGGGTTTTATACACTGTGGTATATGAAATTTATTTGCCAACCAAAATGTATACACCTTGGTTGGTGTAAAATTAAAAGAATGATGAAAATTGGAGGTTTTTCTTTAAATTGCCATGAAAATTAAAATTGTTTTTATTAGGCCTATGTCCATGCGGCAAGTTATTTATGTGACACTTAAAAGTTGTACTTGCATTTGAATTACCTTTAAAAATGTAAATTCAAATAAAAATTAAATGCTATTAGGAATTGTATTTCTAGTAAAAGCATTTGTTTGATGCCTGTACATTTTGGTTTAGGTTTATGGATTTGATAAGTACTTTGAGTCAATACCAATCAAAGTCACAAACCTGTATGTAAAAAATACCAGTGGGTTGCGCTGAAAAACATGTTCTATTTTGTTTGATGATATTGAACAGATTCCATAAACATGTATTTGCATTAATTGCAAATTTATTAGCAATAAAATTTAAAACAACAAATTAAATAAGTAATGCAAAAAATTTAAAATTATTATTAAAATTAAATTAAAATCCAATGCAAATTAAAAAACCCAACATTGGCATTACACCTTAAATTCATTAACTTTATCTATCGATTTCTTACTTAGAGCACCGTGATCTCTCAAGCGAGTTTTCGACGCGTGCCTAACGCGTTTTGTGGGTGAGAACTGGCGGGGTAGACTTTCACTTTCGTGTTTCTGCCATTTCGTTTCGTATTAATTCTCATGCCGAAATGAGAAGGTTTAATCGTTCGGTAGAAATATTTAATTCTTAGGAAATTAACTGAGAATAATGTAAAACGACAAATTCAGCACAGAGAATTTTCTGTTTTGATAAATTTAACTAGAATGTACCAGTTTTTAAATTTTTTACGAATCTAAGAACGATTAAACGTCAAAAACTGGAGGCGTCAAAAACTGGAGGGGTGGTTGCAAGCCAAAACGCAGAATATAATGTAATCGTGATTTACGTAGGCTTTTTGCAGACTGGTAAGCATAATCTAAATGGGGAGTTACATACTTATCCGGTCTCGAACAAACCCGGGGGGTCAGGGACCTTACAAAACGAAGATATCATATTTCGCCAATCAGTTCGTTCTCTTGCCTTATGGCAATACCAAGTGTAACTTCGTCAACTTGATCCCTCCAGCGGAGTCTTCGTCTTCCGATATTTCGTCTTCCTTCGAGTTCGGTTTCGAAAAACCTTAGTGCTGGTTCGTCTTCATCCATTCTACTGGCATGGCCTAGCCAACGCAATCGCGTTATTTTGATCCGCTTATCTATGTCAATGTTGGGATACAGCTCATGGTTCATGCGTCGCCGATACTCGACATTGTGTAGTATACATACATTTTTCGGAGTATTTTTCTCTCGAACACTTTTGTTTCGTCTGCTTGCGATAAGCATAGCATACAACCTGTCTTGCTTCTACGATATAAAGCAAGACAGGTTGCATGAGAGTCTGGTGTAACCGAATTTTTGTAACTCGAGAGAGGGCTTTATCTCTAAAGTGCTTGCTTAGCCCAAAATATCATCTTTTCGCAAGCTTTCAGTCCCAACTAAAGGATGATACATAAGTAACCTCATAACATATTTAATTAATAAGTGATTTCTACAAATGCAAATTCAAAAAATGACAATACCTTTGCGTTTGTACTTATTTTCATAGTATTTCCGTCATAGCTGGCAGTTTTGGTTTCAAAATATTTTGTACAGTACAGGTTTATGAATTTGAAAGTTCTACAGCGTCATACCTATCGAAGACACAAAGCTCTACATATAAAATATTTTAAAACCGCAATTGCCAGCAGTCAACCAAATTCCATACATGGGTTTTTTAATTTGAATTGGATTTCAATTTGCATTACTTTATTTAATGCAAATGCAAAAGAATTGCCATTGTTCACAATGGTAATTAAAAAATTTTGAATTTGCATTTCCTTAGGTAATGCAAATGCAGGTTGTGGAATCGGATGCCAATTAAAATGAAATATGGGAATACTTTTAATTGTTTTGAATTGGTTTTACTGCTGGCAATTCTGTTTTTAAAGTATTTTATATGTAGAGGTTTGTGGCTTCGATATGTACTGCCTCGTAATACTCTCAAATTCATAAACTTGTACTGTATGAAATATTTGAAAATCAAAATTGCCAGACATGAAGGAAATGCTTTGAAAATAAAATAAGTACAATTGCCAATGGTACTGAAAGTTTTTTTGAATTTGCATTTGGACACGAAATTCAAATTAAACAACAAATTATAATTGAAGCCCTTGGTGGAAAAAGGTATTAACTCACTGTTTTTCAAAAACAATATTGTCCTTCTGTTAATGTTTCCATGGTATCTGTTTTAGATAAGAAAAACGTCAACATCTGATATTTAAATTATTAAAATTAAATTTGACAATTTTTTTTTTAATCAGACACCATGAAAACATTTAGAGAAGGAAAATATTGTTTTGGAAAAAAGTGAGTTAACACCTTCTTCCACCAAGGGCTCCAATTGTCATATAATTAATTTGCCCCATGTATGGTAAATTCAAAATAATTAACAGCAGTCCCATATTTCATGACAATTGGCATCCGTATCCACAACCGGCGTCTGAATTGCCTACTGAAATGCAAATTCAACATTTGCCCTTGCGAACAGTGGTAATTCTTTTGCATTTGCATCAGATCAAATAATGCAAATTAAAAAACAAAAATATGTTTTATTCAACTTTGGTATTTAATAAAATTTAGATTATACTTTAGAAATCAGTTCACGTTATGATTTGATGATTATATCTTCCAAATGGTATCCATTGTTTCGGCCTGACATGCTCTTTTAACAGCATTTCCCATAACTTTTCTCAGAATTTGAAGTCCCAGCGCCCTCACTTCTTCTCGAATATTAGCCTTAAGCTGTTGGATGGTTCTTGTATCACAAACACATATGTGTTTGGATCACAAATATATATATTATAGAATTGCTGTACTTTTGTCTCCAACATGTAATATTGAACAGAAAACACGATGCGTTTGGACAAATGTATACTATATTGGCGACAAGCTGCAAACACGCGATATATTTGCATCCAAGCAAAAAAACTACAGATTTTTCAGCGTGTATGAAACTAAAATGCAATAGGTTAGTCAACATAAGAAAGACTCACTTCATCTCCAATTACTATACGCGTTCACGAAATATATGCATCACTGATTGGAAGATTAATACATAAATACAGTTACACACATTCAACTTTAACTTTGAATAATCTCTCTTTGTCCTTATATTATTCTCTTGGTCCCAACAGAGCATAAACACTGGTGCAAACACAGCTGTATTTGTATTACAAACTAGGATATATTAGCGTCACAACCACATAAATTACAACATATTTATCATTGTTACTCCAACAAGTTATATTAAATAGCAAAGACTACGAGTTTGGGCACAAATATACTATATTTGCGACAAGCTGCAAACACGCAATATATTTGCATCCAAACAAAAACAAAAGACAGATTTTTCAGCGTATAGTCAAATCGAATGATATGTGCACCAAAAATTTCAATAAAAAATCAAAATTTTAACAAAATATCTGTAAATATGTTCATACTATACTTCAAACGTTCTAAACTGAAATTGTTTATCTGTAATTTAAAAAAAAACTTAAGTTGATTCAGAATTATAGGCTAAAACTGCAGATGTTCAAATCCCCATTTTCCCACAGTGTGACATAAGTGTTTAAGAGACTCCTCGGAATAGTCCTCCGATGAGTCAAAGTAATTACAAGACATTCTCAAGACAATACACATTTCAAGGATTGTTATTTTTGTGTATTACGTTTGACTGCTGGGTTCACTGACAGTGGACAAATCATGAATCAGGTTGATTAAACGTTATTCTGGTTGTATTCTAGCAGATCGCAATGACGATATATAAAAGCAAGATATCAACGAAGTTCACAAGGACATTTCAGAAATAAAGGAATATTTTCTAGTCGGAAACTGACGCCTACAAATAATTTGGAGGCGATGAAATTGGCCAGTTTGAAATTAGGCACAGGTTATAATATATTCCTTAAATTGTATTACAGTTTAGGCTTTCGATTAGCCTGTTCTGTTGATATGAATTGCTATAAACGTAACCTTGTGTATTTTCATTGCCAATATAACGGTGGCGGGATGCAAACCCAGCCCACCGTGGTTTGCATTTCACCTACTGCCAGGATGATTATATTTCAGTCGCCCATTATGGATCAGACGCTGACCAGAATGCAGTGTGTCGAAACTGGATCTTGGTATCTTCAATTTTGATCCGCCGTTGGCCAGGGTGTTGGCTCATCCGCTTTCAAAGGACAGAAGAAGGGCTTCAGTGACAGGGTCACCTAATAATACTAAGACGTATCAGTGATCGTATTACCACTCAGGCGGCTCCTTCGTTTCACATTCTCACTTTATCTAGCTAAAGGATGTTTCCGATAAGTAATTACCCAGGACATACTGCGTGGAAGTAGTGAGCTGCTTGGACTGCCCAATGAAGGAATCATAAATGGCTATCAGAAGCTTTCCACCTCCAAGGACAGTCCCATGTCAGTCCCACTTCAAGAATCGAAAAGGAATCAGCCAAGGTGGGTCTTGCTGTTAATGAGGGCAAGACAAAATTGATGGTGTCAACGACTAGATAAACCCGTCGACTTGATCCGCACTTGAAACTTGACAACCGATTTAATTTTGAAGAGGTAGATGAATTTGTCTACCTTGGATCCGCCATGAACAAGGCCAACAACGTCAACCTGGAGATAGATAGGAGATTTGTGCTTGCAAATAGGTGCTATTTTGGGCTCAGCAAGCAGTTTAGGAACAAAGCCCTCTCTCGACGGACAAAGGTCCAGCTATAGTAGATTCTCATTGACTTATGGCTCCGAAAGTTGGGTCATATCTCAAGCAGATGAAAACACCTGGGAGTTTTCGAGGTCCTATGTTCCTGTTAGAGAACACGGCGAGTACCGACGTCGCTGAAACGCAGAACTATATAATGTATATTCTGACATGGACATAGGTAGGCGAACCAAATTAGGCCAATTGCGTTGGCTAGGCCATGTTATCAGAATGAATTAAGATGAGCCAGCGCGAAAGCTTTTCGATAACGTACCCGATGGAAGCAGGAAAACTGGACGACCAAGACTCAGCTGGGAAGACCACGCACAAGAATCCAACTGGCGAGAAAAGGCGAAGGATAGAGCCAGTTGGAAGAATATGTTGAAAATTGTTTAATTTGTTTGTTTAATTAATATGTGTAAGACGTCTGACCTCATGAGGTTGTAAAATATTCAATAAAGGTAAAAGTATAAACGGAACCCCCTGAAGTGCAATGGTTGGTGTGTGCGTCTCTTTTGTTGGTTCGGTACCTGCCCTTACCCCATTCCTTTCGTTAGATGGTTGTCACCTTGCATAATGACGGCGACAATACCGAGTAATTAGTCATGAATAACCTATTGAAACTCCATTCAAAAACCGTAGGCCCCAATCAGTGAATCCTAAAAATCAAAATGCGCTCAGGTAGCTGATTGTTCGAAGCTCTCCCTCTCTCTCTCTCTCTGTCGCTTCATAGTATATGATAGAAAATAGATTTTAGTTGATTAAATGAATAGTTGTAATACCCATCGTTAACCTCTGAAAAGGAGACACTTTTTTGCACAATAATGCCTCTAATACTACGAAGTTATCCTCCATTACACTCCTTGAAACAACTCAGCAATAAAATAACTTCCATCCAAAATTAAAGTAGTCAATGCCACAGCTTTTATTCATTGTTGTCCTTCCAACAGCATTATCATCTTCATCCGCTTAATCAGGAAATTCAAATAAGTACACAATTAATTACCAAAACCCCAATACATATGTACTATTACCATGACGCACATGTTTGCTTTAAAATTTTCTGCCAAACCACACTACTACACACAAATTTATAATATCCTTGTAATGCAACGCAAACAAAGTCACACGCATACACAACCCTGTTATCCTTTCCCTCTGAATATCAACTTAATGCTAAAACAATGCACAGTCAGTGTTGTTACGACAAATGGATTGACACTCCCATCTCTGCAAGCAAAACCAAAAAAAAAACCATTTAATGTCAGTCGATGATGGTCACAGTACAGCTGATATATATGTATGTTGCTCCCATCCATGTGCATGTAGCCAAGTGTGTATGCTAATGTCAGTCAAACCATTGTTTGCTGTCATTGTTGTCGTTTTCTGAAGTCGTGTCTAGTTGTGTGGTCCCAGGATATATTGGCTGGGCATGTGTGTGTGTGTGCGTATGTTCAGCAACTATTTGTATGTCAATTAACCTCATACCAAAGAATCAAGGATCCCGAAATGCCATAAAACTTAATTAACCCCAAATCAAAATACATGTCAAATTCCAGGTCATTTGTGGTGTACAGAGAAAATTGATTGCCAAAATACAAGCAATTTACCATGTAATTTTAAAAAAGCATTAAAAATGAGTAATCTGATTTCAGAAAAATTCAATCAACAATCTTTTGCATATCTGCAGCGATGGCTTAGTGAGGGATATACAATGCATACTTATAGGCTTTGTTTATTTTAATCATGCAAATTGCTACATTTGTGGTTATTGCCAAATTTATGCAGTTGCATGATAGAAATAGGTATTGTAGAAAGGATTTGATTTAGAGAATGGGAATTATAAAATACTTAAGCTGAGCTGCAGGCAGATTTGCAGTTACGTAAATATTGGCTTAAGGTGAGTTTTACAATTGTCATGTAAAAGCTCATCGACAACTTTCAAACGAAATGATATTAAAATGACAAACATCGGAAATTTAAGAGCAGTTAAGTGCTGTGAAACTGAGTCATAGATTAAGAGCTGTGGAACTGAGTCATAGATTTTGGAATATGCAATTTTGTTTGATACCTGCTTATTAACCCATATCAAGCTGTGCATTTTCTTTTCCAGCTGTAGAACTGTGTCATAGATTTTGGAATATGCAATTTTGTTTCATACCTGCTTATTAACCCATATCAAGCTGCGCATTTTCTTTTTCTACAGTCAAACGTTACTGGGTTTGTCTGATGTTTGTATCACGCAGAATCCTTTCAAATGGCAAGATGTGTGGATTTCACGTGGAAGCATTAGATCTCATATTGTTCATGCATTTCTGCTCTGAGCTTGTCAAATTTAAATGTGTTTTGTTTTAGTACATTTTGCTTTAAATTTTTAACAAAATACCAGTTTGTTTCAATACAGACGCAACTTATGCTATAAAATAAATATATGAATTGTTTCCGAATACATCCCAAGAACGGATAGGGGAAGCGTCTAAGAATCAGTCAGCTGTGCGCTTTATAGTTTTACACTTACGGTATTTTAAGAAGATTTTCATGGCAAATTACACGATAGTGTTTTCGTCACAAAGCGGGGTGACCGTCTTCAAAAGAAATATCAGAGCTCGGATCGAACCCACGTTCTCATGTACAACTGTCGCGCACACTAACCATTGCGCCACCGACGGCTGCTATAAAAAATAAATCATTTCCCATTACATGCCACTCAGTGGGCTGTGCGCTTTCCAATTTTATACTCACTGATTGCGAACTACAGTTTTACATCGATTCCGAACAGTATTTTGAGAAGCTTTTTCATGATTAAGTACTCGATAGTGTCGTCGTCATTAAGCGGGGTCACCATCGTTGAAAGAAATTGAAGGTAGTCAGAGCAGGGAGCGAACCCACGTTCTCATGTACAACAGTCGGGCACACTAACCATTGCGCCAACGATGCCTGGTATGACCTGTAAAAAATAAATTTTAGCAAGTTGTTTGGAATTTCTAGCCATGCCCTGCTGCTTGTCTATCTACTGTTCATGAATAGACTGTCAGCATAGGTAGTGCTGGAGAGGAATGGAGATTTTATTGAGAATTTTGTCACGAAGGTTCTCTTGAAGTTAAACCCCGGCTGCATTTTAAACAGAGTCTGACAAAACTACTACGTTGCGTTGTGGCTGTCCCATATTGCTCACACATATTGAATAAAAACAAGCGAAATCATTTTGTCTCGCTTGAACAGTCGACCGAGGAGTTTGCGTTGTCACACGTTACTTAGCGTACACCATTAAAAACGAATGAAAAGTGGGAGAATGACACATTGTGAGAGGGAAAAGAGCAACAAACTCCACACAAACTCAAATTAGGGTGGTAGGCGGTTGTCGAGCACTGATTTAAAAATATTATAGATATTGGTGCATATCTTCAGGCGTGAATTTCGAAAATGCAATTTGCTTGGGTTTCGTATTAAGTTTTGTTTTCAATGAAACCCGCTGAAAGTAATTACAATGCGTAGAGAATTGCAAAGTTTAGTCCGGGTGTGGACTTCATTAAAATTTTTAATTACACTTTAATATTTTCCCGCAAACTAATGATTAGAGGCTGCAATTGTAGAAAAATATATCATTAGACTTGTCCTGCTAGTAGTCGAACTATTGATCACATAGTCGAGTATCCTAACGGAGCGTGTAATAGTATTCCTTTCTTGACGTAAGCCTCCTAAGCTTTTCTTGGCCTAAGCGTCGTCCAGAGACTTGAGCATGTCCAAATAAACTTCAATTCGAAACCGGTTATTTACTGTAGTAACTGATAAGAATGCAACAAGTAAGAAGCGCAAATCTGACAGGCTTTGAGCAGATTTATATAATCCTTCCAAATTTAACAATTATAGGCCTTTCAGTGTGTGTTGATACTTACGGTTCGTCGATCGATACTAATTCGCAAACGTAAATTCCATAATTCAGTTTGTATATTTACGATTGATGATCATCCGATGGTATCAATTCAGGTACATCCGATGATGAACTTTTTACGGAGTTCGTGTACTTAACTGTGAGTGTGCTTAACTGAATTGTCTATTATTTCAAAAAAAAAACCAACCTGACCTTGTATGTATTTCTCATATATTAACTAAAACTGCATTTTCATTTACCGGAGCGAGTTTGGTTGAAATAGGATTGGTTTGGAAGGACAGTTCACCCCCATCAAATGAGGTATTTTATTGAATTTAAGTACAAATTAATTTTCTCTCTACAACAAATTTGATATTTCCTTGGAAAAAGTCTTAATAAAACCTACGCAAAATTAATTTCTTCAAAATATTTAGACTTCCACAAGCAAGTAGTTAAAGTTTATAAATTTGTTAGTTACTAAGTTGAATTTTTTCCAAGCGTCAAATTAATGTGGTACAACTTAAAACATTTCTCCAAAATTGTATTAATTGCGCATGATTAATATTTCCTTTTTGTTACTCGTAACTCGTAATAACAATCCGCCTTAAGGGCACACGTGGTGCACTCCCCTGTAAAGCAAAACAATTGTTGTTGAACATATTTCCAGGTTGGAACTCTAACAAAAACGTTTTTGATTCATTTCTTTTTTTCACTCAACAGCACCAGAGAAAACGAATTTGTGATAAATGTGATTGAATACCTCAAGGCTTTTACATTTTAAAATAATGTGGCATATTTTTGGGCTTACATTTCCATTTCATTCGTGTAGGCTATAATGTATTACATATTCCTTGGAAAATATTTAACAACTTTTGATCATTTAGCCGACACAGGACTGATGTTTATTTGTAATGAGGTGGTTTGATTCCACATTCATGTATATGACAAGCAGTTTTTTAGAATTTAGCATATGATATGTTCTGATTCGAAAAAAATGTTTTAATAAATGGAAAAAGCTATTATTTGGTTGGAACATACAGTTGTTAATTCCTTAATTAATTTCCTTGGTTTACGTACACATGCAAGAAACTTTATACTGTATAACTTTACAAATAATGTGGCATACTTTAAGGGTTGCTGCAAATGTATATTTTACTTAATTCTGTTCCTTATTGTTTCTTGTATTTTTAAGCCACAATGATTGGCTGTACACATTAGCTAATAAATAAATTTCAAAAACGAACAAAACTTAAAGTTGTTGAATTAACATTGGAAACACATTCATGTACAACTCTAGAGCCCCGCAAACTTGAAACAATAATATTTTTGATGGTAACCCTGTGCTTTGTTGTTTTGTAAATGGCAAAACAAAAACAAATCATGCCTGCTTCAAACCGATGGTTTTTCGGCATGATGCAAAAGAGTAGTAGATGAAAGTGTTTCCAATGTTAATGCTTGGTATTCTTCGAACGTATGTATTAAGGAATTCTCATTAATATGATGAGTGTTTCTACACATATAGTTTTGGTGAAGACCAAAAACGTTTTCTGATGATTAATATTAAAAAGGTCTTGATCAAGAATAAATTTAAAATCTTTACTTTAAAAAACTTTCCGACGTAGAGTATTTATATTTTCCCATATAAGTAGGAACAACAAGTTTAACTTATTTACATGTCAAGGAGTAATTTAAATAAGTTTTCCAGGTGTTAATGTTTTTTTTTTAATTTTTCATTAAAGTATAAAACATTTGAAAATTGTTGTTCCTCCTAAAACCAGTTTAAGTTCATTTAAGCTAGCATACTTTTAGGTAAACTGCAGGACAATATTTCAATAATATATTTTTGGGGGTCTGGCATATATCTGCAGCACCAACATATAGGAGCGTTCCGTCAGGATATTAGGTCGATTCGCTAGGGGTATGCCAACACGTTTCAATCCTTGTGAAGTCTGTAATGTAATAACAATCGTTGTCAGTTCAAACAGCTTGCAGTCCCAGAAATGTCCCTATGGCCTAAGATTCAAATAAGTTGAATATGGTACTGCTGTGCTATCTCGTTAAGAGATCACCGGGACTTAATGGCCGCCTATAGCTCACTTAACACACCGAATAATCTGTCTGGATTTAATTACATCATTTGTGCCCGAACACACTATGTTTGCTCCTCAATATTAGATGTTGTTACACATGATGTAATTGAATCCAAAGAGATTATTTCGCATTATTAACGTTACCAAGATCAGGTAGTCTTTGAGGAAACCCAACTCTAGCTACGTAAGATGTATCCCACACCTTCCACTCTGAAAAACGGCCCCAGCAACATATTACTGGAAGCATGCATATGTTTGAATGAATTTTTTTTTCGAATTGAGGATTTGCTGCTTTCGTGTATCTTTGCTGTCTGCCAGTTTTTGTTTTCAGCAGTTTTCGACAAACACAGCCATCTTGGGTCATAAAAATATATATTAAAACCTATTAGTTATTGCATCTCCAACGTGTAATATTGAATAGCAAACAGAATGTGTTTGGATACAAATATATACTACGTTTGTAACAAGCTACAAACACCTTATATTTGTATACAAACAACAAAAAACAAAGATTTCTTTGCAAACATGTACATTGTTCCTGCAATATATTGCTGGGTTCGTTGTTTTCAGCGTGCAAGTTCACTTGTCTCTGTACACCAGGATCTCTTTTGTTCTAAAAATACCAAATAATTATAATAATTTAATAATAATAATTATATTATAAATAATATAGTAGTAGTGTATAATATATATATCGTCAGGTAAAATACAAAATAACGTAACTACAATTTTCAGTTGAAAAAAAAACGCGCCCAGCCCACTGATTGTGAGAAGCTCTCCCCAATCCCTTCGAGGTATGTAATGGGAAACCATTTTTTTTATATAATATAGTTGCCATAGATTAAGGACTACAAGAGCATATTACGTAAAGTCTCCATAGGGTGAAAAATAACGGCAAGCATTGTTTTCGTGAATAGAAAATCTTCTGCCTTTTTATCTTAATTGTCAGTCACATTTTTCTTTTCTGCAGTTTTCAACAAATGAAGCCACAATTGGGTCACCGAAACGTATATTAAAACTATACCCTATTAATGATTATGTCCCAAACATGTTATGTTGAATAACAAACACAATTTGGTTGCCCACAAGTATACTATATATACGACAAGCTACAAACACGTTATATTTCCATCCAAACAACAAAAAGGACAGCGTGCAACAATTAGTTCTACCGGTCACACCAAATGGCGCAGAAACGGTAGATAATAGTGGAAAATGAAGCGGATATACAATTCAATAGCAGAGTGTGGTTATGGTCAGGGTGGAAACCATATATTCACGCTAAAAAGTGTATCGATATATCGTATGCACCCTAAAAAATCTGTATTTTTTCTTGATTAGATGCAAATGTAACGTGTGTTTGTAACTTGTCGTAAATATAGTATACTTGTGTCCAAACACATTGTGTTTGCTACTCAATAATACATGTTTGACACACAAAGAGTAGTGATTCGTAATTTGTGTGTTTGTGATCAAAATACAGATATGTTTGTGATACAAACACAGCAGTTTTTGGTGCACTCTTTAGTTCATTTCTTTTGTTTTAGCTGTGTTTAGCTGTGTCGAGAGCAAAATAAGAAAAGAGGGACAAAGAGAGAATGTGTTCTCAAGTTAAAGTTATTAAATTGTAATGCAATTCTACACTACTCTTTCCATCAGTGATGCATACACTTATATATTCCTGAATGCGTGTGTAAATTCACAGGCATTTCAGTTATGTTGACTGAACAGTTGCGTTTAACTTTCATGCATTCAGTCGACACTCGTTCGTTTGGCAGTAGCGCACGATTGCTTGGACGTAAGTGCATGAATGTTGGGCGAAACACACATATGGTTCCATGTAAAAGGATGCATCTTTGGAAGTAAATATGCTAATGTTTACATTTCCATATAAGTTAGTTTAGGACTTGGAAATATATGAATATTTGAAGTGTGTTTCAAACATATACATGGTTCCTGCAGAATGTGTTTGATAGAATATGTTACAGATGCCGGAGATTTTTAGCGTGTGGTTTAATCAGGATGTTCAATGAAGAACCTGATAAAACCAGTAAAGAAGTTTCAGCTGTATTTTACAATTGCGCGAGAGTTATAAATTCAAAAAAATATTATATGATATTTAAATACAGATGTATCGATTATATGTGAAATTCGTAGTGTGCAGGATACAGTAACATTGGAGTAATAGTTATATTCAAGCAATGTTAATCAGAATGACGTGGAGAAGGCTTTGACGCAAAGAGGAGCAAACCTACCATTTTTTACAAACGAAAATATATGATAATCCTCAGATGTCAATTTACCTAACTGTACATTTTAACCATTTGGAGATTTTAATAGTATTAAACGCTAGCAAATGGCCTCCGTAACATATTCTCCCAAATACGATCTGCAGAAACCATCTAAATTAGGGTGTCCCAAAAAAGATTTCTTTTTCGATTTTCATGGTTGCTCAAGCTTGATTGGAAAGCTTATAGGGTAAAGTATTTTTGAGATTCTTTTCAGATTTTTTGAATTTTACTTAAAACTCGATCAATAACCACGATTTTCTCAGTTTGTAAGTCAACATTTTTAAAGGAAAACTTTCAGAATTTTATTGTGTATGCATAAACCGTCGGTGGGGCAATGGCACTGTGCGCGCCTCTTGTACAGGAGATCCTGGGTTCGATCCCTGCTCCAACCGCCTTAAAATTTCTTTCGACGACGGTCACCTCGCTTAGTGACGGCGACACTATCGAGTATATAGCCATGAAAAAGCTTCTCAAAATACCGTTGGGAATCGGTGTGAAACTGTAGATCCCAATCAGTGAGTAAAAACTGGAAAGCGCACAGCTCACTGATTGTGAGAAGCTCTCCCCAGTCCCTTCATGGGATGTAATGGGTAACCGTTTTTTTTATGCATAAACCACCAGTTTTGGCAATGATTTTGGTCAATAAGGTACAACGTATTACGTTTTTTCGTAAATTTTGGATAAATTTTTTTAGTAACGCTTTATAACTTTTAAAATTTCTATGCAAATTTATAAAACTAATGATGCATTCTAAAATATAAATAAATTCCAAGTAATTTTGTCGACAAAAATTTTTAATTTGCTGTTACTGTTCCAGAGTTATACAATTTTAAAGCCTTTAACCCATTGTATGAATCTAAAAATATTATAAACTGATTGCTATTTTTGGATCGGATTTGCTTTAAATGTGTATGAAAATTTAAAACATCAATGACGGACTTGAAAAGACTGAAATATGGCAAGCAAGTTTGTAGAAAAAATTTTGAATTTGCAGTTACTGTTCCAGAGTTATGCCATTTTAAAACTCTTTACCCATTGTATGAAACTAATAATACTATAAACTATCTGCCAATTTTTCATCGGACTTGCTTTAAACACTGTTTTCATGAAAAAATCTACATGCGCTAAGTGACGACAAAGTGTTACACGCAGAAAAAAAGGTCCCAGCAACATATTGCGGAAAACATATATGTGTTTGCAAGCAATTAGATTTTTTCAATAATAAAATGTTTAAAGCAAATCCGGCGAAACAAGACAAACAGTTTATAATATTATCAGGTTCATACAATGGGTAAAGAGATTTAAAGTGGCATAACTCTGGAACAGTAACTGCAAATTAAAAATTTGTTTCCACAAAATTACTTGGAAATTATTCGCCTTTTAGAATGCATGATTAGTTTTTTAAATTTGCATAAAAATTTTAAAAGTTATAAAGCGTTACTAACAAAATTTATCCAAAATTTACGAAAAAACGTAATACGTTGTACCTTGCTGAGCAAAATTGTTGCCAAAACTGATCGTTTACGCATATACAATAAAAGGTTGAACGTTTTGCCTTAAACATTTTGACTTTCAAACTATGAAAATCGTGGTTATTGACCGAGTTTTAATTAAAATTCAAACAACGTTCGGAATACCCGATTTTTGGGGAAAATTCGACTTGTGCGACCTCTAAACCTCTTGCGAAAAATCTGAAAAAATTTTCAAAAATAGTTTACCTTATAAGCTTTGAAATAAAGCTTGAGCAAAAAACAATTTTATTGATGGCACCCTAATGTACATGTTTGCAGTACACACCAAAAATTCATATATTTGCCTGTGCCAAACCCACATATATTTAAATGCTGCCATTGTTTCTTCTACTAGTATATGGAACCATATGTGTGATTCAAGCCAAACATCCATATACTTACGTAGAAACATTAGAAAGTACCATATACTTTCGAGGAAACATATTCGTATTTCCTCCTTACAACGCAGTTACTTACTTGGAAGCTTATACGTGTTTGCTCCCAAACATAGTAATATATAGAAATAATTTTTTTTTACTTCAATATTATAATTGCATTTATAATAATTCACTGTGACAATACAAATATTACAATACAATAAATCCAATAATTTTTAAACAATTAATAAAAAATAATAAGGTTTGAACAAATCTTTTTTACATTTACATTTAAGTCCTGCCATATTTGAAAACCTCCTCATTTATTATCATCACAATGAAGGATAATCATGGAGTATTTATGGGTCTCGCATTTGATGTATACCAGAATACACAGAAGTCTTAAACTTCGTTTTCAGTTTCCTCTCTTTATTGTTTTGTGATGTTAGATCAATTATTTCAATTTCAATTTTTCAATTCCTTGTCTAAATTGCAAATTCCTTTAATTTCACCCCGTCTATATGCTGAATGGATAGAATTTAACAAATTTCCAGGAAACACACATCAAATACATAGCATACTTTAAGGGTCCACAGTGGTGGTGTCAAGTATAGTGCCGTTTCTATTCCTGACTAAGCAACATCAAAGTAAAGCGAAAATTGTGTTTCTTTTTATTTTGCGCATATTCGTTTATATTATAACGTTATATAAATATTCATATCTTTATAGATGTACAACAATATTTATTTTTTGCACAAACAACTCATGCATTAACATGAACTTCAGCAAACTCCCATCAAAATGTTTATTATTTTTTCTGTAAAAAAAATTAATACTCTATCATACAAAAACACAAACACACAGCCAGACATGCGAACATGTATGCTATGTTTGTTGTAATATACGTGTATTTTTCTCTCTTTTTAATAAAACAAGGAGGAAGAGGAAGACGCAAAAAAAATAAATTGTGGAAACCATCAACCACTTGGGCGCCATAAGTAAATATTTTTACGAGATGATGTGTTATACACACAAACATATCGTCGCTTACTAATACTGTTACAAATACACACAAACAGATGACTCTTAGGGCAGATGATGCATAAGTTTAGTAAATTTGACGAGGGTGTTATGCTATGATTGGAAATTAAAAATATTCCATTCACTGGAAAATATTGTAGAAATTATGATAGGACAAGAGAGTAGTTTACAAATACTGCAACATTTATAACTTAAGTTTATAGCTACATTTTAATATTTTATATCTTTTATAAGCAATTGGAAAAAATTATTTTGTCTTATCGTTTTAATAAAAGGTAACTTAGTAAGATTGCACATTTTAAATTTAGTGTAATTTTTTTTTGGCAAGTGGCAACTCTGCAATTTGGCAGCTGTCACATATGTTTATTCGATTATGAAAGGTGGAGCGCATTACGAAAGAACAAGGCGTTATAATTGTGAAAACTTGGCCGTCGGTGGTGCAAGGTTAGTGTGCGCGCCTCTTGTACAGGAGATCCTGGTTTCGATCCCTGCTTCCACCACCTTAAAATTTCTTTCGACGACGGTCACCTCGCTTAGTGATGGCGACACTATCGAGTACTTAGCCATGAAAAAGCCCCTCAAAATACCGTTCGGAGCCGATATTAAACTGTAGGTCCCAAACAGTGAGTATAAAACTATAAAGCGCACAGCTCACTGGTTGTGAGAAGCTCTCCTCAATTCCTTCATGGGATGTAATGGGAAACCAGTCGTGAAAGAGCACCTAATATGTCAACCACTCGAAGAGTTGTCAATCAATTTGAAGAAACTGGGCCGTTAATGGACAGTAAGACACCTGTGCATCAAGTACAGGTCGGTATCTTGAAACCATTGCTGAGGTAAACGAGAGTGTCCCCGAAAACCCCAAAACATCAATTCGGAATCGTTCTCAACTTAACATTTCACGTAGCACGACGCAGCGAATTTTGACAAAAGACCTCCCTCTACGGCAATTCAAAAGCGCCGGCAATTCGTTCAATGAGTAATGGAGCAAAGTGAAGTTAATGCCAATTTTTTAAAAATAGTAGTTTTCTCCGATGAAGCGCTTTACCATCTGAATGGCTTCGTGAGTACACAAAATTGTCGAATTTGGGGCTCAGAAAATCCCAATGCCATCCAGGAGAAAAAAGCACCGATAACCAGCAACTGTCTGGTGCGTATTTTGAGCAGGCGTCGTAATTGGACCCTACTTTTTTGAAGATGAGGCCGAAATTGCAGTGACTGTGAACGGCTTGCGTTACAGGAATATGATGACGGAGTTCTTGTGGCTTCAACTGGACGGCACGGATCTGAACGACATGTGGTTTCAGCGAGACGGCGCCACCTGCCACTCCGCGCATGAAACAATCGATTTATTGCAGCACCGATTTCCAGAAGAAATTGTCTCAAGATATTCTGATGTTAACTGGCCACCAAGATTTAACGCGGTGCGATTTCTTTCTTTTGGGGTTTTGTGAAATCTCGGGTTTATGCGAATAAACCAGAGACAATTCCTGAGCTCAAAGCCGACATCCAACGCGTCATCGGTGAGATAGCTACAGCCTCATCTCTGTGAAAAAGTCCTGGAACTTTTCATGAAAAGATGAATGATCTGTAATCAGAACCGTGGGGGCCATTTGACGGTTGTTTTATTCCATACTTAAGCGGAACATATCTTCTTTACAATCCAATAAAAAAGAATACAATTATCACCAAAAATAAGTGTTTTTATGTTACAATCAGTATATGCTTCCAGTTCAAGGAAGTAGCGCAACTCTGGCGAAATCGCTAGCCCTCTTTAGATATCAGTAGTCCGTCATCAATCTACATTCAGCAAAATAAAAAAAAAGAATTCAGATCGAGTCATATATGTTAATAAAGAATCGTATGGTACACCCCGACCAAAACTAATGTGGTACTCGTACAGCAACGAAAATATTTAGTTATGTTCTAAAAATAGAACTACATTTAAAACTTTAGCACCGGTGATGGTAGTGCCAACAAATCATTGACACGACGAATAGAGAAAGGAGCAGAGATGAAGATGCAACAACTTAAAATTGGTGACACATTTCAACAGAAGGTCCACTGACGTCAAATGCTAAGAGGTGTTCCTGAGAAGAGTCACAAACTTCGGACCGATCGTCCACCAATGTGAGTTCAAACTGTAGTGCGACTATTAGGTTTTTTAGGAGGAGAAAGCCCCCGGTCTGTTCGGTCATAATACAGATCGGATGATTTATTCAATATTGTTAACTTGCGAGTTCAGCTGGTGGATATCACAGGATCGGCACCCTCTGCTCTGTTATTTACTAAATACTTCGTTTATGGTAATTAAGCAATGTTCGTGCCACAGCGGTAGCGCCTTACAATTCGATAGTGCAGGCCACATTATTAAGCAACTTCACTGAAAATAGTTAGCTAGTAATTTCGTTAGTCCGAAAGGGATACGTCAAGAAAACATCGAATACCAAAAACGCAAGTGAAAAGATGGCAACAAAGACGTAATACAGAAACTACTTTTTCATTGGAGCCTACGAGCAAGCAGTAAATTTATTATATTAGTCCAATGAGAATCATTTTCTGAATCGATTGACCGATTCATATCCATCCATGTATTCCACAATAAAGAAATTAGAGCCGAAATTGGAGCAAATAAGAAAATGCCAAAGCCCCCAGATATTCTAGATCAATTCGTTCACTTTTTATAAACGCAAGAAAATAGAAAATATGTCCATCCTTCCGGGTATAGTTCGGAGAAGCTTCGATCACGTCCATAACAGCAGATCATGTTGTCTGATATTTTATTATAAAATTTTAAAATTTTTTTTTTTTACTTTTGATGTAATAAATTTCTTTTCCGACACTTCTCTGTCAGAATTATTTGGTAAAGCCCCGTATTCAGTTCTTGCGAAATTCTCGTAGGAAATTTTGCCATTTATGTATGACTAAACGGAAAATGTTGATGCGGAGAGTTACCACATATCTTTGATTTACCTATTTCACTCCATTTTAATTTTTATATATTTCATTTATAATTTCTTTACGCACTCCATTTTATTTTTAACGCACGTGGTGTTACGGTAAAATTATCGAAATGTCGAAATTCCGGTTCCAAACAATTATAAAACAATTGTTTTTGTACGAAATAACATTGGAGTAACAACCCTGTAATTGATTTTGCCTACGAAAATTTCTCGAAGTGCTGAGTACCAAGCAAATGAAAAGTGAGCAAAATTTTCGGTTCGTGAAATTTTCATTATTTTTTATACACTTACTTCTTATGGCAACGAAAATTTCATAAAAACTGAATACTTGGCTTAAGTAAGAAATCTGAAAATTGTCTTACCTTACACAAAGATCATATGGTTCCCGTAGACGAAAGTATGACAACCCTGGAAAATTTAAATTAAATTTTCAAACAATATTTGTATATCTTAGAAAATATTCAAACAATCAGAACGAGGATTTGAACTCACGTTGGCGGGCAATCGATTCGAAATTTTGTGACTCTTCTCATCAGGTTCTTAGCCTTATAGGCCAGTGACCATTTTGTTCACATTATCACTAATTGTAATTTTCGTCGTCGTGGTTTCATTCCACTTTCTATCTCTCGTTTTTATAGTTGCAAATCTTTTTTTTTTCTAAATTTCTGCAATTACCCATTTTTCTTGGATCAACCCTGGACAATTTTATTCATTCTTCAAAATTTTAACTCTACTGGCCAATTTTTCAGTTCATAATTAGTTATTTGATTAGTTGATTAAAATACAATGGCAATCAAAAGATTAAACATGCGAAGAGTTTTTCGGTGGTCTTGCTAATTGTACAATCATTTGTTGTAAGTGGATGACAACAGGGGCAAATACCGGAACATAAAATAGGAATGCAGCTGATTCCAAAGCAGAATTCGTAACCAAATCAGAACAAACATACGACCGAATTGAGAAAATAAGTTCTACTACAAATGGAAATAATGGCAAATAGTAAAAAGATCCACCAATCCAACCATTTTTCAATTACAAAAATGTACCTGACCTTGCCAGCTTGTAGTATGAATTTCTGATACATTAACTTGCATAAATTTACTTTAGTCAGAATTCCCTGATCTACACCACCGACAAAAGTTGCTGCGCTGAGTTCAAAAAGTTTTTTCCCCGCTCGGCCAAACTTCTTGAGATAAAGGCATTAAAAGCCTGTCATATCTCAGTTATTTATCATCCGATCTGTTTCAAATGAGGCCTTTAAACTCTGTAATCTTTTTCAATTTAAAACAATTAAACAACTATTTTTCAACACTATTATGCTACAACCCAGTATTTTACATTTATTGACTATTTACAACCTCATGAGGTCAGATGTCTTACACATATTAATTAAGCCAACAAATTAAACAAAATTTTAATATATTCTTCTAACTGGCTCTATCCTTCGCCTTTTCTCGCCAGTTGGTAACACCAAGGACACGGAGGGATTCTTCTGCCTGGTCTTTCCAGCGGAGTCTTGGTCGTCCTCTTTTACTTTTTCCATGGGGTACGTTATCGAAAACCGTTCGCGCTGGATCATCTTCATCCTTTCTGATAACGTGGCCTAGCCAACGCAATTCCACGTCATAATACAGATTATAAAGCTCTGGGTTCCAGCGACGTCGGTACCCTACGGTTTCCCTAACAGGACCATATATTTTACGGAAAAATTTTCTCTCGAATACTCCCAGGTGTTTTTTATTCGCTTGCGATATGACGCAAGTTTCGGAGCCATATGTCAAGACAGGTAAAATGAGAGTCTGATATAGCTGGACTTTTGCCCGTCGAGAGAGGGCTTTGTTCCTAAACTGCTTGCTGAGCCCAAAACAGCATTTATTTGCAAGCACAATTCTCCTATCTATCTCCAGGCTGATGTTGTTGTCCTTATTCACGGCGGATCCAAGTTAGACAAATTCATCTACCACTTCAAAATTAAATCGGTTGTCAACGCTCAAGTGCGGACCAAGCCGAGAGGTTTATCTAGCCGTTGACACCATCAATTTTGACTTGCCCTCATTAACAGCAAGACCCACCTTCGCCGATTCCTTTTCGATACTTGAAAATACTGCAGTAACCTCTCGCAAATTTCGCCCAATGATGTCTATGTCGTCAGCATACGCCAGCAACATATGGTTTTTAGTGTTAATGGTCTTATTCGTATTTACTGCAGCCTTTCTCATTATTATCTCCATTAAGATGTTGAAGAGATTATTAGTAACTACTCTATATTGGGAACTTTTGCTTTGGTTTGTGTCTAGACTAACATATGTTGGTAAATTTCAATGTAACAGAAGTTAAAAAAAAAGAAAATTTTCTTCAATAAGTGTCTTTTCTTAAAAATAATAAATTTTCTCAAAAGAATACCTACTCATATTCTTAAACAAGGTACCTTTTTTTTAAAATAAAATACGTTATCTTAAATAAGTACCATTATTTAAAAAAAGTAAATTTTCTTACAAAAAGTACCTTTTCTTTAAGATGTTAAAGGGTAGGGTGTCGCGTTTCACCACCGCGCTTTGCGTGAGGCTTCGCTCAGTGACGTTTTTCACCACCGCGCTTTGAAACCCAGAATATAGTGGAATTCTTACACTAAAAGTTCGAAATTTAAAAGGAAATACTTTTTAAATTGTTTTAAATTTGGTGCATTTCTTTTAGATATTAGCCGTAGTACAAAATGCAACACTGTGTATTATAGAATAAACTTAACATCCCAGCTCTGCATCCTTGGGAGAAAGTAGAAGGAAAAGAGGAACAAGGAGGAAAAAGCTTTTTATTCTTGTGTTGTTTAAATCGATTCTAAATCTCATATGTAAAATTTCTGATATGAGTTTGTATATAAGTAATTATAATACGATTGATGATCTACAGGTGGTATCTATTAAGGCACAGTAGTTAGGCATCAAACGACGAACTTGTCACGGTGTTCGAAACTAGTGAGAGTGCATCCCTAAATACTCCAGTATTCCAACAAAAATCCACAATTCTTCACTTAGAAAATATTTTCGGACCTTGTAACCTAGTAGTATGAACTTCTCATAGATTACCACAAAATTGTTTTCACCTAGGAGAATAGTTTTAATTTCCTTTGGGTTAATACATCAGGAGTTTTCTGAACTTCGAATAAATTAAAATGGACTGCACTTTGATTGGAACTCACATCGGCTGATGATCGTTGCGAAGTTTGTGACTCTCCTCATCAGCGCCTTGCCGTCTTGTTCATATTGTCACTAATTGTGGTGTTTTTTGTTTGAGGTACTCTCCTCATTCTCCCTAAATTTTCAAATAAAATATAATAACAAAATTTAACACTTAATTAGGATTCCTGAAAACATAAGTTTGCCAAATAGTTAAAAATATAATTTACACAGAAAACACGTCTATCGAGACCTATATACATTAGGCCGACTCACACAGTATGAAGAGAAAACTATGTTTTTTGTCCATAGCTCAGAATGTACCTTGACTTGTTTTCTGATGATTCCCAAAAGATTTTGTGTATTTTTTAGTTTTTCAAAGACACTTGTACATTAGCTAAATACAATGAATAAAATATTAGTATCCTATGTAATAGCTTTTTATGACTCGTCCAACCGTATATGTCACATGTCCTGTCACATCCTTTTTTCAAGGATATTCTGAAAATAACCAACTTTTTTGTTTTTAGTTTGGAGATTTTCTGATTTAAATGTCAGATTGGGGTAATACTAAATATTAAAGAATTGGTTTAGATCACTCCGAAAAATGTATTTAAAAATGAAAAATATATCTATATAATAATTATGTCCTTGTCAAATGAAAAGATTTGATACCCATTTTGTCCCGTTTAGAACGTCATGTTCCCACCGTATTGAATTTCTGGTAAAACACGAACTAGTGCGAATTTCAAACAAAAGCTGAAACACGTATTTACTTAAATCGACTAAAGACTAAAATGTGTCAATCTGACATTTATATCAGAAAAATCTCAGTACTAAAATCTTAAAAATGCTATTTTTTTTGAAGAACATTTGTAACGTGACGTCATGATCCGTCCGTAGATAATAACTGTTCCTACACAGGAGTTTCGGCTCACTGTTCCTACACAGGAGTTTCGGCTTACTGTTCCTACACAGGGGCTTCGGCTCACTCTTCCTACACAGGAGTTTCGGGTCACTGTTCCTACACAGGGGATTCGGCTCACTGCTCCTACACAGGGGATTCGGCTCACTGTTCCTAAACAGGAGTTTCGGCTCACTGTTCCTACACAGGGGCTTCGGCTCGCTGTTCCTACACAGGGGCTTCGGCTCACTCGTTCCTATGTAACTCACCCGACGATAACCGATACTGAACCGTTCTAACCGGACATGTAAAGCACATACCGAGCCAGCATCCCGCATATCCGATACCGATCTACGCAGCGAATCCGAAAAGTCGTAGGTGCGACGCACTAAGTGCCGGATCATCCCAAATCAACCAGCCTGCCCCAGAAGAGTGCTAAGCCAAGATAAGTGCCCCCAGAAGAGTGTTAAGCCAAGATAAGTGCCCCCGGAAGACTGTTGTCAATCAAGACGGGTGATTTCAAGCTAAGAGGAGTGTTCCCACCGAGTGAAGCAGTTGATGTTATTCCTGTAAATCAAATTACTTTGTAAATTAAATATCACTAAAGAATCTGAATTCGAACCCCCCAAAAAGGGTAAACTATTTTGTTGTTATTTTTTTTATAGGTTTGGTGCATTCTGACGAAAGATTCTGGACATGGCTGAGCTTACCGCAGCCCTAGACAAATCCACGTTACCCATTCCTGAAAAAGAGATATGTCAGGATATTCTCTGTCATATTTTATATACCGTTGGACGGTATATGCCCTTCATATGCTATCAATGATATACATTGTCCATAATTGAAGTAAACAATTCTTTGAAAAACTTTGAAAAAAAAGGTATTTTTAAAAACGGGATCTTAAAGCTAGACTCGAAATATTTGTGGAATCACAATGAAACAAACCAAAACCGGTGACCGGCGCAGCCACCGCATCACAATCCATTCGAAAATTTTTAGTGTGATTTCAAAACGAAGGTCTCACTAGCAAAATCGAAGAACAATAACGAGCTTAGGTGTGTAATTACACAGGTAGGGTAAAAAATACCTAATGAAATGTGAAAAACACTAGCTGACTCCATGAAACGCCGTTGTGAAGCAGTAAGAAGCAACGAAGGGAGTACACCTAAGTATTAAATTCAAAGAAATATCGGCATTTAGCTTATTATTTTAAAATGACTTCGTTTCTGGTGAATTAAAAAATTATATTTAAAGTTTTTGTTAGCACTGCTATTATTTTGACTGACATAATTTCTGAAATAAATGGTGCATAAGGCTTAATCTCAACGTTACAAAAACTTTTGTTTTTATTTGAAGTCAAATCAAGAATGGTATACTTCGAAGGTCCCCGATGAAAAACTAAAATTTTTCCTTATCGAAATTTTTTATGTGATTGATGGCGCTCGCATTTGTTGACCCCAGCTGTATTTACAGTGCCGGCAGAAATACTAGCACTGTCGTGTATGAAACACTATGTTACTTAAAAACAAACGAATGTAGTTTTTTGTTAATTATTTTATCTAACGATCAAAATAAAACGGCAAAAATAATAGCACTAAAATGTTGCTGTGTTCAAAAACTAGTTTTCTGTTACTATTTAGGAAGTTACTATTTAGGAATTTCTGTTACTATTTAGGAAGTAATTACTATTTAGGAAGAAAAAAGAGATCATTAAAGAAATGGTTTTAGACGGAAAAACGTATGCTGAAATTTGTAGTTTATGGGTTTTTTCAAACAAAATTATACTTTTGAAGAAAAAGGCGAAAAACGTGGAAGAAAGTCTGTAATGTCAAGTTAATTGTGAAGCGGCTAGTTCGGCAGAGTAGGAAGGAGCCGTTTAAAATTGCCACGAGCTTACAAAATGAATTGCAAAAAGCGGCGCGTGTTGAAACAAATCGAGCTCGTTTACGAGAACATAACCTCCATTCCTGCAGCCCAAGAAAGCTTCCGCTTTTAAGTGCAAAGCATGTGGCCAAAAGAATGCAGTTTGCAAAAGAGTACTTGAATTTGCCGGCAAAGAAATTTGAAAACATTTTATGGACTGTCGAATTATGAAATCGTTTTGTTTGGTGGAAAAAGGCTCTCTCTTTTATGTAAGGCCCGATTCACATGCAAAACGGTAAATCAATGAGGTCCATGCACAATTGAATGGGATTGATTTTCGTTTCACGTAGTTGGATCCATACACTGGATAAGAAAATTAATGGATCAGCACATTTATTTAATATATTTGACTGATTTAATATAACGGGTCCGCCATCTAACGTTTTTTTTCAAATAGTGCTTATTTCGTGAATGGTAACACTTAGCTCATGTCTGATTTGACAGATAATTAGTTTTATCCTTCCGCTAAACGAATATGGTTGTGTATACGCTTGAACAACGCTGGGAAATATTGCGACATTACTTTGAAATTCATGGTAAAGCTGCAGAATGATGTCGATTACAGAAGATGCCGATTTTGCCAAAAAAATCATATTTTCAGATGAAGCTCATTTTGATCTTGGCGGGTATGTAAACAAGCAAAATTGTCACATTTGGGGCACAGAAAACCCGCACGCATACATTGAAAAGCCGATGCACCCAAAACGAGTCACTGTTTGGTGCGGATTTTGGTCCAGAGTCATAATTGGGCCATTTTTCTTCGAAAATTAGCAAGACGTGGCCTTTACAGAAAATGGCGATCGTTATCGGGCCATGTTGAACGATTTTTTTTTGAAGAAAATTGAAGAGATTGAAGAGGAGGATATTGGCAACATTTGGTTTCAACAGGACGGCTCTACGTGCCACACAGCCGAAGCTACACTCGTTGTTTTGCGCCCTGTTTTTGAAGATCGCATTATCAGCCGCCGAGCTGATGTCGTTTGGCCACCTCAGAGCTGCGATTTAACACCGTTCGACTATAATTTGTGGGGTGCCCTCAAAGATAACTATTAGGCCGACAAGCCAGAGACAATTGACACTTTAAAGCACAATATTCGTGGAGCCATTGGTGAAATACAGCTGCACACAATCGTTAATGTGCTTAAAAATTGGACCGATCGTGCAGGCTACTGCATGGCCAGCCGAGGCAGCCATTTGAATGAAATTATTTTCCATTATTAACCGGAAGGATTGTACTTTCAAATAAAAAAAGAAATTTGAGAAAATATTCAGTAGTTTTTTTTTATAGCATTTTCAAAAAAAAAAAGTTATTTGGCGGATCCGTTATATTTATTTTATTATTTTCAAATCTGTTCTCTTTTATATTTTTGGCATTTTTGAATGACATTGCTATTTTTGTTCCTGGATTCGTTTTAAATAGTATTTAATTTTCACAAATATTTTATTGAAATATAAATAAAACTTGGAAAATCGAATTGCCACTTTATGTAAAAGTTGGTTGTCTTTCAATTATGTAGTAATTTCATTTTTCGTGAACTGCTATACAAAATACCAAATCTCAGAAAATTAAAAATTCAACCAATAGTGCTATAATTATTACCGCAGCTGTATGTATAGTGTACAAAAAAAAAATATGAAGCCTGTGTTAGATAAAACGGGCGCATAGGTCAGACGTAGAATACGTTAGTCATTTTGCAATTAAAATATATGAACTAAATATAATTTTTGATAAATGATTTAAATCTATCAAATTTATCTTTAATTTTTATGTTAAAAATTTAGGATAGTTTTTAACAAAATTTGGGTACACTTTATATCAATTCGATGCACTTTTGAAAACTAGTGTAAATACTGCATGTGGCAACACTGGTTCTGCAATGTTCACATAAAACATGCATTGTCATTATACTTCTTCTCTTTCTCACACTGGTTCTGTGATGAACACACAGATAATCGTACTGCTCTTACACATGATGTTATAATACATAAAATACAAAGCATATGAAAATTAATACAAAATTTGAAGGAGTTAAATTTTGATTTACTTATAGAATCAAAAAAATTATATGTAGCAATATGATTATTTAAATACAAATCAAAAGAAGACATATTAAATATGTTACGACCATACTTGAATTTTCTTCAATGCAGGCATAAAGTATTAAAAACTTATAATGAAAGTGACAAACATTTTCTCAAAATTTTGTGCTCCAGATCAACACCCCTACCTTACCGTATAACGTATTCTACGTTAAAACATTTTAGTTTAAGCGAAGTCATAATTAATTGTGTTAATCCGTTTCGGTTTATCGTAAAATGCCTTCGATATAAATTGCTTTGTCATAAAATATTTATGCCGCCTGCTAGTTTCACTTAATGACACTTATTTTTCTATCTGAACACTTAACTACTAAATAGCATTCATAAATAAATAAATAAATGGTTTCCCATTACATCCCATGAAGGGACAGGGGAGAACTTCTCACAGTCACTGAGCTGTGCGCTTTCCAGTTTCCACTCATTGATTGGGACCTACAGTTTTACACCGATTCCGAACGGTATTTTGAGAAGCTTTTTCATGGCTATATACTCGATAGTGTCGCCGTCACTATGCGAGGTTACCGGCGTCGAAAGAAATTTTAAGGTGGTCAGAGCAGGGTTCGAACCCAGGATCACATGTACAAGAGCCGCGCACACTAACCATTGGACCACCGGCGGCCAGCATTCATACTTTATTATTAATTAAAGAATTGTGAATGTAACATATTTCCACTAATAACAAAAAATTTGTAGTTTTCTCACAAAATAGATATAAGAGGAATATTTTCATTCTACCCTCGTACGCACCATATGGGGCTACGTGGTTAGGAACGCATTTTTCAAAAATTTCTTATATGTAGTGGTAGTAATATGTTGTATCTATACAAATGTATATCTGTATGTTTGTTTCTATATATTTATATGTTTGTGTCGTTTTGTGCACATCAATCCTTCTCAATGGTTGTTATGTTCTCGTTTAGTACCACCAAGTTCAAAGTGAAATGTTGCTTTTATATACTCCCGCATTTTGGGAGCTCTCTGTTTCTGATTAACTTGCAAAAATACACCACTGTTTTGCACATATTCTCATGTTATTACCCACACTCTGGCCACGAGGCAAACAACAACGCGACCCACCACAACCACCGAGGACCAAAGCAAAAAAAAAAAAAAACAAAACATACCACAGTCATATGGTACTCGTATAACGATTACCACATTTCTTGTTAAAGGAATTGAAAGTGGTCGTGTTTGTGATAGAGAAGGGTGGTGAATTGTTAGGGTTTAAGCAAACGTGGGTTGGGGGACGTGTACTATGTTGCTGTTACAAAAACTCATGGCAACATGTTTATGCGTTTTGTAATAAATTTATGCTCGTTTGTTTTCCGCTGCTATAATTTCTCATAAACAATCCCATTACAACAGAGCCCCAACGTAGAATCACCGCTGTTGTGCTCCGCCTTCTGTGAGGGGTGGTCGTTTGTGGCATGTTCGCACAAAGCGACAAGCGAATAACTTTAAAAAATTAAACTCCTGGAATCTGTTGCAGCATGAACTACAATTAAATTCGGTGTTTTCTGTTGACAACAGTCGTGCATTTAATGAATTAATTAAATTAAATAATCATCATAGTGAACAATTTATTACTGAGTTTTTTTTTTGTACTTTAATTTGAAACCCTATCTTCATATCATGTCAGTGTCAGTATCAACCTCCGCGGACCAAAATTTTTCATCTTCAGCCTGGTATTCAGTTCCCGCGAAATTTTCGTAAGAAATTTTTTCATTTATCTCTAAAGGGAAAATTTTGTTGCGGAGATTTACCATCTAGATGGCGGATCAATAAGTTCGTAACTTTTTGAATGAATCACAGTTTTTTTTTTGAAAAAAAAAAAAATATTATTCAACATAATCTCCTTTTACACTTAGTCCAACGTTTCTCCAATTTTTGTATCCCTTCCAAAAAATAGGATTTTTCGAGGTCCATAAAATAGGCATTTGTTTGATCAAAAATTTCATCATTGGAGCTAAATCTCTTTCCACCGAGCCATTTCTTTAGGTTTGGAAATAGGAAATAGTCAATGGGGCCTAACTCAGGAGAATATGGCGGATGAGGTACCAATTCGTAGCCCAATTCATGGAATTTTGCCATTGAGACTACACGCGTGTGCACGCGTGCATTATCTTGATGAAAAATAATTTTTTTCTTGGCCATATGGGGTCGTTTTTTTTAAATCCTCGTTAAATCGGTCCAATAAGTTGGTATAATATTCGCCATTTATTGTTTTTCCCTTTTGAAGGTAATCGATATGGATTATCCCGCGGGCATCCCAAAAAACTGCTGCCATCATCTTATTGGCCGACAAACTTACCTTGGGCTTCTTCGAAACCGGTTCACCAGGAGAACCCTTTGTTTAGACTGCTGCTTGGTATCCGGAGTGTTGTAATGGATCCGTGTTTCATCCACATTTACAAAATGCCGCAAAAACTCCTTCGAATTGCGGTTAAACAAGTTGTCACACGATTACATTTATGGTCAATTGAGAGCAAACGCGGCACCCATCTTGCAGGCAGCTTTCTTAAACCAAACTGATCATTTAAAATCGAAACCACACTGCCGTACGAAACGCCTATGGCATCAACAACCTCATGCACTTTTACTCTTCGATCGGCCTACATTATATCTTGGATTTTTTTTGAAATTTGTGGGTGTATTTACCTCAATTGGCCATCCAGAACGTTAGGCGTCATTTGTACTTATGCGACCACAACGAAAGTCAGTAAACCAATTTGTACCATTGAAATCGATTGTGCAGGGTCGCCATAGTATTTATCAAGCTTTTCCTTGGTTTGGTTGACTGTTTTTTTTTTCCCAAAAAATAATATTTAATTATGTTTTTTGTACTTTTGGGTTGGCAGGCGGCTGCAAAAGTATGAAATTTGAATAATCAAATCCAGTCACCTATCACCGAAAGGATTTTGACTATAAGTTCTCCAAGTTCTAACTTGATCATCAGTCTCATCGGTACCTCTTGGCAATTTATTTAATACTCTATGAATGAGCCAAGTGTGAGTGCATCACGTACAACTGTGTGAATATATTGCTATTGTCTTCGCATAACTGTCTCGTGTAAACGCCAAGTCACGCGCACAGCGGACAATATCCCTGTGGATGTGGTGCGTACTGAAATAGACGATTGGCCGGTCAGACTTCGGTAGTACCGGAAGCCAAATGGCAGTCATTGAAAAATCTTTCGTTGTTTGAATTTTTTCAAGAAAAACCCGTGTGCCAGGAAATATAAGTTAGTAATAATGCACATTTTCATTTTAAAATAAAGCCACGTATTCTTTGAGATAGTTGTGATTTTTTTCATTGGATGGTAAAGAAGATATGTTCCGATTAAGTATGGAATAAAATATCCGTCAAATGGACCCCACGGCTCTGCTGACAGGCCTTTATTCTTTTCATGAACTTTTCCACAGCGATGTATATGGTTGTATCTCACCGATGACGCGTTGGAGCTCGGATTTGAACACAGGAATTGTTTCTGGTATATTCGCATAAACCAGAGTTATCACAAAACCCTAAAGAAAGAAATCGCACGGCGTTTCATTGAATGATCTTGGTGGCCAGTTGGTATCACAATTTCCTGAGATAATTTATACTGAAAATCGTTGCTGCAATAAATCCATTGTTTCCTGCGGGGTGTGGCAGATGGCGGCGTCTTGCTGAAACCACATGTCGTCCAGATCCATGCCGTCCAGTTAAGGCTACAAGAAGTCCGTTATCATGTTCCTGTAACGAATGCCGATGACACACGCCGAAAAATTTGTCTTTTCTTGTTGTTAGCAAATAGAACGTATTTGTAGCTTGGCGGAAATATAGTATACTTGGGTCCAAACACATTGTGTTTGCTACTCAATATAACATGTTTGGGACACAATGATTAATAAGTTATAATATATGTATTTGTGATCCAAATGTGTTTTTGGTTGTTGAAATTCGTGAAAAAAGACGTGACAAAAAAAAATAAAGAAACAGAATGCAGCAGATCTCGCCAACATGTACATGGTTTCTGCAATATGTTTCCGGGGGCTCTTATTGCTGAGCGTGCAGTCACTGCAATTTCGGTCTCATCTTCCAAAAGGTATGGCCCAGTCACGCCACCTGACCAAAATCCGCACCACAGAGTTGCTCGTTGTGCGTGCATTTGTTTCTCATCGATTGCATTTGTTTCTCATCTGAGCCCCAAATTCGGCAATTTTGTGTATTCACGAAGCCATTCAGATGGAAATAAGCTCCATCGGAGAAAATTTCTTTTTTGGAAAAATTGGCATTGACTTCACTTTGTTCCACTACCCAATGAACGAATTACCGAAGCTTACCATGATTTGCTGGTTTGAGTTCCTGAGTAAACTGCATTTTGCGCGCATGAAGTTGGATGTGTTTTGTCAAAATTCGCGGCTAAGTTTTTCGTGAAATTTGAACTTGTTGAGAACGATGCCAAATTGATGTATTCGGGATTTCGGCGATACTCTCGTTTAAAGCGGCAATGTTTTCAATACACCGACCGCCGGTGCGTTGGCACACAGTGGTCTTACTGTCCATAACCGGTCCAGTTTCTTGATATTCTTTGATCACTCTTCGAATGGTTGACACATTAGTTGCAGTTTCTCGACAGAAAATTCATCAAAGTTTGCGAGCGGTCTCAGCAAAACTTTCCAAATTTTTGAAATTGGATAGAAGAGATAAAAGATTAAATGTTATCTTTAAATACCTTAAGTGAAACTTAAGCAAAATTGTCAATACAAATTATCCTAAAATGCTGACAGCATCGCATGCCATAAATTATGTTTATTGAGTCCAAGTTAATTGTAATGCTATTAGCATCTTAACATCAAAAACACATTTGATTTTAGTTTACGAAGTCATATTTCGAAAAAATGCCTCCATGACCCCATTCCTTCCCAGCAAAACATGCTCCGCAGTAACTGTGCCAAAACAATTATCCTATGCAGCCATTTAGTCTACTACTGAGTTTCTTTGCTAAAAATTTAAATTGGAAAATTGGACTCCTTTTGACAACGCAAGTATAATACAATTTTCAGAAATCTTCCTTAACTGTTTCCGTTTTGTCTATGGCAGGAAAATAAAGTTTTGATTGCGTTAACAAAAAGAAATAAACAAATAAAGAGAAACTGAAATAAGAAGAACTTAACTGTGGAAACAACTAGGAAACCAGTACGGAAAAGAGAAAAACTAAAGGAATTATAGCAACATTGAACAACAAGGCAGTAGCAAAAATCCTAAATCATTTCTACCCATATTCATATATAAACAAGAATTTAAATGGCAAAACACAACAAACCCAGAAAACGTCAAAATGGCATATGTGGTGAAAGAGCAAAACCATGGTAAATGGAATAATATTTGCTCGAGAAACTATGGGAAACAAACAAAGTCAACAGCCTTAATACGACAAACAATAACTAACGATGTGGTGATAGATAAAGAATGAAAATACCAGATACGAGGGAGGTGTGATGCAAAAGTAGATGTTTCAAAGGACATGGAAATTACTCAAAATTTCAGATTGGTTGAGTTTTTTTGATAGTGAAATAGAATATAACGGGCGATCAAATACAGGTGTGTTTTCAAAAATTAAATGAATTGAACTAAATATAATTTCTTTTGTAATATTTATAATGGCTTTATTACACACTGAACAATATTGGCCCCAGCAACATATTGCAGGAACCATGTACATCAGGAATGGAAGATCTGCTGTTTTTGCTTTAGTGTTTATTTTTCAGCTATTTTCAACAAAAACAAAAAACATTTGGGTCACAGATACATATATTTTAAGCTATTAATCATTGTGTCGCCAACATGTTATATTGAATAGCAAACACAATGTGTTTGGGTACAAGTATAATATATTTGCCAAAAGCTACAAACTTGTTACATTTGCACCCAAACAATAAGAAAAGACAAATTTTTCAGCGTGTAGAAATAATATATATTCCTTTTATTTATGGAACACATACATGGGGCAAATTTATTACATGACAATTATTATTGTTTGTTTAATTTTAATTACCTGTCCAAATGCAATTTCAAAAACTTTCAATACCATTGGCAATTGTACTTATTTTCAAAGCATTTCCTTCATTTCTGTCAAGTTTGGTTTTCAAATATTTTATACAGTACAAATTTATGACGTTGAAAGTACTACGAGGCAATGCCTATCGAAACCACAAACCTCTACATGCAAAATACTTTATAATCAGAATTGCCAGCAGTCAAACAAATTCAAAACAATTAAAAGCATTCCGATATTTCATTAAAATTGGCATCTGATGCCACAACCTGCATTTGCATTGCCTGAGCAAATGCAATTTAAAATTTTTTTCTTTTGCATTTGCATTAGACAAAGTAGTGCAAATTAAAATCCAGTGCTAATTAAAAAAATCCATGTCTGATCGAACACGATTCCATTCATGTGGCTGCCGTGGCTGGCTTCGCAGTAACTCAACTAGTCACACTAATTTTACATGACTTTGATGACGGTTTCTGGTTTTAGCTCACGAATGGCTAAGTAGATATAAACCTTAACGGTGATGATCATTTCTTGATTATTCGTATTATTCCGCTACATATATATGGCACCCTAAAAGAGAAAGCATAAAGGGATCAAATCGCAGCTCCGAGACGGCCAATTGGCAATGCCAAGACAGGTGCTATTACGATACCGAACTCAGTGCGATTACTATTTGATGAGCTTTGTGACATGGTGCGCGATCCTGCTGAAACCAACGATTGTCCAAGTTCACATCTTCCACTTCAACGCATAAAAAGTCCGTAGTCATGGCTCTGTAGCGCACGCCGTTAACTGAAATGCCGTTTCCAGCAGCAAAAATGTTCCAATGATGCCACCACTCAAAAATCCACACCAAACTATCACTCACTTAGGATGCATTGGCTTCTCGACAATGCCGTGCGGGTTTTCCAATCCGCGTATGTGGCATTTTTGTTTCTTGAAGATATGAAAATGCGCCTCGACAGAAAATATGAGTTTTAAGCAGCGTTCACAATGGCAGCAACGAATTTGAAATTCAAGCCTTCTCGTTCCCACTCGCAGTATTGCATATAATGGCCTCTCATGATTTTTGTGAAATTGGAATTCAAATTTGTCATAGAAGTAGGTTCTACTTCTACTTCAAATTGGAATTTGTTCGAATCAGTTTATTCTACTGACCGCTAGGGGCGCTCTACTTCGAATTATGTTTTAAAACTTGAAAGTATGAATGAAAATGTAAAGATTTTGTATCAAAACAAACATTTTAATAAATGATATTATCTGTAGAATCTGCCAATAACAATAATTTCACATATAATTATAATTTTTTATTACCAAGAATACAACACTGTCGCTGGCTTTCGAACAAATCAGCTGATGCAAATGTGAAATGTGTAGTTGTTTGTAGTAAGTGTAGTTCGCGCCAATTTTATTAATAAAATAAATAAATAAATGGTTTCCCATTACATCCCATGAAGTGACCGGGGAGAACTTTTTACAATCACTGAGCTGTGCGCTTTCCAGTTTTCACTCACTGATTGGGACCTACAGTTCTACACCGATTCCGAACGGTAATTTGAGAAGCTTTTCATGGCTAGATACTCGATAGTGTCGCCGTCACTATGCGAGGTGACCGCAGCCGAAAGAAAATTTGAAGGTGGCCAGAGCAGGGATCGAACCCAGGATCTCATGTACAAGAGCCGCGCACACTAACCATTGCACCACCGACGGATTAATAAACAAAAGAAAAAAGTTTAAAAAAAGCTGAAATTTTCAGGTTTATCGAAACCGTCGAAGGCCATGACATATTATCTAAACATTTCTATAGAAAAATTTTAAAACATTTCTAAAGAAAAATTTTAAAACATTTCTAAAGAAAAATTTGAAAATATTTCTAGAGAAAAATTTTAAAATATTTCTATAGAAATATTTTAAAACTTTTCTATAGAAAAATTTTAAGACTTTTCTATAGAAAAATTTGAGAATATTTCTATAGAAAAATTTGAGAAGATTTCGATAGAAAAATTTGAAAACATTTCTATAGAACAATTTTAAAACTTTTCTAAAGAAAAATTTTAAAACATTTCTATAGAAAAATTTTAATATAGAAAATATATATAGAAAAATTTCCAAAAATTTCTATAGAATAATTTTAAAACAATTCTATAGAAAAATTTTAAAAGATTTCTATAAAATTTTACAATTTTTCTATAGAAAAATTTGAAAACATTTCTATAGAACAATTTTAAAACTTTTCTAAAGAAAAATTTTAAAACAATTCTATAGAAAAATTTTAAAACTTTTGTATAGAAAAATTTGAGAACGTTTCTATAGAAAAATTTCAAAAAATTTCTATAGAATAATTTTAAAACAATTCTATAGAAAAATTTTAAACGATTTCTATAAAATTTTACAATTTTTCTATAGAAAAATTTTAAAACATTTCTGTAGAAAAATTTTAAAACTTTTCTAAAGAAAAATTTTAAAACATTTCTATAGAAAAATTTAACAACTTTTGTATAGAAAAATTTTAAAACTCTTCTATAGAAAAATTTGAAAAGTTTTCTAAAGAAAAACACTTAATACTTTTTGCTCCGGGTAGTGGTATAAATCTGAGGTCCGTGTCTCACATTTAATTGTTCTATTTTTTACTGTTTGCTTTTTCGTTTGTATTGCAATTCTCCATGGTTTTCAATCCCCAAATATGTATACTGCTGTATAATGTAAACAATGTTGCCAGTCAACTCTTTTTTCGAACTTATTCGAACAAATTTGTTGCTTGCATTGTGAACGCCTGTTGAATTTATTGCTATCATTGTGAACGAGCCTTTAAGCCAAATTCGGTGTCCGATTGGACATAGCAATATTGACAATATTTCCCATAGTTTTTCGAACAGAAAAAAATCTATTAGTGTCAAAATAACATATGATTTAAAAATATACCAAGATGTGGACCACATTTTACTTTGCTGTATCACCCTAGATTTTACACACCCTGAAAACGACCTATGTAACATATTATCCCAAACTCATTCTGCTGGAATCATGTGTATGGTTGGTACAGACTCCAAATATTAATATGTTTGTAAGCCCTAAACTCACTTATATTTACTTACACATGCACACATTAGCGTAGGTACTTGCAAAGATGCATACTTTTACGTGGAGCCACATGCGTGGTTCATTCCAAACATCCATGAACTTACTTCGAAGCATTAATGTGCTTCCTCCCTCTTGACTGAATGCACACACAGGGAAAGGATTACTTGGAAATCAATGCAGGCATTGGAAGTTCCCTGTTAAAGTCTATAGTTTTATTAGAATTCATAATTGTCAATCATCAGAATTATAAAACGAAGCTTCCAATCGCAAAAATTGCAAATTCTTACGGGTTTCTTACAAAGTGTTCCAATTTGCATTAAATAATTTTTTTTAAAAAAAATCGCCAAAATAAGAAAACCGCTAAAATAACAAAATGGCTATATCTCGGAAACGGTGCGTCCGATCGCAAAACTAATAATGTTTTTACCTCCTTAGGAGGCTTTCATCTATGGACGGAGGCTTTCATCTATGGATGTATTCAATACGGTACCACGTGTATTTTTAAAAAATCACTAAAACTAAAATTTCTGGAATCAAAAATCGCTAAAACGCCCCTATGCCAATATCTCGAAATCGGAGCGTCAAATAGAAAACAAAACTATTTTTTACGAGTTTCCAAGTATTTTTCATAAAGTGGTCCAATCGTATGGACAACATTTTGATCAAAAAATCATCATAATATGATAATTGCTGAAATAAAAAATGGCTTTAACTCGGAACCGGTCCGTCCAATCGCAAAAATATCAACTTTTTTACCTCTACAAGTGATTTGAACTAATGGATGTCTTTAATAAGACATCACTTATTTAAAAAAAAAATCGGTAAAATCGCTATTTTACCAAATTAGTTACTTTGGCGATTTTTAGAAAAAAAAGTACATACAAATTGGACCACTTTGTGAAAATCCCTTACAAAGCCGAAAAAATTAGTTACATTTCGATTGAACGCTCCGTTTGCGAAATATATACATAATGGCGGTTTAGGGATTTTCTATTCGAAAAAATTGAGTTTTAGCGATTTGTTAAAGAAAAAAGTGATGCCGTAATAAAGACATCCATTGAAACTATCCTACGGAAATTAAAATTTATTATTTTTGCGATTGGATGCATTGTTTCCGAGATATAGTAATTTTTTATTTTAACAATTTTTTAATTTTGGCGATTTTTAAAAAAAAAATATTTTATGGGAATTGGAACACTTTGTGAGAAACCCCCTAGAAGCCCGTAAAGACGTGTTATTTTTTCTGTCGGACACTTCGCTTCCGAGATATAGAAATTTTTTCACATTTTCTATCAAAAATGGGCACGACATAAGAACCCTGGTTACAAAAAATAATAATTTTGTTTATATTTAAATATAAAATACATAATTTTAATAAAAAATTTTTGTTTTTAGATTTTTTTTTGTATAAAATTCATAACGAGTTAAAGCATCATCAATTGGTTGTGACAGCCATCAAATTCAAGTAATTACTTTAGTTGAGCATACCAATAGATTATTTGGTACAACCGAATTAGTTTTAGTTCATCCAACTAATATAATATTCACCACAACAGGATAATTTGATTGCTAGAACTGAAACTTGATTGACATATCACATTTATTTCTTGTTGCTGTGGCTTCAACTAAATATTTTAGTTCTTGCAACCAAAACTGAATTACAAATCATTTGATATTCACAACATTTGGTGATACTGAACACAATTATTGGTAATTGCAACTGAATACTGCGATAGTCCAAGGAACCGCAAAATTTTAGTTGGCTATAACTATAGTTGTGACAACGAATCTCTTCTCTGTGTGCATGAAGCTAAAATGAGAATAGAAACATAAACAAGTAACAAAATCGGTTATAAAACTCAAATTCAAATAAACGTAACTGACACTAGCCCGGTCATCAAAAAGTTATACCACGGAAAAATACAACTCTGTGCTAAAGATTAAAACTCACCTCAAAGCACTGCAAAAATACGAGAACGAGTGAGGAAGAAGAAAGTGGTGGAAAAATTCTGTCTGTTCTTGTTGTTAGAATTATAGACCATTCAGTGATGTTGATACTTAGGGCTCTTCGATCGATACTAATTTGCACATGTGAATTGTATAATTGAGTTTTTATATACATATATGATCAATGATCTACGGATGGTATCAATTCAGGCACAGTAGTTAGGCATCTGATGATGAACTCGTCACGGAGTTCGAAACAAGTCATGCCAGTGAGTGGGCTCAACTGAATTGACTATTATTCCAACAAAAACCAACCAAGAATAATTTTCCTAACCTTGTAAACTTGTAGTATGAAATTGTTTATACACGCATTCAGGAAAATTTATGAATCACTGACTGAAAGTGTAATGCAAACATACAGTTATACAATTGCAGGAAAATTAAAATCGGCTGAGAACAATTTCTCTTTTTCCGTCTTTTGTTATACTGCAGTCGACAGAGCATAGCGACAAAAAAATTAAGTAAACAGTGCACCAAACACAGCTGTATTTGTATCACAAGCCAGGCTGTATTTATATCAAAAACACATACACGATATCATTTAAATTTTTGTGTCTCAAACATGTAATACTGAATAGCAAACATAATGTATTTGGACACAATTATACTATATTTGCATATGTGTGTAACCGCACAAGAAAAATGCTGAACAGAGGTCATGACTAAGGAAGCACTACATTCGGCAATGTGGCCGTCGGTGGTGCAATGGTTAGTGCGCGCCTCTTGTACATGAGTTCATGGGTTCGATCCCTGCTTTGACCACTTTACATTTCTTTCGACAGCGGTCACCTCTCATAGTGACGGCGACACTATCGATTATTTAGCCATGAAAAAGCTTCTGAAAATACCGTTTGGAACCGGTGTAAAACTGTAGGTCCCAATCAGTGAGTACAAATCTAGAAAGCGCACAGTTCACTGGTTGTGAGAAGCTCTCCCCGATTCCTTAATGTTATGTAATCGGACACCATTTATTTATTTTTTTTACATTCGGCAATTGGAAGTTTAAACCCCACAAATTACTTGGCCACCAGTGGAGTTATAAAGGGGGCTACGTCTCCGTTATCGTGATTAATAAAACCTGCCGTATCGACGTCATCTGTTGACCATTCGATCATTAGTGTGATCTATGGACTACTTTGCATAACTTCGTCATTGGTCCACACCAACTTAACTAGAAATTTGAATAAAGGAACACCCACGGGTCTTATCACAACTTGTATAGAATTTAGCAATGAATAGAATTTTGTTGGATCAAGACAGATCAGATTGCAAAGTCGTAAAATATGGTGACGACCGGGCAATGAAAGAACAGGAAAAATACCCTCCCGCAAGCGTAATTGTGCTCCAGGTCTATTTCCCAACTATTTTCAAGTACCAAGGCTCAGGCGGCATTCTAAGTGGGCAACGGAGAATGGATTGGAAGTTGATCCAAATAAAACCGTCGTGTTACTCTTTACCGGGAACGTAAACGATCCGTATATTGCGACTTTATTTCCGGGAAATTTCCCTGAAAGATAATGGAAGATAAGTAGGTGTGATTCTGGTCATAAAAATCAGTTTCGGAGCAAACACTATGATGTTTGAACCATGTGAACCATGGTAAAATCAAAATGTAAACTCAGTAGAACAGCTGATTCCAAATGTATATAATTGTTCAGCTGTTTGCTTCTGTCAAATTCAAAGGGTTTGGTTTTAAGATACATGCGTTCATTAACTCCACTGACGACAAAACGGTAGTGAATTCGATATCATTCCTTACATAACTAGCACCCTGGCGAGATTATGAAGATAAATCGGGTCTCAAACCTCTGACACAATTTTAAATGAATATGGCAGTAAATAAATAATAGTCTGCAGGTTCTTTATTGATTAATTCAAATCTCTTTTTCAAAAATTCCCAAAAATTTAAAGGATTTAAAAAAAATATTTTCCCATTGCACCCGCTGAAGAGATTAGGGAAAACTTTTCACATCCTGTGAGCTGTATGCTTTCTAGTTTTATACTCACTGAGTTTTACACTGGTGCCGAGCGACACTTTTGAGAAGCTTTATCACCGCTAAGTACTTGATAGTGTCGCCGCCACTAAGCGAGGTGATCGGCGGCGAACGAAATGTAAGGTGGTCAGAGCAGGGATCAAGCCCACGTTATCATGTAATACAAGAGCCGCTCACACTACCATTGCACCACCGACGACCACAAAAAATTTCAGAAAGTGTACGATAAATTACATAAATTGACACTTGTTGAGTACATTTGGGAACCGAAAAGTACTTTTTGTACTTTTTATGCATTTTGTGGTAAACAATGAACTTTTTGGTACCATCTACTGTTTTGGTACACTGTGTGTAGTTCTTGTTACAAAATATGTAGTTTTCGTAGAACACTATATAATTTTTGGTACTTTATTCGGTATTCTGTTTGTACATTTTAGCACATATTATTTTTATTTTTCAATAAATTTCAGTACATTTTCATACAATTTACATTGTTGTGCATTGTGCATATTCTTCGGCAGATTTGACCAATTTTTAAGTACATATTAAGTACTATTCACTATACAGCAGTGACCGGCAAATCGTACGCACCGTGCCCGGTATTCAGATTTTATGAAATTTTCGTTGCCTTAAGAAGTACATGCATTAAAAATAACGAAAATGTCATCAAGCGGAAATTTCGCTCACCTTTCATTTGCATGGTATTCAGCTCTTTGCGAAAATTTCATCGGCAAAATCAATTATAGGGTTATTACGTCAATATATTTCGTACAAAACAATTGTTTGTGACCGGAATTTTGACATTTCGATAGTTCTAGCAGTTAAAAGTAACGCCGCATACATTAAAAAAAAGAGTGCTAGAGGAATTATAAGTGAAATATTTGTAAGTCTCCGCAACAAAATGTTCCGTTTAGAGATAAATGACAAAATTTCTTACGAAAATTTCTCACAAACTAAATACGGGGCTTTACTTGAGCACACAAACAAGAAGGTTTTTTTTTAAAATGATTATTTATTGGACAATATACATTTACAACTCTAAATAAACAAATAGTATTAACATTAATTTGCAGTACACTGTCCCATTTTCGGGCTCTCAAGTACAATGTTTAATATTTTAATCCATGATTTGAATTTCTATATACATATTTGTAAGATACTATAAGTATTTAAATTATAATAAATGTAAAGAAAAAATTTACAAAAATTTTACTTATTTAAAGAGGTTAAGATAAAAGTAACCGACAGTCAAGGGGTGGAAGAGGTGATTCTGAAAGCAGACGATTCAGAAAGATTATTTACTTAGCCACCAATACTTTTGTATATTTAAATTTGTAATAATGTTAATATCTTTTGAGTAGAAATTTGTGTCAAATCTTTTATTATTAGCAGTTAAATGCTTGCATTGTCTTCTGTAGATGTGGGAGAGTATAGGAATACCAACTTCATTCTGGATAAACCCTTCACGGTCTAGGTATGCTTCAGGTGGTACATAGCTATTTAATAAAGTGTTTTTTATATATTCATCGTTGACATAATAAGGAGCCAGTATTAAATTATTTTCCCTGCAAACAAAAGTTCTTGCAATATGATCTCTAATAAGCTGTATGATGAAGATGTCTATCCTAGCTATTTCTGTCGATCTATATAAATTTCTGTTGGATATGTATTTTGTATAATTACTACTGCTTGATCTGTGCAAAGACGTACATGATCTTAGACATTTTCTTTCAAAAACTTTTAATTTTTCCATGGAAGATGGGGAAATATTGAACCATATTTGGCAACCATATGTTAAAATGGGACGGATAAGTGTTTGGTATAAAATCATTTTTAACCATTTCCATTCTTATTAGGTACGATTACATTGTTCGTGGATTTGAGACCAAATTGTTTCCATTTTTTTCTCACATCGTAACTACATTTTCCTACTGGAGGGCGAAATAATATTGTCTCACATTTGTTATAATTAATTTTCATTTTCGAATTTGTGGCATATGTTTCTATCATATTTAGTTTGTCTTGAAGCCTGGAGTTAATATTCGATATTTTGTTATCGCTATAGTGGACTATAATGTCATCCGCAAACCCTATAATATTATCAACTTTTTCAAGTAACTCAAGTATAAATAGTTTAAATAGAATTGGGGAGTTGACAGCGCCCTGTTGTAATCCATTTGCGGCAACACATTTTTTCGAACTCTTTTGGTACTTGTTGCAAACTACAAAGTATTTTACATTTAGCATGTTATGTATAAGAAAAATTAAATGGGGCGGAAATTCGTATTTTAGTAATTTATATATTAAGCCAGGGATCCATACACTGTCAAAGGCCTTTTCAAAATCTACAAGACATGCACCGGTATATAAATTTCTATTTAGGTTCCAGTTAATACTTGATATCAGCTGGGGTATTGCGTGTATTGTCGAGTGCTGGAATTTGAATCCAAACTGTTTCTCAGTGATTAACTTTTTGCTCTTACTTACTTTTAGTATATTGTTGTTGATACATGTTTCAAAAATTTTACTAATATTAGGTAGTTAGCAAGTTGCCCGAAAATTTTCTGGCTTACATGTATCCTTTCCCTTCTTAGGTAATATTATCACTTTTGAAGTTTTCCACGCGTGCGGAAGTACGAATTATTTAGCATATTGTTGAAGAGAGTACAATATTCTAAAATAACGGGTTCTGGGATGGTTTTTAGCACGATATTCGGAATGTTGGCTAAACCCGATAATAACTTTTTTCTCATTCTACTGAAAATGTAAACAATTGAATCCTTGTCAATAAAGTAATCGTCCGTCATTGATTCAGTTAAGCCATTGGCTTTTTTCTCGTCACTGAATGTTACTATGGCTGATTTATTAATTTCATACTCAGATTTTAATTCCAAAAATCTAGTGAATTTATTATCAACGTCTACATGAGTTCCATTCTCATAATCCATCTCTTTATGAGATTGGATTGATTCAAGATAAGCCCCAATTGTATTCAAGATTTGACTTTGAACCGTTATTAGAAAATTTTCATTATTGTCATCTTTTCCAGTTTCATTTGCATCCACTCCTGCATTTCTTAGTAAATTATCTTTTCCCACTGGAATTTTAAGCATGTTTATATCAATTTTTTTCCTTCCTCTAAATTGTTTTTTAGTTTCTTCAAATATTTTTGAAGTGTTTCCAGTATTAATGTTTTCATGTTTTGAATGAAGACATTTGTTAAAAGAAAGAACAAAGTTGTCATCTATAAACTTTTTAATGAGCTTAAGTTTTCCTTTAATGTAATTAAGATCTGCTTGGGATAGGATGCATTCGAATCTGTTGTGTTTTTTAATAATTGTTACAATTCTACTCTTCTCGTTACGTAGTTTTCTTATAATTGTGTTTATAAACTTCTCGGTAGAATCGTAGGTTTTAAATACTGGAACATATTTCTCAATGGCAGACAATATTATACCGTTAATTTTCAGTAAGTGAAAGTCAATTTCGGCGTTAGAAAGATTGCGGTTATTGAGGATGCTTCCTATTTTATTAATTTCATCTAAAACATTATTTTTGAATTTTATCCAGTCGGTTTTTTTAATAATTAAACTGAGAAATAGGGCTGTCTGTGAACAAGTTAAGGGGCATGCCGTTTTTCCATGACGATTTTTTGTGTGCCGTAATTGTTTCCGGTAGTCCTGAATATTTATCGCTTTTCTCTCCGTGCAGGTCACTCACTCAACAACAGAATTAAGGCTGTATGAGTTGGCGGGTCACTGCTATAAGGGCTTTAGAACGATCCCCAGCAGTGGGTTGATGAAAACCGCACGCGCACGCGGTCAAGAGTGATTTTACAAAAACGAAAGCAATCACGAAGAGTTTTATAGTGCTCGTTTTTCGCACCTACGAAAGAGCGCGTGCGTTTAAAATCTAAGTTCGAAAGAACTTGCGTGCGGTTGCATTAAATACATTTAACGACTTACAATCCGCATGGTTTGTTCGCAAATATACGACTCGAATATCGCGAGATATAATGGGTGTCTCAATAAAATAACAATTTTAAATTTAGTCTAATTTTTTGATGTGTTAACATCTATAGCGGCGTATAGGGACTAAATCTATCAAAGTCAAAGATTTTATGCTGCTGCTAAAACCAGATTTTATGCTGCTGCTAAAACCAGATTTTCTTCGACTACGAAAGAGAATAATGACGTGTTAAACAAAAATGAGCGAGCAAGAGAGCAATGAAAGAGTGGTGTGGCAGGGGTGAGGCAAACGAAATTATGTCTATAGCGTATGTATTAACATAATAATGTATGTATGTTCATGTGTCTGTTGCTGATGTTGAACGGAGATATAAAGCATAGCCACGCAATATTTCATTTGCAAGTTTGCGCAGTCGACGTTATGGTGACACACTAATACATTAGCTACTTCGTACAAAGTATGTGTGATGTTGTGTGTTTGGCTGATTCGTTGCTGTTGATATGGCAAACATGTGGTTATGTGACACACGTATACGTCAGCTACTTCGGACAAAGTATGTGTGATGTTGTGTGTTTGGTTTTTAAATGAAACGTCATCATATGATTGAATGCCTTTTTAAATTCTTTATATTAACTTCACCTGTCTGTATGCATGTATGCCGAAAAAATGTTGGATTGATTTTTAACCCTTTTCCCGTTATCCAATCGATCTGAAACTTCGCAGGCAAACTTATGGCGACTACAGAAATAAACTATCAAAATATGGGCGGGATTGGATAAAGGGGCGTGGTACCTCCCATACAAATCACAAATTAAAAATCAATTATTTTTGCTCCTGTTAACGGTATTTGAACAAAATTGGGTATGTTGGTTAGGTTTACATATTCTAAGATCTGCTGAAAATATGGGCGGGATTGGACAAAGGGGCGTGGTCATATATAAAGAATGTATAGTCAAAAATATGTTTTGTACGGGTTGGTTTTTTATTATTGTTAAAGGTATGTCAAATAAAATGTGGGTGCGGAGCACTCTCAGAGCAAAGAGAATAATGACGTATATAAAAATGAGATAGCAAGAGAGCAATGAAAATTTTGTGAACTTGTGTAGCGTATGTACGAATATAACAATGTATGTATGTATATACAAGTGTCTGTTGCTTTGCATTGTTTGGTTTTTGTGGGAATAACGTCATCATATGATTGAACGCTGTTTTTTATTTTCCAATGTATCATTTACTAATGTGTCCGTTAATAGAAATCCGTGTAGCGAAAAGGTGTTAACACATCGCCCGTGAGTTCGAACACTCATTGGATTTTTTTATGTAAATATCAACTCTGAAATTTGGCAGCTGCCACATATGTTTATTTTAAAATTGGAGTGCTTTACGAAAGAGCAACGCCTTATAATTGTGAAAACTTATAACAAAAATTTGGAAAGTTATGCTGAGACCGCTCGCAAACCTCGAAGAATTGTCAGTCGACGAAGTGCAACTAATGTGTCAACCATTCGAAGAGTGGTCAAACAAATTTTAAGGAACTCCATCGGTTATGGACCGTCAGACTCTTGCTCGTTATCGTAATGGTCGCCATCTTGTAAACAGTGTTGTTGTAATCGAGAGAGTCGCTTCTCAACAACTTCGACTTTCATGAATAACTACAATGCAAATTTTGACAAAAGATCACCACCTTCTTGCGTACAAAATTTAGCTTACTCAGGAGCTCAAACCAGCAGACCATGGAAAGCTCCGGCAGTTCGTTCAAAGGGTAATGGAGAAAAGTGAAGTCAATGCCAATATTTCAAAAAAAAGTAATCTTCTCCAATGAGGCGCATTTCCATGTGGATGACTTCAGGAATACACAAAGTTGTCGTATTTAGGCTTTAGAAAATCTTCATGCAATCCATGAGAATCAAATGAACTCACAACAAGCTACTGTCTGGTGCGGATATTGGTCAGGCGGCGTGATTGGACATTTCGTTTTTGAAGATGAGAATGAAATTGAAGTGATTATAAACGGCATTCGCTACAGGAACGTCAGACCGGAGTTCTTGTGGCCTTAGCTGGACAGCATGGATCTGGACGACATGTGGTTTCAGTAAGTCGGCGCTATCTGCCACACCGTGCATGAAACTATCGATTTATTGCAGTAACGAGTTCCAGGACAAATTATCTCAAGAAATTCAGATGTCAAGTGGCCACCAAAATCATGCAATTTAACACTGTGCGATTTCTTTTTTTTTGGGGTTTTGTGAAATCTTGGGTTTTGGCGAGTCAGCCAGAAACAATTCCTGAGCACAAATCCGAGATCCAACGAGTCATCGGTGAGACGCAACCACATCTGTGTGAAAACGTCATGGAAAATTTCCTCAAAAGAGTAATATCCTGTCATCAGTGTCGTGGGGGCCATTTGGCGGATATTTTATGCGATACTTAATCGGAAAGTGTCTTCTTTACAATCCAATAAAAAAATCGTAGCTATCTCAAAAAGTACGTGCTTTTATTTTAAAATGAAAAGGTGCATTCTTACTGAGACACCGTTTATTGGGAGCAGCGAAAGGGATTTTATACGCACGCTTGCGTGGCTTTGCGATGCCTGGCCACAGAAAGGTTTTTGTCCCGCCCCTGCCGCTTCGTGGTAGTGTGAATAAGTGATAAAAAAATAGAATACATAAAGCTAGACCATTGTCAAATTTTTTGACTAGGTGGTGTCATAGACGAAGATAGGTATAGATACATTAATTCGCTCAAAAAGTTAAACGTCATAGGTACGGTGGAAAATAAACATTGGATGGTGGAAAACATGGTTCCAATAATGCCAGATAGAGGCAATAGTAAGCAACGTCCAACACAGGAACAATAACCGAATTTCGTTTTTTTGTGGCATAATAGTTTTGCTAAATACAATACAAATGTATACCAACGATAAAAGTCAACAAAAAAAAGTGCAAAATACATTTAAATTTTTCAGTTCTACACCAAAACGACATGAAAAAGTTAAGTGAACATATTTTGTAACTCCACCTGGTGTAAGTTAATTTTAAATTTAATTTCTCTCATTTCCATAAACCTACGACGAAGAGTGTGAAATGAAACGTCAGGTGAGGGTATAAATGTATCTATAGCTTTATTCGTCTATGTATGCTGTCTTGTGTTACATCACTTTCACTGAAGTTTCCCACATTGACGTTTATAGAAAATTGTGGTAGACTTTTGTGAAAAAAAATATTAATCATCGGAAAATGTGACACGCGTTATATATTTTTATGAATTACTTTCCTAAATAAAGAACTATTTCAAAGCCACGAGTCCGTTGCTGGAGTTAATAAGGGGAGAAAGGCCGTAACCCCTCAAAGCCTGAACATGCAGGAATGTCTTCTAAACTAAAATCTTCCTCCGCCCAAAAACTGTAGGAACTTTTGTGACCGAAGATGCCAAACTCGTTTGTGTGTCTGAGGACTCTCAGTCAGGAAATCAGAATGGCTGAACCGGAGGAAGTGCCACTTTATCAGAACTAGACGGTGGTAGCTTGGTTTTTTAATATGATGGGTGGGCAGAAATTTGGTTTTGAGATAAGCGTAGCACTCTGGTTCTGAAATGAAATACTCGCTGGAAATGATTTTTCTTTTCATATGGAGTGCACATTTTTATAAACGTCATATTGGCGTAGAATACGTCTTACCTTACGGTATAGGGAGTCATGTCAGATTGTTATTGTTGTAATCTTTATTTCATTGATTATGAGGAAACGGCGAGATAAATTTTTTTAAAAATTTTTTTGTAGGTAAATGAAGATGTTATCTTTCGTTTGATATACATTTCATATTGGTTGATATCTTCCTAATATTTAAATTTCTTAAATGAAAATTGTTTAAACACATACACTCAGACATATGTGTGGTGTTTGGTTGAGTGTTTGAGTTTGTAGCGTGAACACAAACTATGCTGCTGTTTCAGTGTGGACACAAACCTTCGGCTGTTGTTTTGATTGATGAAATATTGAAATTTCGTATATTTACTTATATATTTAAGTGAAACAAAATGTTAAATGTGAATTTGAATTTAACATGGATATATTATTATAAAAAATATATGAAAAAATAAATTCATACATTTTTATGTTAAATGAAAGTGCTGCCAAGATGTGGTTTTATACCAATGATGTGGTGAATTTAAAAACATATTTATCCTATTTTTCCTATCATAAGCATATATTATCAAAAGTAACTTTCAAATAATCAAATTGATTTGCGTCTGTTATTTATCATTTATCCCTACTCTTTTAATTTAAATACATATTTATCCTATTTTTTCTACCATAAGCTTATGTATGTATATTATCAAAAGTAACTATCAAATAAATAAATTAATTTGCTTATGTTATTTATCATTTATTGTTATATATGTTTTCTGTCTTATCGGATGGCGTATTCTACGTTAAACTAAATGGCCGTGTCTCTGACACAGCCTGCAGGGACAGTCCGTGGCCGTGGTCTAGTCGTTGACACCATCAATTTTTTTTAAGTTTTTTTCCCCCAACAAAATCCCATTTATTGGTTTCAAAGACACCTAAAACATTACCCATTTCAATAAAAATATCCCAAAACTTGGGCTTCATGTATTGTTTTTCTTTATCTGTGGTTTAAATGATATCGTATCATACAAATTAATACGATTTGTCTATTGGATGACAACCGCATCGGTTCGGCGCGGAAGGAAACTTTACTTAAAATTGCTGTACTTCCAGAAAATGCAACTCTGTATTACAGATTAAAAACCCACCGAAAAGCACTACAATTGCGCGAAAATGCACGAGGAAAAGAAAAAAGTGTGCACAAAATTCGGTTGAGACAGCCGAATTAGCCGCAACCGAGGTTGTCACAAACTCGTTAGAGGTTGACTCATTAGACGCTGTCACAACCACATTAGAGGTTATCACAACCTAATGAGAGGTTGACACAGCCCCACTAGAAGTTGACAAAAACTCATTAGGGGTTGGCTGACACAACCTCATTAGAGGTTGACACAACCTCATTTGAGGTTCTGAGTACCGAATTTAGGTAGTGTCACAATTAAATTTTGAAAGTTTTTCTTAATACTAAGACATATTTCCTGTTTTCTTATAAAATAAAATTACAAAGCATGAAAATAATGTCATTACAATAGGGTTATCTTTAGGGTAACGCACTTGTTTTCCATATCACTACCAACCATTTTTGAAGTCCCAGCCATCATGGTTCACCGCACCAATTTTGGTGTGATGCATCTGCTGATTAATGCCCTAAACCTTTTCATATGCTTTTGATTGCAGCGTATCTTTGAAAAGTTTCAAAAGTGGTGATATCTGCTTACACATATTTGCACGATAAGACGATTTAATACTGAAACCAGAATTACAATCTTTTTATTTACCTTTCTTAATGACCATAATCAAATTTTGATATCGCCGCGTTCTTTAACTTCTTTTAATATAATATTTGTTTTCAGAATTTTAAGCGTCATATTCTAAATACATAGAGTTAAGTTGTGGTAACGGATTTGAAAATGAAATTCGGTTGTACCTACAGAATTCATGAGAAATCCTGATAATTGGTTGGTTGAAATGGATGCAACACAGCACGGTGTCTAGCACGCTAAAGAAGCCCATTGTGATACCTGCACTTTTCTCTGTAGCAACTATTGACTAGTCGTCTAGCCAATTTGCTCTTTCAATGAAATTGTCTATAAGACCTACAGGAATATCCTATAGGGCTACGGTGCCAACTAAATGTGTTCCTACTTCTCAGTCTTGCAAGAGCAGGGCAATCCAAGAAAAGGTGTTTCGTCGTTTCCTCGTCCTCTTCCATGCAGTATCTACAGAGAGTGGAGTTTCTATGTCCCAATCTTAGGGCTTGTTTTCCTACAAGAAAATGTCCCATAAGTGTTCCTATCATTGTGGATAACCTGCCTCTCGGCAAGTTAAGTAGTTGCCTAGTCGTCTTCCTGTCCACCTGTGGCCAGAGGACCCTTGTTTGTTTGCAAGTTGAAGTAAGCCTCCACTTGTCCTTGAACATATTTTCCGCCCACTGCCTGATCTGCAAACGGCAGGTAGAGATTGGCATACTAACATCTTATTTTGCCGGAAGAACTTGTGCTGTAGTACCGTGTCTAGCGGACGCATCGGCTACGCAATTGCCTAGAATTTCGCTGTGTCCCGGTACCCAGATGAAAATACTCTGCCGTCACCCTAAGTGATGGCTTCCAGGGATTTTATGGCAGCCTGGCTGTCTGTGTAGATATATATTCTCCGAAGGGTTGTGACCCTACTTTTCAATAGTTCAGCAACCTCCAGTATGGCGGTAATTACCGCCTGAAATACACTACAGTGATGAGGCAGCTTGAAGAAGATATTTACATTTAGGTCCGGTGAATGGACCCCATAGCCTACTTGCTCGTCCAACTTTGATCCATCCGTGAAAAATCTGATGCCAGTGTCATTTCCCAGGTATTCCTGTTCGGAATAGAAGTCCTTAGATTTGTCGATGGATAGCACTAAGTGCAGTTGCCTGACATCGTGTCTACTGAAATTCTGTTACAGAAACCGAATTGACGCCGAATTCGATCGTTGCAACCGTCTTAAGGGTTAATTCGGTTATTGTGACCGAACTGAGACCAAATTCCCTAGTTACAACCGAATTGACACCAATTGATACCAAATTGATACAAAATTAAATTGATACCAAATTCGGTTGTTCCAACCGAAATTTTAGACAATTTGTTTGCCAGAACGATTATGATTGAAGATTCAGTTGTCCCAACCGAATCAATTACGAAACGCGGTTACTTCAACCGAATTTCAGGTGTGAGGACTAAATTTCAGTTGTGAGAACTAAATTCGGTCGTGACAACCTCAATTTGGTTGTGGCAACCCTAGCTCGGTACTAACAGCCGCATTTGCGGTTGCTACAACGTCTTATCAGCCAATTAGTTCTCCAGGTGTAGACAACAAAACTTATTGTGTTGGAGTTATTGACTTTTATGTGTGTGTTGGTACTTATGGATCTTCGATCGTTACTAATTCGCGTGTATCAATTGCATATTAAAATTTGTGTATATATTTTGCTACAAATTTCCTTATTCGTCCTTTTTTGCGCTGCCTTTTTCCCAATAATTAAACAAGGCTTGTCTTAAACTACGATAATTACAACAGTTTAGCTTCCTTTTATTTTACTCAAACAGTACAACAGTTTACTTTAGTTACACTACTTTACAATAAGTCTTATGTTTTACTATCAAATCGCGTTGCTTACTTTCCCGTGGTTAATCAAAAACTGACCCATAATGCCAAAGAAACCTCTTCTATTTATAAGAGTTATGCTTCTCGTCACCCTGTTTCCAGATTGTTCTACCCTGTTGTAGAATACTTTTTAAAAATGCAAATAACGTACTTGTAGCCGACTCGTTAAGTGGTTGGAGGTAAGAGTATACTATTAGGCGCAGCATTAATCGTACTGTTATTTACCTAATGTTAGTCTGGTCATTAAGAGTAAGCAAAAGCTTTTGCTTAATCGTAAAAAACTATATATGTATACGATTGATGATCTACGGATGGTATCAATTCAGGCACAGTAGTCACAACTGATGATGAAATTGTCACGGAGTACGAAACTAGTTATGCCCGTGAGTTTACTTAACTGTAGTGTCTATTACTCCAACAAAACAACTATATTTCAATTAGAAAATTTTTCCTGACCTTGTAAGCTTAACAAATTAATTGAAATTACCAAAATCAGTCACAAAATTAAAATTCAAAAAATTAAATAATTGCCTTTATGACAATGATCGTATTGGTGATTCGATAATATTTAATAAATATTACTTTTAATTAACTGTTTTGTTCAACATGTCTAAGGAATGGACAAAAATTATGACTTTACAGAAGGATCTACATTTACTATTGTCTACAAAAAAAAAACTGTCTACTCTAATACATTTTCTATATCTTTCCCACGAATACGAACACCATTTCCATACCGTCCCCGCTTTTTGCCATTAAGAATCCTATATAATTCTTCAACCAAAGAACTTACGACACAAAAACCAAACAAACTAAACCATTAAACTAAAGATGAAACTTTTTACAATTTCCTAAAAGTATGCTAGGCAAACAAAAATAATGAAATTGTTTACTATTTTCAGCACCTCAACCCTTTGAGAAGTGCACACATAAATGTTCATATGCACACACAAACTCTTATGCATTTGTATTAGTTAATGCACAATAGTATTACAAAATTATTTACAATTCTACCAACACTAAGGAATTAACTACACAGCACAACAAAGTAAATGTAAATCTGTTTGACTTATACTTGGTATGCATACATTTATAAGGTTCGTATGTATATGTTGTAACAACCCTTACACATGCAACAAAGATGTGTGTATACACATAACTACAAGTAAACAGACGGAGAGAAACCAGCAGCCAAGCGATGATATGCGCTACTCAAAGGCCAAGTGATCTAAATCCACAAAACAAAAAGGGGGAAAATTGTAAAAGAAGTTTGCAACTTCCATTTATTCTTATACAAAACTAATGCGACACAAATAATTCATGATGATTTCCTAATAATGACAAAAAGGTAATGATTACTCTTTCATTGAAATCTTAATAAATAAGGACGTTTTCAATATGACAAGATTAAGATATTGTTATATTTTAGTTCTAATTGCATTAAAATCTCGAAATTGTTAAAATGTGGAGTTAGGACAATTGGCATCTAAGTAGTTCTGAATAAAGTATATGCAGATATTTCAGTTTTTGTCTTAAACTTAAGATGTCTCCCACACCGCAGACGAGAGTTTTTTGGCTTATATTATTTGCACAAATGTGAATGCTTGTTTCCTCACAGACCTACAAATACATATGGCGCATTTTTCTTAAAATTCTTTCATGTTTCGTTTAACTTTCGTTGTATGAAAGTAATCACGCGATATTTCTCTTCCAATATGTTTAATTCTCAAGATATGAGATTGCAAAGATTGGGCGTTTTTGAAATTTGGTTTAACTTAAAGCATTTTTTCGAATAAATAAAAGTTATAATGGGTCGAGAAGTGTGACATAGTGGATCAGGGATTTTGATCTTTGGTTCATTTATCGAAAGGTTATGTCAATATATAAAACTCCACAACAAATAAAAGTAAAATTCCTGAAGTTGTTGTAGTTGCTGCAAATTCAAAATTGAGAATTTCAGAAATTTTTTACTTTTCTGAATTACTCAAAATGTTATATCTCGAAAACGACTTGAGATATTTGATACCGCCGCAAATATGGACTACTTGTGTCCAAACACATTGTGTTTTCTACTCAATATTATATGTTCGCGACACTACGATTATAATATATGTTTTTCTGATCCAACTATAGCTTTGTTTGTGATTCATATACTGCTGTATTCTGTGCCCTGTTTACATCAATGGTTTTATCGCTGTGGTCTGTGATCCGGAGCAAAATAATAAAAGCGGAACAAAGAAAGATTATTCACAGCCTAGGTTAATGTGTTGTAAGTGTTCAGCTGTAAATTTGCTTTATACTTTAAGTCAGTGGTTCATGAATATTCCTGAATATGTCATCAGTCGTTTGTCCGACAGTTGATAACAATTGGTCGGTAAAATGAGCTGTGGAAAAAAATTGTATTAGTACAAAATATTTATGATCAATGAAAAATAAGACAAATTAAAAACTCGGGCGATTGAAATGGTTTGTGGTTTGGGTTTGGCGTAATTTATTCAACCAGTCATATTTTACAACCGATTTCCATCATTTTCACTCTTTTTGCACCCGTTTGCACTCTAAGCAGTTGGTCTAAAGATTGGGCAGATCGGTATAGATTTTGATATAAAAAAAAATGGTTTCCCATCACAACCCATAAAGGAACTGGGGTGAGCTTATCGCAAGCAGAGAACTGTGCGTTTTCTAGTTTTATACTCACCTACAAGTTTACACCGATTCCGAACGGTATTTTGAGAAGCCCTCATTTCGATATAGCCCTCATATAAATTGTGTTTCAATAAGAATCCACTTTTCCATTTAAACTACAAACACGTACTTTGTGAGATAATTGTAATTTCTTTATTGGATTGTAAAGAAGACATACTCCGATTAAGTATGGAATAAAATATTAGTCAAATGCCCCCACGGCTCTGATGACAGGCCATTACTTTTTTCATGAAATTTTCCATTACTTTTTCACATACGATAGATGTGGCTGTATCTTACCGATGGCGCGTTGAATCTCGGATTTGAACTCATCACTTGTTTCTCGTTTATTGGCATAAAACCCCAAAGAAAGAAATCGCACGGCGTTAAATCGCATGATCTTGGTGGCCAGTTGACATCAGAATTTCTTGAGACAATTTATTCTGGAAATCGTTGCTGCAATAATTCGATTTTTTTCTTGCGCGTTGTGGCATGTGAAGCCGTTCATATGTCGTCCAGGTCTATGCAACACATTTAAGGTCACAAGAACTCGATTATCATATTCCTGTAACGAAAGCCGTTCACAGCCACTGCAATTTTGGGCTCATCTTCAAAACAAAATCCAATGAGTGTTCGAACTCACAGGTGATGTGTTAACACTTTTTTGTTACACGCTACCTGTTCAATTTCTATGAACACATTAGTAAATGTTACATTGGAAAATAAAAATGATGACAAGTGTCATAATTTTCTTGCTTAATACCTTTTATTTTATACCCGTAAAATACAAAGGGAATGCAAAGCAACAGACACATGTACATACATACATTGGTATGTTCGTACTTACGTTACACAAGTTCACACAATTTTCGTTGCTCTCTTAATATCTCATTTGTATATACGTATAACCATATCATTATCCTCTTTGCTCTGAGAGTGCTCCGCACCAACACAAGACAACTGTTCGCTGTCGCTACATCAGTGTGTGTTTTTTTCGCAGTCTGATAATCTGTGTTTAGCAGTCGGACAAATCTATGTTCTATATAGGGGTGGGTCACCCTTATCATTTAGGGGTTTGAAGAATAGATGTTGGCCGATTCTGAGATGCACACAAAATTTCATACAAATCCGTCCAGCCGTTTCCTAAGAGTTTAACGCCAAACAATCTGTGATCGCTGTCGGACAAACTGTGTTTGGATGTGTTTACTTTGTGAGTTAAGTTCCTACCCGCGCATATAGATGTTAAGACTTGAAAAAAAGTAAAACCCAGTCGTGCCACGTGACCAAAATCCACACCAGACAGTTGCTCATTGTGGGTGCATTTGATTCTCAAGCAAGATTCTGTCTTTAATACATATTAAACGAACTAGATTCCTGTGGCCGTCGATGGTGCAATGGTAGTGTGCGCGGCTCTTATGTATGAAAATGTGGGTTCGATCCCTCCTTAGTGACGGTACAGTATAGAGTAATTAGCCATTAAAAAGCTTTTCACAATACCGTTCGGAACCGGTATAAAACTGTAGTTCGCAATCAGGTTGTGAGAAGCTCTCCCTAATCCGTACATGGGATATAACGGGAAGCCACTTATTTATTTTTTCAGATTCCTTAGAATTCAATGTCGTTTCGATTTGATATTATATTAATAATACTGCAATGCGAATAAAGTTCGCAATATAAACTCATTTCTGTTTAGCTTTTACTATCTTGAGGCCCACTGTTTCACAATACATCCTGGTCCTATGTTAATGTTTCTTCGTCTGCCCTTAGGCTCAAAGCTGAACAAATTATGCAGGAAATAGGAAAAACAAATGAAAAGCTGAAAAATATTGCAAGAATTTATGTTAAAATGTATGCCTGTTGTGCACATACACAAAAATGTGTGTAGCAATGCCAGAGAGGATACAGTGTAAGTGCGAGGATTCCAGTGAAACCTTTAAACTTACTCATACATATGCATGATAGCTAAAACGTTTGTGTTTTGTTTTCTCTTTCTCTCCGTGTTTGCTTTGCTTTTTAACCCACCATCGAATATATATGTTTCTGCGACTGTTAGTGTGTCTTCACTTTGCGTGGTGCCACACTAGATAAGGATGAGTGTCAGATGAATGGCTGAATGGATGGCTGGTGTAAGTGGGATTATATGGTACCCTTTATTAGGTTGTTTTTCTCCATTTCTCCGCTATTTACCGACATATTTATGGATGTGTTTATTTTCATACTCGTACAAAAACAAAATATGACTCAGCAGAAAAACTTCCAATGTTCTCGGTATGCAGCATGTTTTCTTGTTTATGCCAGGAGGTGCAGGACCCTAAGGGGCTGCGCGCCATGGAATGAGAAGTTAAGCCATTATACCTTTAGAGGAGGTGAACGATAAAAATATCACAGCTCAAACAATCCGGAAATAGTTGAGGTTCATCTCACAAGTTATGCACACAAAACAACAGAAACACACCAATACCTTAGCATATTTTTCACAGATATACACTACGTATTGTCTGTATGCTTGTGGTGGTTAGTCCTGTTTGTGTATTCCACTTTGTTTACTCACTTTACTACTTCACAAATTGTTGTTAGTTTTATATTATGCGCTTAGTTGTTGTTAATTTGGTTGGATTTCTCTTATATGTGTGCGGAAAAAGTTTGTAACACTGCTGGTTTGTTGTTGCTTGTCAACTTGTAATATAACAAATTGCATTTGCTTAAGTAAATAATGTTTTAACTGGGGAAAAATTGCATAAGTTGTCATGTTTAGTGTATAAAGTTTTCATATTGTGTCTACTTGTCGTATAAGTAATAATTAATTGAATTATAGTACTGATGGGTTAAGGTGCCTACAGCGTATGAGTGATATAAATAGGGAAAGTGGAGTGAAATAAATATATTTTAAACAGAAGCACAACAATGATTAAATAATATAATGCAGATGACTGAAAGAAAAAAAGGAATATGTGGAAGTCATAAACTATTAAATAAACTATGTAATAAACCGAAAGATAATTAATAAACCGAGACAAGAACGATTTGCATTGAAGTGGTAGAAAAATGTGGTTTATAGAAGAATGTGTTCGATAAAACTCTAATCGATTGACGATAAATCCGGAGCACCAACCTGTCTTGTTCTAAAATGACGATAGGCAAATGACAAATGGTATTGAGTCGTCTACTTACTGTGGTCTGCAGAATAATGTATGCGATAAATCTCAAATCAATAGACGATAAATCCGGGACACTAACCTGTCTTAACGTAAAATGAGAATAGATAAATGACAAATTTTAATGAGTCGTCTACTTGACACTGTGCGAATTTATGCTTCACGAGACGAGATGATGCTTCAAGAGATGCGATAGATGATACAGATTTTTTGTGAGCACTGAACTTTCTGTAGCGGGGATTCCATTAACCTACATGTAAATACCAATTTTCTTGGCAACCTGCTGAGGTTGCCTGAACAAGAAGAAGTTACCAGCGAAATTTACATTCAGTCGAGGAGTAATAGGAATATCTCCTCTGCCATATTTAATGCCTCCAGCTTAACTTCAGATTCTGGCCGATATACTGATTCTCTGGCTGATAATGATATAGTTGGGGAGTATACACTTCAGATATATACCTAAAGGATGGAGGGTCACATGGGTAGTGTTTATTCCCAAAGCGAGAAAACCCTCACATACAGTTCCCTAAGAGTTTAGGGCCTACAAACTTGATGTCGATTCTAATGAAGACTTTGGAACAACTGATAGATAAGAATTTACAATGGAGTATTTGCTTAAACCTGCTACCTTGGGTGCTAAGAAGTACAATATTGTTCCCATTCTTCACATTGAACGTGTTTTGAATAATGTCAAGCTATACGCTGTCAAGATTCAAGCTGTCAAGATTATACGGTATCAACTCTTGGGGTGGCCGTAGATCTTAAGGTATTAAAAACCGATATGCACACCACGAGACGTGTTACAGCTATACTGCACACCTTGACATCGGCTGGGTATATCAATAGAGACACACATAAAGGAAGAGTCCAGTCTCCAGCTTTGTTCAACCTTCAGATAAAGGAAATGCTGGCCACTCAGGTGGTAAAAAAGCCCCCTTTCCCATTACATCCCATGAAAGGATTGGGAGAGCTTATCTCGCCACTTCCCAGGTTCACTGATTGAAACCTACAATTTTACACCGGTTCCGAACAGTATTTTGAAAAGCTTTTTAATGGCTATATACTCGATAGTGTCGCAATCACTAAGCGAAGTGTCAGTCGGCGAAGGAAATGTAAGGTGGTCAGATCAGAGATCGAATCCACGGTCAGATCAGAGATCGAATCCACGTTATCATGTACAAGAGCCGCGCACATCAGCAGTTGCACCACCGACGACTTAGGTGGTTAAGGAAGTGTAAATATGGAAATGGGGCAAATATCCCAGTACCCTGAGAGATGTCCGCTAGGGTAACCTATAACTTTAAACTGTGGTACGGGTGCAATTGACCTGGGTGTATAGGCGGCGAAGAAAGAGTTGGACCGTTTTACTTCAAGACAAAAGCCCTCATCCATGTATCCTCTCACTTTGAACGGATTCGTCATTAAGCTTGCAGTATGTGCTAACTACCTGGGTGTTAGATTGGACAGCGAGTGTTAGATTGGACAGCGAGTGTTAGATTGGCGACAGTGGCGCAGATAATGCTCTGTGGGGTTATCGTAGGGTGACAAGAGCTTGAGAGGTCCAGCTATTGTGCACTACTCACAAGTGCCAGAAAATGGCAACGTTGTGGCTTATACCCGCCCTGCCCGCAACTCTTATTGATGCGCTGACTGTAGTGTTAAATTATCTGAGGTTGAGCAATATAGGCAAGATGATTGCATCCACGCATGTTATCTGCTTCATTCAATTGTCGCAGTTAAACTGATCGGAGTCGGTCATGGGAGAGTTATGGAAGGTGTTCCAAATATTCTACTAAATGGCAACTATCCGAGTGCAGAACCAATTTTCGTTTGACAATATCACACTCTCATACCGGAAAGAGATTCGGGAAATAAAGAAGTTCCTACGTAGAGGGAGATAAATGTTTCATTTATTATTTTTTTTTTGTTGTATAGAAAATGCAATTTTATTTTAAACACCTAATTCCTTTTGAAGATGGTAGACCGTAAATGACGTCCATGCTCATACACGCATATGCGACACCTGATCAGAAAATTACTCATTGCGGCCAGAAAGATTGAAGTCGCGATCCTCAATTATTGTTTTAATCGACTACTTCAATTCAGTCAAATAACTTGGTTCCATTTTAACATAACCATATAAAAAAAGTCTGGTGTAGTCAGGTCAGGTGACTGTGGGGCCAGCGAAAGTTGGAGTTTCTGGATATTAATTTGTTTTGGAATTTTGGTTGGAAGTCCGCCATAACCGGTTTGGCTATTTGCACCGTTGCTCCACCTTACTGGAACCAAATGCTGTTGAAACGGATGACTTAGGCGAAGTTCTGAGTAAAAAAAAGTCCTCCAACAACTTTAAATAACGGTCCCCATTGATCGTTACTGTTACACCGATTTCTTCAAAGAAGTGTGGCCCACAATGTACCTTGACGAAACTAAAATAAAAAAAATAAATGGTTTCCCATTACATCCCATTAAGGGACCGGGGAGAACTTCTCACAATCACTGAGCTGTACGCTTTCCAGTTTTCACTCACTGATTGGGACCTACAGTTTTACACCGATTCCGAACGGAATTTTGAGAAGCTTTTTCATGGCTATATACTCGATAGTGTCGCCGTCACTATGCGAGGTGACCGACGCCGAAAGAAATTTGAAGGTGGTCAGAGCAGGGATCGAACCCAGGATCTCAAGTACAAGAGGCGCGCACACTACCCATTGCACCACCGACGGCGCACCATAAAGGGACTCGTACTGGTTCCAGTTCCATCTTATTGAATATTTCTGGATTAGATGCATTTGATACATGGCAATTTTGCTTGTTTACATTGCAGATTAGATCAAAATTGGCCTCATCAGACATAAACAAGCAATTTATCAAGTTGTTGATTGACATTTCAATAAGTTTTTGGCAAAATTCCAGGGGAATAGGCAAATCCAGAGGGTTTAACTTGCTTGTAATTTGGACTTTGTACAGAAACATGTTTCAGTCAACATGGGTTAGCCGTTGTAATGTCCGTCTGCTGGTTCCAATGTGCGCCGATAAGTTTGAAGTCGAAACGCTTGGATTGCTACAGCCTCGTTTGTTTACCCACCACATAATGGTCCATCTACTCGGGAGAGTGCCCCCAAACTCCTGCCAAAAATTCCGCTTCAACAGAAATGGAGGACTGCAAAGCATGGTACCGCTGCACTACCACAATCCTCTTTTCGTTGTCCCAAGCATTTCTGGAACGAAGTTCCTTATCACATGTTGCGGCATGGGGACTAAATGAAAAAAAAAATAAAACAACTTTTGTTTTAACAATATTATGCTACATCCCACTATTACCACCTATACTGTTTACTTTTGCGTTGGTTTGTGTCTAGACTAACTCCATGTCGAACATATGTTGGGAAATTTTTTGTTTAATGGGAAGTCTTCTAGGTGGAGCCTGTTACTGCATATATTGTAGTTTTGAACCCAATATAACGTAAATTTAGAAAATCAAGAAAAAAGTTTAAAAAAAATTATTTTCTTAAATACAGGCATTTTTTTAAAGCAAATTTTTTCAAAAAAGTGTATATTTCTATTCTTAAACAAACTACTTACCTTCTTCAAAAAAATACCTTATCTTTAAGAAGTCCATTTTCCTACAAATTTTCTTAACAAAAGTAATTTTTATTTGAATTGATTACCGTTTCTAAAAATGTTAATTTTCTTACAAAAAATTGCCTTTTCTTAAAAATTACATTTCTTTAAAAAGTGCCTTTATTTCTTCAGATAAGTACCCACTTCTAAAAATTTACATATTCTTGAAAAAACGACCGATTCTAAATAACTTACAATTTCTTAAATAAAATATATTTTTTCAAAGCAATAGCTTCTCTTAAAAAAAATATATTATCTTAAAAAAATTATGTTTCTTAGAAGTATATTTTCTTAAAAATAAAATAATTCCTTTGCTTTTTTTTCTTGACACAAGTAGCCTTTCTGAAAATAAGTACATTTTCTTAAAAAAATTACAAAAGTACATGTTCTTGAAAAAAACTACTTCTTTGTAAAAAATTCATACTCTTATGGCTTTTGCTTTTCTTAAATAAAACATTAGCTTCGAATAAAAATAGTACCTCTATTTAAAAGAGGACCTTTTCGGGAATATAAAGCGCATATTCTTACAAAAAGGACCTGAAAATATAATTCATAAAAAAAATACATCCTATAAAAAAACATTTTCTTTAAAAAAGTTTATCATTTTACAAAAAGTACCTTTTCTTAAAGATCCATTTAAATTATCGTATTTTTCAACAGGCGCCTTAGGCGTGTTGGAACTGACTAGTACATAATATGTAATTTAATAAATCTAAATAGTAACGTGCAAACTACAAAATAAGTCAATTTTTCAGACAGGAAAAAGGTTACTACGTGTTGGGTTTGTAGCACGATTCGCGCGCCAAGGATATTCCATGGGATTGCAGAGTGGATGAGCTCGCAAAACTAGGTACTTCCTTGCAGGCTCCACAGGATATAAATGTATCGTAATGCCTGTAGAGACTTCTAACCATATCTTCCGTGACCACTCCAATGTGATAAGGCAGGAATGGCTGGCGAGAGGCAGAGATTGGGAAGGAATTAGGCAATTTTCTTTAACATTGAATGGAGGGACATTTTTAAATCTGCACTAATCTACCGAACCTATTCTCTGCACATGTCCAGCACTTGCTACCAGAATAATGCGTACTATGGGATCCTTCTTCGTTAGGGACTAGGGAAAGTTTTAGTATTTTGATATAGCCAAGGTCTTAAGAGCATCTGGAAATAGTCTAGGTGGGGATTCGGTGGCCCAGTACTTCTTCTTGATAGTCCGTGGCATCGCAATGGTCTAAATGAGTCTAAGTTTGTCGTCGTTAAACGACCGCCACCACCGCGTAACTTAACCTAAGGGCCAGTATCACAATATCTGATTAGAACCAACTGGCAGTTATAATTTTTAGGATCTACACAATCGGACAGCTGAAAAGTTTGGTTGGATTTAAATGATAACTCGAGATGGGGATAATGGGGCTAAGTTTTAATGAGTTCCCGCTTCATATGGTTTCAAATAATATAAATTTATGGTTAAATATCGGTTGGAGACTGCTGTAGCTTTGTAACTGTTTTATAATAGATTTAAATGAAACTCAGATACCTTTAAGCAACTGAATTTTGTGCGGCCGTCGGTGGCACAATTAGTGCCGTGCGGCGTTTGTTGGTTATGCCCCTTATTCTAAGACGACTGTCGTCCATTAATCCACATATTTCTTTATGTTAAATAACCATTGCTTTTTATTGCAAAATGCTTTTAATTTTACGATTCGTTTTAGCTTCTTATGGTCTTTAAATAGAGCAAGAATAACAAGGATTTCCTAATAAACGAAATAACGAGACCATCAAGTGCATAAAGAAATCCTCTCAGCTTTAACACAACGCCATAAAATATGCCATAAATATATTCTGTCTTGTTTTGGGATATTTATTTCTTCAATGGAATTTCACTGGTAATAAAAACCACAATATGGAAGACAATTAAAATTTAAAATTATTTGAATATTCAACGCAAAAAACAACTTCAGTGATGTGAGAAAATTATGTGAATACAAATTATTCAATTAACTGCAAAAAAGTAGTTTGACACTGAAGCGTATAAGTTATATATTTTATATAAATAAATTCAATAGTAACCGCGAAATTAATAGGATTTTGTTGCTGCAATGCACTTTATGGGAAGGGTAAATAAACTTATCTAATATAAAACAAAATTAAATAGGAAAAAAACAAAAATTTAACCCTTAATTTTGTAATAACACTAAAGTTCGTACAAGTACTGGCCGTACTCATACCTACTGTAGTACCTAGAATTATAAATTAGTAATTATACGCCCTGTGGCACATAAACAAATTTAAATGCCTTGCTGGCGGTGTACTTAAATTGTTATTTACCGTACAAAATGTTATAATTAGTTATAAAAAACACTATAAAATTTACAGTAATTAAAAATACGCTTAACTATGCTATTTAATTTTAATGATGTTGAAGCAATAAAAAGATATCTAGCCAATGTAATTAAACGTTGACTGTATTTAAACGCAAGTTGTGGAATGATATTTGAAAATAAAATGTGAGATAGGAATGCATTAATGTCATTTTTTTCGATATCTCAAATCAACTAAATTTCAAATTGTGTAAATAGCGGTCAAAACTTGTAGTGTAGGGTGTAAACACTTTAAAATATAGCCTAAGGATTAAATTCAAAATCGTAGCTGAGACTATCCCGGTCATAAAAAAGTATCTGGTACTGAAAAATTCAACTCTGTGATATAGTAAAAACTCACCTCAAAGCACTGCAACAATGCGAGTAAGCAAGAGGAAAAGAAGAAAATGGTGGAAAAAAGACGTCTATTCTTGTGGTGGAATTATGGATCACTCACTGTGTGTGTGATACTTAGGGAACTTCGATCGATGCTAATAAACTGCATAATTCAGTTTGTATATAAACGATTGTTGATCAGGCGATAGTATCAATTCAGGCACAGTAGTTAGGCATCTGACGATGAACTTGTCACGGAGTACGAAAAAAGTCATGGCAGTGAGTGTGCATAACCGAATTGCCTATTATTCCAACAAAAACCAACCTGACCTTGCAAGCTTGTAGTAGGAATTTTTCATAAAATAACTAAATGGTTTCCAATTACATCCCGTGAAGGGACACGGGAGAGCTTCTCACAATCACTGTGCTGTGCGCTTTCCAGTTTTCACTCACTGATTTAGACCTACAGTTTTACACCGATTCCGAACGGTGTTTTGAGAAGATTTTTTATTGCTAAATACTCGATAGTTTCGCCGTCACTATGCGAGGTGACCGCTGCCGAAAAAATTTTAAGGTGGTCTGAGCAGAGATCGTGGCGCGCACATACATACATTAAGTTAAACGAACAAAATCGGTCATTAATTTCAAAATTCTAAAATATTTATGTCTATTAATGTTTTTGTTGATATGTTAACATCTATGGCACGTGTAGGGCAATCTATCCACATGAACACATGCAAACAACACACAGTGTTAACATCACATACGTGGTTGTTATACAACAATAGTATCTGCCTGAAAATAAGTATGGTGATATTGATCTAGCGGCAACGAACAAACAAGCAGGTCGTCGTCGCCAAAGAGTATTGAATAGTATAGAGAACTCATGCAACAAATTGCATGACTCAAAGGCACTGGCGACATCTGACGAATGATTCAAAATGTATTACTCTCATTTTGTCATAACTTGGTACATTCATAATTTTGATGTGAAATATTGATGCCTTTTGAAATATTTATGCTTTTTGCATTGTTTTATGTAATAACATTGTCGAAATGTTGCATTTATATTGAAATAATCTATAAAGATAATAAGACTCGTTTATGCTCTTTTACTCAGACTCTCTACATGAGAGTGGGGAAAGAGTGCAATAAGTGCTCTATATTATTCAATACTTTTTGACGTCGCTCTGTTTGTGGCAAAACAAAAACAATTATCTCAGTGAGCTAAATACATCTAATGTTAAAGCAGATGTAAGAAAAAAAGAAAGTGCAATAGCACAAGAGCCTTCAGCACAAAATCTGTTTTTTTTAACTGATCTACGACTGCGTGATTTTTATGTCACAAATAATCGTCCATCTGAGCGAGCTATTCGTCGCACAATGGATAGATTTTATACCACATATTCTCTTAATGTTGCAATAACACGAACACGTGGAGAGAATGTTCGTACTGAAGATAATATCACCGCTGTAGTAGCATTTTTACACTAGGCCACATCATGCATATTCAATCAATTCAATTGAGCATAGAAATATTTTCCACAGATTTAGCATAAATCTGTTAACATTTCCTTATACAAATCTAACACTTTAGCAGCTCAACTTTCCTATCTCACTTTTTTCACCCAAAATTATTCGATAATTCTAAGTCCATCACTAGAGAAATATGTCACTCAATAGAAAAAACTAATAAAGTACAGAAAGGGTAATTCCAAAATATTTCGACACAGTCCAGGACCCAACCCCTATTGAATTGTATAAAATTTAGACAGAAGTTTCTCCTCGTCTATATGAATTCTATGACACCAGAATTGTGTCAAAATTCAAAGTAGTTTTTGTTTTATGGTTCGTTGAAGTAGATCGTTGAAGTAGATTCTGAAAAACGAACCTGACTTAAAAATGGTATAAATTTGGAACGCGTTAATGGATTTCAAAGTGTTGTATATCATTTTAAAGCATGCAATGACCGCTTTAATAATAGTCGATACAACAGTCATGTCGTTGTGGTTCAATGATATTGAAAACTCCAAAGTGTCCTCTATCCTGAAATATCCTGGTATAACGTATCTTTAATTTTTAATACCCCCCACCAAAAGAAAGTCCATCTTTTTCTCTACATTATAGCCAAATTTACAAATGGCATCTCCGTGAGATCAATATATACATAAGGTTTGGTAAAGACTGCTCGAGTTTTACTGTTTTAGGTTCGATTTTTCAAGTAATGACTAACACAGTTACAAAAAATACTAAAGTCGATATACTTGGGAAGTTATAGTATTTATCTTGTTGGCATTGTCAAGTAAAACAAGAATCTGCTTGTGAAAGACTCTTGAAAACCGATTAAAACCCCGGGTTTGCGCACGTTTTGGCACTTATAAGCCTGTAGGTTAGTTGATTCCACCGTGTGTAATTTTTTAAGTCATGGAAATATAACCATCTACGGACACCACTACGTGATAAAAGACAAAAAAAGACCCGCGTTTCCCAGTTTTTTACTTTTTGTGGACCCCCAAAGATTTGGGGCTTCGGTGTAATTTTTGCAAAAAAAAGTGATCATTCTGTCAGGCTCATATCTTGCAACTCGTTCTTAATTTTGATTTACTCTTTGAGGGAATATGATAGCTCTTATCATAAAAAACAAAAATTATGAACATATAAAACCAAAACCACTTAAGCTTCAAGGTCCAAAACGCAAAAACCTTTAAAAAAAATTAGATTTTTTTTACCTTTTTTCCCCTGTTCAAGTCCATAGGTAGCCAACCATTCAAAATTCAAAGAAAGAAGAATCTACCTAAGATCTCAATAAACAACTTTCTACAAAATATGAACTTCCTGGGAATGATTCTTAGCACCGTTTACTTCAACATTTGGATACTATGCTATCTCACTGACCGCAGCAGCACAAGCACAGCAGCAAGCTCAACACACGCCACAAAGGACGCATCACACAATCAATCATTCCTAGGAAGTTCATATGTTCTAAAAATTCACAATTTGTATTCTTTATGACAAGAGCTACAACTTTCAATCAGAGAGTAAATAAAAATTCCAAACGGTTTGCAAGATATGAGCCTGACAAAATGGTCACTTGTTTGCAAAAATTACACCGATGCCCCAAATCTTTGAAGGGCCATAAAAGAAAAAGTGCATGACTTTGGGTAAAACTGGGAGACACGAGTATTTTTTTTGTCTTTCATCACGTAGTGGTGTCCGTATATGGTTACATTTTTTCGTGTTGCACTGTGTTATCAACCGATTTTAACTTCCTCACCGGATTTAAAAAGAAAAAACTTAGGTCCTTCAAATAATGTATACGTTATTTAAGAAAATATGAGAAGTCTATGTGTAGTTGTCCAGCAAACAGATATTTTTAGTTTTTTGGCCATTTTTCAATTTCGGCGATGATTTCGCACACTACTTTATAAAGAAACCATAATACTCTTGAATTTATTCAAAAGGGACGTTTCCTAGTGAGTAAAACGCAACTTTGTTTTTAAAAATCCGCTATTAATTGCCTGAGTTATTGAAGTTTTTATTAAAACTAAAGCTTTCCTTTACTTTACTAAAGCTTCATGATGCTGGTAAAATTTTCAATGCATAATTAATTTCTGTTTTAGTAGAAACTTCAATAACTCAGTCAATTAATACCGGATTTTTAAAAACAAACAAATTTCTGGTATCATAAAATTCTAATGAACGAGGAGAAATTACTATCCAAACTTGATACCAATCAAAAGTGGTCGGATTCGAAAATTCTGATTTTTGTGTCGAACAAAATACAAAAAGTACTTTTAGCAGGCGGTAGCGCTTCAACAACAAACATAATTTTATTTATATCGCTCTCTCATTTGGCTTTAAAATTCCTACGTATTTTGATTTTGTACATTTTTTTTTAGTTGTGTTTTTGGTATACACTTGAGTTGAATTTGGCAGCGAAATGAAATCAAACAAAAATATTTTGACTGTTATTGTTATTTTGATGTTGTAATAAAACCACCTGGTAAAGTACATATTTGCAAAACAAATGCGGAGAAGGGGTAAACAATTTCATAAATGCAAACTACCATAAAAATATCCTTATGTTTGTACTTTTTTATTTTATTATTCAAGCTCAAGACCATTCTATAGCTCTATAAATAGAGATATAGTTTTTTACAAAAGTAGGTTTGCAAATGCATTCTCATAATTCCTGGCAAACCATATAGCTCCTTCAGATCTTACTCCAGATCTTCATCAGCGGTTATTTGGAATGCTGCTTTTGAAAAATTTATCAAACTAAATGCAAACGAAAACTCATCTCAATTGAGAATTTTCCAGTATGCAAGTGTCCGAAAATATCGCAAATAAACCACACACGAAAACATTTGCAAAAAACACTTCTTTCCATCTCCAGAGAACCATCCGTCGCCATTGGAAATGGTTTTTGTTGTTGCCTAAAAGACAACCCAATTTTTACAGGCAATAGCAATTGTCTCCAGCTTCGTCGTGCTCTATGTTCACCGGGGAATGGTTTTTTTTTATTTGTTGGGCCTTTTCATTTCTACTTTATTATTTTATTACTCAAGCTCAAGACCATTCTATATATCAATTCCATATCTGGGGGGTGGGGTCTTTCTCATTGTGTCCAAAGCTCTTTGTAACAATTCCTTTGAGAAATTCCCAAGCAGCTAACTACTTCCGGCCTTAGGCCAAGTATCTCCTGGAAATGCCATCAGACCCGCGTTTGATGGTAGCTAAAGGAGAAGGCGATTGGTTGAGCAACCTGTCTAGCATGCTAACACCGATGCACAATAGGTAATAAGGCAACATCAACACCCAACATAGTTGCTATAACTCAACTTGTACGCCTGCCTAGAGGTTGTTGGCAGCCCCATCACTAGGATCGGATGGGGTGGTCTAATGAATCGCCCATCTTAAAACTCAATCATTAGAGAAACGTCAGCAATTTTAAAGAATCAAGATCCTCTCTCGATAACGACATTTGGCTTTAAACAACGGCTTATGATTGGTACGTGGAATGTGAGAACTCTCTCCGAAAAATCGAGACTCGAGCAGGTTAAACGGGTTATGGAATCCTACAATGTGGACATCCTAGGTCTGAGCGAAGTTCGTTGGCTAAATAGTGGCAAAACCCAATTACCATCTGGATATTGCTTTATATAAAGGGGTTTTCAACAGAGACGCTACAAAAGTAAGTCGATAGGGACAGCAAACGACGCCATATTTTTCCCGCTCTTTTGACATTTCTCTTCAGTAAGGTTTGCCATTTCATCATGGAAAGATATGCGAGCCAACAACGAGTCGAAATTATTAAAATTTTCTACCGAAATTTGGAATCAGTGGCCTCAACTTTAAGAGCGCTACGTCCAATTTATGATGAGGCTCATTTCTGGCTGAATGGCTTCGTCAATACGCAAAATATGCGTTATTGGTCAGACAGCAATCCACACGTAATCCATGAGTCATCATTGCATCCCGAAAAAATTACGGATTGGTGCGGTTTATGGGCCGACGGCGTCATTGGGCCGTACTTCTTCCGTGATGATCAAGACCGGCGCATTACTGTGAATGCGAATCGCTACCGATCAATGATAACCGAATATTTTTGGCTCCAATTGGATAATATGGACTTGGAGGACATGTGGTTCCAACAGGACGGCACCACAAGCCACACAGCGAATGCCACAATCAATTTATTGGAAACCAAGTTTGGTGAACATGTTATCTCACGAAACGGCCCAGTCGATTGGCCGCATCGGTCGTGCGTTAGATTATTTCCTGTGGGGCTACGTCAAGTCTATGGTCTATGCCAAGAAGCCAGCGACGATTGATGAACTTCGTACTAATATCGAATGTGAAATTGCAGCAGTATCGGCCGATTTATGCTTGAAAACCGTCGAAAATTGGGTTCAGCGTCTGGACTTCTGCAAGCGTGCCCGTGGTGGCCATGCAAAAGAAATCGAGTTCCATACATAATGGCATCGAACATACTTTCACAGGAATAAAGAATTTCATTGGTATCTAAAACCGGTTTTGTTTTATTTAAAAAAACTTTTGTAGCGCTCTTATTGAAAACCCCGTTATTCCGGAAGTGACGTACAACGAAGAAACGGAGTCGGCCTTCTTCTTTCACCTAAGGCTAGAAGAGCTCTAATTGAGTACAATACTATATTTGATCGCACCGAGGTTCAATTCAAAACTCCGCAGGATTTCTATGGTACTGGCGTATGCATCCACGTTGTCTGATGAGGACAGTGCTAACGACGATTTCTATAGCCAACTAGATTTTGCTGTTAGTTCCCTATCAGTTGGTGACATAAAAGTATTTATGGGAGATTTCAATGCCAAAGTGGGTAACGACAACAATAATCTACAGGAAGTTATGGGAAGACATGGGCTTGGAAATCTGAGAAATAACAATGGTGACAGGCTCGTAGATTTCTGTACTCGCCATAACTTGTTTGTCGGTGGAACGAAATTCCCCCATAAAAATATACACAATTACACATGAGAATCACCCGATGGTCAGACATTCAATCAAATTGATCATATGTTTGTCAGCAAAATGTTTTTGGGTTCCATGCTGGACGTCAAGTCAAGGCGTGGTGCTGATATTGATAGCGACCACCAACTCTTAGTGGGCACCTTCCGTCTCCGTCCAGCGGCTGTAAACGGCATTAGTAAGAAAATCGTTGAATATAACACAGACCGTCTGCATGACTCATCCACAGCAAGGATGTATGATCACACTCTACGAGCTAAATTGACATAGAACACAGTCAGAATACCTGGCAGGGCATTATTCGAGTGCTGAAGGAAACTGCCAAGGATGTCCTTGGTGAGAAAAGACGTGAGAATAAACCTTGGATTAGTTCAACATGCGTATACGATCCAAGACTCCAACAGATAAAAGGCATTTAAGAGCAGACTATCGGCAATCGGCGCGAAGAGTGGGACACATGGTCCGCTGCGATTACGACAACTATCTGAACTACATAGCGGAACAAACCGAAATAGCTGCAAACATGGGCAATATACGTAAAGTGTATACTTCAATAAAACTGCTAAACGGCAACAACATCAGAAGTACTGCATATTTAAAAGCGATGGATGGTACGTATAATATCACCAGACCAACAAGTGGAAAGATGGCGCGAGTACTTTACGGCACAGTCTAGTCCTCCATATGATGAAGATCACAGTTCCACTTCGGCAACATACTCACGTCGCAATACAAGAAGGGATATTCCAACGGAACCCCCGACGCGAACGGATGTGGAGGCCGTTCTGGGTAAACTGATGGATTAAAAATCTTCTGGCCCAGATAACATTCCAGAGGAGCTGCTAAAATATGGTGCATCACTGTTAGCAGATGCCATTATGCCGGTCATCAGAAGTGCATGGATAGACGGTGTAATCCATACGGAGTGGAATGAGGGAGTGGTTATCAATATTCCGAAAAGGGGTGACCTAACGCTCCTTTTAAAGCTCCGACCCTTATACTACAGCAGATCTCCCCAGTGGTGTAGCAAATTCTGCGCAGGGAGCAAGCGGGTTTCAGGCCTGGTCTTTCGTGTGCCTACCACGTTAATACGCTGCAGGTAATCATTGAGCAATCGGTTGGATTGTACTCGCCTCTGTATTTACTTCTCGTTGATTTTAAACAAGCATTCGATAGTATACACCGTGATTCAATGTTGTCCACCCTGGCCAGGAAAGGGATACCTTATGAACGAGGTAATGGAGGCAACCAATACAGAAGCGCCGTCTGGCATTCATTGGAATATGTCTGAACACCTACATGATATGGACTACGCAGATGACATATGTCTCATGGCCCATAAATTTGACGGCATCAAGGCCAAGCTACACAAACTCTCTGAAAATGCGAAAAAAGTAGCATTGAGGATAAATAATAAGAACAGGAAGTTAATGCGTATTCGCACTGAACGTGATACTCCACTAACAGTTGATGGTTCGTTAATTGAAGACGTGGAGTCGTACAACTATTTAGGATGCAAAATTATCAAGGACGGAGGCTCCGCAATGAATATAAATGATCGGATCAATAAAGCTCGTGTTGCATTCCTAAACCAGCACAAAATCTGGCGTAATAAGAAGATCTTGCAAATGACGAAATTGCGAACATTTAATTCCAGCGTAAAGTCTGCACTACTATATGGTTGTACTACTTGGAGCTTGACGCTTATGAAGAAGGTCTAAACCTTTATCAATCGTTGTGTGAGGCAAATACTACGTATTTACAGGCCGAATGTAGTTTCTAATGAAGATCTTTGGCAACGCACAAATAACAGCCCTATTGAATTCGATATACGTAGAAGAAAATGGACCTGGATCGGTCACATACTTTATAATGTCACATACATTAGAATGGAACCCCCAGGGGTATCGACGGCCAGGACGACCACCAAATACGTGGAAGGGGTGCCTGGAAAAGGAATACAACCAAACTCGACTATCGTGGAATCAAATTAAATCACTTGCTAGAAACAGAAATCGATGGAGAGAATGTTCTTCGTGAGCCTTTTATTTAAATATTGTATTTTAATTGTATAGTATTTTGTTTAAATGAATAAAGGACATATATATATATATATTCTATATCTCTATATCTTCTTGCGTGTTTTGCTTGAAATATTTTTCGAGCACTTGCATAGTGAAAAATTAACAATTAAGATGAGTTTTGGTTTCGTTTAATTTGATAAATTTTTCAATAGCAGCATTCCAAACAACCGCTGATGAAGAAATGTGGTCAGATCTGAAATAGATATGCGGTTTGCCAAGAATCGTGGGGATGGAATAATGAGAATGGAGGAACTACTTTTGTAAACTTATAAGGAGATATAGGAGATGGTCTTGAGCTCGAATAATAAAATAAAAAAATATAATAATGGTTGCTAAAAAACCATTCTGTCGATCTCTAGGGCAACAACATATTCTTACGTGGAAGTAACGGGGTTTTCAATAAGGACGCTACAAAAGTTTTTTTAAATAAAACAAAACCGGTTTGAGATACCAACGAAATTCTTTATTCCTGTGAAAGTATGTTCGATGCCATTATGTATGGAACTCGATATCTTTTGCATGGCCACCACGGGCACGCTTGCAGAAATCCAGACGCTGAATCCAATTTTCGACGGGTTTTAAGCATAAATCGGCCGATATTGCTGCAATTTCACGTTCGCTATTCGTACGAAGTTCATCGATCGTCGCTGGCTTGTTGGCATAGACCATAGACTTGACTTAGCCCCACACGAAATAATCTAACGGCGACAAATCGCACGACCGAGGCGGCTAATCGACTGGGCCGTTTCGTGAGATAACACGTTCCCCTAACTTGGTTTCCAATAAATTGATTGTGGCATTCGCTGTGTGGCTTGTGGCGCCGTCCTGTTGGAACCACATGTCCTCCAAGTCCATATTATCCAATTGGGGCCAAAAATATTCGGTTATCATTGAACGGTAGCGATTCGCACTCACAGTAATGTGCCGGTCTTGATCATCACGGAAGAATTACGGCCCAATGACGCCCGTAATTTTTTCGGGATGCCATGATGACTAATGGATTTCTTTTGAATTGCTGTCTGACCAATAATGCATATTTTGCTTATTGACGAAGCCATTCAGCCAGAAATTATGACGACCATAATTGGACGTAGCGCTCTTAAAGTCGAGGACACTGACTCCAAATTTTGGTAGTAAATTTTAATAATTTCCAATCGTTGTTGGCTCGTATATCTTTCCACGATGAAATGGCAAACCTTACTGAAGAGAAATGTCAAAAGAGCGGGAAAAAATATGGTGTCGTTTGCTGTCCCTATCGATTTACTTTTGTAGCGTCGCTGTTGAAAAACCCTTTATATGCATATGTTCACCCAAATATAATAATATTCAGAAACGATTTATTCTTTCATTCTTTATTTATTATAATTAATTTTATCAATATATATCCACAGTTACTTGTATAAATAATTAATACAAAAAATTAAAAGATTTAAATGATTTGTACAGTTATTATGCATTATTTGTTTTGAATCTGCTGCTCTGTTGTTTCTCTTTTCTTTGTTGTCTCTCACGGTTTTGTTTTCAGAAGGTTTCAACTATGCGTTGGTTTTCACTATGCGTTTGTACACGAACAATATACATTTATACAAATCTACTTCACACAAGCCAAGCGTGCATTAATTACTTGTTATATTTGCATCCAAACAACGACAGATTTTTCAGCGTGTATATAATAAATTTGCTCTATTGTTTTTTTATATAATTAATTGGTATTTTTGCCAGAAAACTTTCGATTACGATATTGTGAATTGTCAGTTCATGAAATGGAAAGATCGAAGATGTGAACGCATGTTTCAGTATTTCAACATCTTCCATTCGTTCCCTTAAAATTGGGTGTTCGATGACACATTTGATCGACCACCTACCTGCAAATTGGATATAGGACAGAATGTGAACTGTGAGTGAGCGTTAGGGGAATTGATAAAACTGACTTTAAGTTTGACTTTATCGGCACTTAATAGCTTTGGAAATAACTTTATACTTTATTTGCAATGAATTAATGCCTGTTTCTCTACCTTGAGCGAAAAGGTAAACGATCGAAAATCAGTCACTCACATTCGACTCAAATTGGGTTCCTCTATGTCGAAATTTTCATTCGCCTGACTCTTTGTTTGTACCCAACTGATAGCATATTCGAAATAGAGAAACCAACATTTGTACTGAATAGTTTTGAAAAATTTCATGTTTTTATTTGACTTGAAATGACAAGATTTTGGAACCTAGATCAAAATTTCTTTCGTGTACACCATGAACGAAAGTTTTCGGTCGAGATAGAGAAACAATACAGTTGAAATTGTCCTAAAGACATCACCAATGACAAAGAACTAACATGTCAGACTCACGGCTGCCTTTCCGACCCGCTCCCATACAGAAAACGTCATGACACCTCCTGACATTTTCATACATTTGTTTATTTGGGCAGCAGGAATTTTGCTCAGTTTGTCAACAGTTCTGTGGGCAGTAACTCAAGACGTCTTTAAATATGGTGTTTCGGGTCATCTTGTAGGTACTTATTTATTGGAATTTATGTATATGTACATATGTATGTATAGGTTCTTTTGTACGATATTAAATAAAATCTGATACATAATTCTAATGCTCTGAAAATTAGCATATTCTTCTAACAAATTTCAAATATTTTGATAAAAATTCTGAAAACATATTGCATATAACTACAAATAAATAAAAAACATCAGTTTGAAGATTTTGAAAAATTTTAAAATCCACACACATGACTCGCAGTTGACAAATGATGAAGCCATTCTCAATCGACATTCAGCGTTGGGCTTAATAAGAGTCAGTCATGACAAAGGACTGACAAATCAATAGGACTGTCTGACATAGATTGTCAGCCTCTTCACATTCACAATCCCAAGCATATCAAGAAGATGTCTTATATAAATTGTCATCACCTACTGACATAGTCCTAAGGAAATACTACTGACAATATATTCAAGACAAAATTTCCAACTGGGAAGCTATTAGTTTTGATTTGAAGAACACAACAATTTTCAATAATTTTTACTTGTATTATATCCACATTGTGGCAGCAAAAAACTGGCGTAAAACACTGTATCAAAAATGTCGTTATCCTAGTGACTGTCAACGGGAATTTGATGGAACTGAAACACTCATGGCTTCTCTTTAGTATTTCTCAATGTGTGCACTAGTGTCATTGAGCTATAAACAAAAATGTGGAAGAACATCCAAATTTATGGCTTCGTCGTCGGCCAAAGGGATTTGGGGCCCTATTCGTCCACCACATGGAAAATTTTGCGCAAAGATCTTAGACTACATCCATATAAGATCCAGCTGGTGCAAGAGTTAATGCCACGAAACCATCATATCCGTCGTTCTCTCGGTGGTTTAGGCTCTGGAGCACTTGAAAACATATCCGAACATATCGCAAAATTGTGCTCAACGATGAGGCTCATTTTTACCTTAATGGGTTTGTTAAAAAAACAAATTGGCCGGATATGAAAATAAACAATTGAAATAAAACGGTCCTGCTTGGTATTTGTGTTATCATGCAGATATCTAGTGCACACCAATCAATATCTACGATGACTTAAATAACATTAAATACCAATTTTCTATTATAAAATTAAAAAATTATTAACAGTAACTTAGACGTATGAGTTATAAATATTAATCATACCCCCGGTATCTAAATATAATTATTATTAATCACACGCTCGAGTGTTTGCTATGTTATTGACTCCTTTTTTTGTACAAATGTGTGTGTGTCTGTCAAATGCTCTTTAGCTGTTTAAAGCAAATACGCTTTTAATTACACATGCTGTCGGATAGACTAGCTAATTTAATTTTTAGCACTTTTTTGTGGTTATCCCGCAAAACACGCAAATTTGTGTGTGCTGAATTTCAATCGGGTTGTGGCTTTTTGCTGGCAAATCATTTATTTGTTGCTGTGGTTAAAACTGCAACACAGCGACACACATATATATACATAACTTTAAAGCAACCTCCCTAAGATTTACAGGATGTGCAAGTCATGGGGGGAGGGAGTCCGGAATTGTTAATAACATTAGGAAATTAAATTTGTATGAACACTGATTCCCACACAACGATATTTACATAATCTAGGAAGAAAAATCAAAGAACATTTGTGGTAATTTACATATTAATTTGCATTCACATACATGTATGTGTTTGAACATGTTTGTAAACATAATTACTTTGCGGAGACGGAGTTTTAATATTGATATATTTACGCCTGTATCATAAGCAATCTGCCACATTGTGGTTAGAATTATAAATTTACTATTCCGTTGTTATCTTCTAATGTCGTGCAATATAAATAATTTATATTCTTCTTCTCTTTTTCCCAGGCTTGTTCACATTTTATAGCTTTACTTGAAAGCCCATTAAAGCGAAACAGAACCACCAGCACCAGCTAAATCTATATAGGATACTGAATTTCCAAATTCACACTACTTCAATTAACCCACACTCTCTTTAAACGCACCGTGCGTGGCAATCAATAGACGTGTATCTCTCACATCAAATAAATTTGGCTATATATCCCGAACGTTTATTGAGTAATCAGGCACCGACAACCTTCACCTACACATCAGCACAGCATTGCCAACAGCACAGCACAGCATCACCAACACCAATACCAATACCAACATCACCAACATCATCATCAAACACCATTGCCATCACCAACATCACTAGCGACATTATCATCGCATCCACTTGCCACAGTAGACACTAGAGCACCAGGAATCCAAAGAGCAACAAAATGAAACATTGCCGCCACCATAATCAAGTTGTAACATCAGTATGCACAATACTGGTGGTGGCATTGGCCTCATTGCCAATGCTGCCACATTTCGCATGTGCCACAACAGAAGTACAAGAGACCCCATTAGCTCTGCCAGTTGGCGAACAAACACAGCCGACAACAGCATCACAGGGTGAAATCTGGGAGGAAGATGATCATGAGATATTAATACGCAACGAGCGTGGCACAAAGAATGATGGTAAGTACAAACACAACAATCATACGTGTTGCCCCAACCCATACCCCCCCCCCCCCCCCCCCACTTTTACAACCACCCGTTGTCATTGCATTAAATAACTGAATAAATAATTTGAACTGGATGAGAAGAACACCAGCAAACCGGATGGTAACGACGATGATATAGCCAATGTTTGAGCTTGACAAGTACATTTTTAAGCATTATGCCACAAAAAAAGGAAAAACACAGGAAAACAAACTAAAGGACAGTGCACACAAGAAGAAATGAGAAGAGGAAATGTGAATTTAAATATTTACGAAACAAAGGTTAAAGTGCTAAGGTTACAACAGTAGAGCATAAATATTATAATTGGTACTTGGCTGAAAGGTGGAAAATCAGACCTCTTTTGGTTCTTTCTGTCTACAGAAAAACGCAATTCAAAGGATTCGTATGCATACTAATACCGCATTGAAGTCGAATATAATATGTATCCGTTACGGTGAAGAAATCTAATATATCAAGTAGAAGGGGTTATTTAATTGCCATGGCTGCTTAAACATATGTCTCTGTCGCTTATGAGTGATATGAAATTAAAAATTTAAAAATCTGGTTAAATAGCTCAGTTGCTATACACGTGTTGTAACTAAAGTACCAATTTATATAACTCATGCGCCGCATGGGTACTATATTTTCATAATTTATTCCTTGAAATTTAAAGTAAAGACTAGTTAACATAGCTCATACTCATGCTAACATTTTTGATTTTTATTAATGCCAGTTCCTAAATCTAGTCTATTTGGAGTATTAGTATAAATAACACAGTGACGCAATATTCAACTTTTTGACTCCAAACAAAAAATCACTTATCCCAGCCGAAAGTACTCGATGAGAGGAGAAAAGTAATTTCTGGATTTTGCTAGATTGGTTGCCGTTCGTTTTTTATGATCGTTGAAATCTTGACAGTTTTATTTTTTATTATCTATTATAATCTATTATATTTTCGATATATATTTCGATACCATATGCGTTTTATAACAAACGGTACAACCAAAACAAAATCAAAAATATCAACAACTTCCAGTCCAAAGTCCAACATGTAACAACAACTTGAACAACATTAGTATATACATTTACTTTGTTCTTTCGTAAAAAAAATAACAACAACGATTTTGACAAATACGCATTCATTTTGTTGTTTCGAATATAAAAAACGAAAATAAAAAAAATGCAAAAATGTTTGTCAAGAAGTGGTCGTATGAAGTTGGTATGTACTAGTAAGTTGTTCATAATTTTATATGCTACATTTCTTCCCTTGATTATTTGGTAAAATTTTCAATAGTTCCAGAGGTGTAGTCGAAAAACAGAAAAAATCGGTGAAAAAAGTGGTAATTTTTTCGATATTTTTGGGGTTTTGAGCATGGAGATGAAATTTTTCCGACTTAATATATTCGGCATTTTTGTTGGCCGAGTCAAGAACTACAACTTTGCTGAAGACTGTTCACAGCCGTTTTCGAGGTATGGCCATGCGAAAAATAGAAGAAAATTGCAAAAAAAAGTGCTCAAAATCGAATTTGGCGAAAAATATATAGAGGCTCATAAAAAACGAACGGGAACCAATCTAGCAAAATCCAGAAATTACTTTTCTCCTCTCATCGAGTTCTTTCGGCTGGGATAAGTGATATTTTGTTTGGAATTTTTGTGTTGTGTTGTGTAATCTAATAAGTAAAGAATAAGCTATTAAATATCTTAGGCCGTATGACCACCCAAAATAAGTATATAATAATATAACTCATACGTGTACAAAACCGAGTGTTGACAACCGAAACCGAAAAACTGGCGAAACCGGATAACCGTTTTTGCAATTTACCGTGTGTCGGATTAAATAGAAACGCAATTTTCAAATAATCTGAAAACCGGTAATTTATGGTAATTTAAATATGCTTACAATAATTTAAAAAGTTAAAAAAAGAGATGACTACACAGGAAAAAATAAAAATCAATTTCAATTAAAAAATTTGTTTATTCGATCAATTTTTTAATTGATTTTGGTGGAATCACGAAAATGATAATATTAATTAAAGGTATTTGTAAATTTGTCAAAAAATACTTCAGTTAAACAATTTATAAATTTGATTAAAACATTTAGGGATTTTTTTCAAAAATATTAATTAAGTAAGTAATCAAGTCATTTAAAAGAATTATTGATTTTTTTTCGCGATTATTGATTAAAGTGTAATAATTGATTTAAAATAATAAAAAATCGTGAAAAATTAAAATCGTGAAAGATATCACGCTCACCAAACTTACTCTTTAATAAATCGATTGTAACGTGTGCTGTGTGGCTGGTGGCACCGCCCTGTTGAAACCACATGTCGTCCAAACCTCTGCAATGAATGGCTTGAATAAGAAATCTAGCCATTCACTTGTAAACCAAATACATACTGTGGTTATCTCAGTGTTTGCAAAACATAGCAAAGAGTTAAAAGGGAATTCACTGCCGAGCCGTTATCAAAACAAATGAGTATCAAGATGTGGGAGAAGTGTGTATTTTCAAGCACTGACTACCAAAACAAAACTTCAGTAGTTCACTGGACACTACAGTACTGTAATCATTGTCATTTCAAACGAAAATTGTCTTTCTTTGCGTATTGTATTTTTGTGTTTTGCAATTGAATTTGATTTTATTTACAGTATATAGAAATTAATATGTAGGCATGTTACTATAATTTTGTAATTTTATTATGTTTTAAAAATAACATTCTGAAAGTTCTTACACATATGTACATATCTACATTAAACATAAAAAGAATTCAAATTACATAAATCATAAAGACAATCAAAAAAACAAAAAACACACAATTAAAAATAAAATCAAAAATTCGAAGTGTTAAATTCGGCTGTGCCGAATCTTTGATACCCTCCACCTTAGTGTTAACCAGCAAAACATTAAATTTTAAAAAGGACCTTTTTTAAGAAAATTTACTTTTTTAAAAAATATAAAAATAAGCTTAAAAATAAAAAAGAACTGTTAAAAAAAAAAAAACAAGCTGGGACGAGAGTTGAACCAACAACCCTCAGACTCCAACGCGCAACCCTTTACCCATCAGGCCACAGCGACCTTAGATGAAGGGTGACAAAATTCATATAAATGTATGAACACATGAAAGTACAACTAAACATTCTAAAGTACTTACCTATTATAAAGAACAACAAAGATTTTCAACATGGAAATTCACCACACGGCAAAAGGAGTAGTTTAGTATAAAACTACAAAAATGAATGTGAAAATTTTATGAGTTTTTTTACGTTTCCAATCATAAATGGACCAATGGACCAATTTCGCTGATTTTCAATACCAAACTGCTCAGGAATACGTGGAACATTCTGGCCAAAAACCAAACCGCGTTATCGCCGATTGAAGTCGTGAGAATGTTTTCAACAGACGGACAGACGGGCAGACGGACATGGCTATATCGACCCCGGTTGTTATAAGGATCAGGAATATATTTACTTTATGGGGTCGCAAAGCCTTATTTCTATATGTTACAATCAGAATGACAAACTGATATATACCCTCTATCACTTACAGTGGAGGGTATAAAAATATAAAATTACATAGAAAATTTAACATTTCATTAACTCTGTTTGCAGTTCATAATTTTCAATATTTGAATGCAGAAACATTATTTGATTGATGGAAGTGGCATTCGAAGTAATGCAACAACTCTTATCAGAAATTAAATTCCGTGCTACGGAAAAAGTGCGTTCAGACGACGCACTACTTGCAGGCGTTGCTAATATTTTGCAGCTTGTTTTATATAACAAAGGAAATTGGTTTTTATGCTGATCCCACCATTGCAATATATTAAAGTCATCATATAACATAATATTGACATTTTCATTCATTTCAATTTCTTTATTAATTTTGTCAACAACATTGATATTTTCCGGCTGCAATATAAAATCAGAAAAAAAATCAGCATTTTTATTTGAGATTGCCCGTATGGACTCTAGTTGGTTTTGAGAGTCAGATTCTTCCCCAATGTAATGTTCCATGATATGCCTACATTCGGTTTTGATACATTGTTTATCATTTTCGTTGAACTGAATCACCTTATTAGCAGGTGGAAAGAGAAAAAGTACGACTTTATGGAAAATTGTTAAATTATCCATTACTACAGTATCTAAGTAAATGCTCAATTTTTCTTTTAATTTTTTAACAATGGCAAAATCTTTTGAATTAATACCACATATTTTTTTCAACCGATGAATATAAACAATGACCAAATGAAGTGTGGCATACTTTTCTCCCTTCAACATTTTAAAAGCATCTTGAAAGTGATGCAATAATTTAATAATGCTGCTAACGTCGTTTATGTTTATACTATGTATTCTGTGCATTTGTTTCTTTCCTTGCGAAATCTGTACGATTTCTGCCCAATTTCTCTCTACTGAAACAAATAAGAAATACATAGTGTTCCATTGTGTTGGACAAAAGCTTTTTAATGTAGTGGTCAGTGCTGAATTTAGTCCGGATTTTTTAAAATATTTCACAAGTTTAGCACACGTACTACATACGTCCGCAGCGGCAGTAACTTCTGCAAAAGAGTTTTGCAATACATTGTGAATTAAATGATCAATGCAGAATATATGTTTATAGTTTCGAAATACTGCAATCATATTCGATCCCCTATCAGTGACAATGATTGCATTTTCTTTCAAATCACAGTCAAACTCTTTCAGTAAACTATTAATTTTTATTAAAACGTTTTCATCTGCAAATAAAAAGATATTTTCGTATATGTGAATGTTATTATTACGTGTGCTCTTTTCGTTTTCCATGGATTTCATTCCCAGTAGTCTTGTAACTAAATTTCCATCTTTTATACAGTGAACAGTCAAGGCCAAATATGATTTTCTTAAATAATTGTCAGTCCAAAGGTCGGACGTCAGTCCAAAGCCAAAATTTTTAATTAAAGATATTTCGGATGCGATTTTTTGGAAGTAAGTCTGGTAAACTTTATCAACATTTCTGGAAATTGTTGTTGGATGTGGTAGAGCACTGTTTACATCTACATTTTTGCCATGTTTTTTTTTTTTTTTTCTTTTAAGACCAGCACTCAGGGGATGCCCCCTATAAATGCAATGCATTGGCGACGGAAATTTAGGTAGAGGAGGGTGGAAAGAGGGAGTAGTGCTTATTTACATTTGCCTTGAATCGCTGTATGTCACAATTGGCGGGAAATACACTTGCGGGAAGTTTATTCCACATACGGACCGTACGACTGAAAAACGAATTTTCTCTGTAGTGTGTTGTGCGATCGACTGGCCAATAGATAGTAAACGGATGGGAGTTCCTTGAAAGCCGCGTACTTCTGCCAAATGTCCTCACATCCTCGCCTATTGATATAAAGAACACCGCAACCTTTTTTAACCCAGAATCTTCTACTATTTTAAACGATCTGCAGTTTTCTATGGACCATTCTGTAAAAATTCGTGCAGCTTTTTTCTTGGTTTCAGTGTTTACCACCGTTTTAACAACATTGTCATCATCTTTGGTTGATGTGCTGTAGCATTTATGCTTTACTAAATTAGATGTTAATTTAATATAATATTTCTAAATATTTCGGCAAAAACGGCATGCTACTACATTGGAACTCTCTTGCCCCGTTTCATTCTCAATTTTGCCAAATATATTCCAAACATTACTTCTGCCCCTCTTGTTGCTAATCTTGAATTCACCACTTATAATTTTACTTTTTATTGAAGACTTATTTCATATGCATTCATTTGGTACTTCTGTATTATTGGAAGCATTTATCTTGCACCTATTATGTTATATGTGAAAATACATAGATTAAGACTTACTCTAATAAAAATAGATTTGGGAAATTACTTACACCGTTCGCATTCATAATTAGTTTGTTTTTTAAATATTTTGTATTTGCTCTGACAATTTCTTACTTACATACGTGCATATGTTTATGACAACTGCCTATAACCACCTCTATTTTCGTACTGATTGGCATGTCACATAAATTCTACACACATTTCAACAGTGAGTACAGCGAGTACAGTACTGTATACGTCGCCTTCAACAGTGCACATACTTCAATTTGCCGAAACGAAACGGGAAGAAAGAATAAAAGAAACGAATAAGCACTAACCATGTTTTGTTTTCATGCACCAAACAATGTACAGTGTTTGGTTTTGTTTTTGCGATCACTCAGTTCTGTTGTCATATTATTGCAAAATACAGTAGTTTAGTTTACAATGAAATGAGTGCACTATTGTGGACCAAGAAATGAATGTCTTGATGCAGAGGTTTGATGTCGTTCAAGTCCATATTTTCCAATTCGGGCCAAAAATAATCGGTAATCATGGCGCGATAACGATCACCATTCACAGTAACGTTATTGTCGACGAAAAAATATGGCCCAATGACGCCGCCGGCATGCAAACCCTACCAAACAGTTATTTTTTGTCGACGATCCTGATGCGCAGTGGAAACCCATTTCCGACTCTAAAAAAAACGATCCTGATGCGCAGTGGAAACCCATTTCCGACTCTATAAAAACTGCCGCAACAACCGTACTTTGTTTCGAAAAACCGCTTCGCAATAAACCGTGGTACGATGAAGAGTGTCGCATTGCAAATGACGAAAAGAACGCTGCACGTACGGTAACGCTTCAGTCAATTGCAACGCGAGCTGCAACTGAGCGGTATAGGGAGAAAAGAAAGGAGGTTAACAGTCTCTTTAGGCGTAAGAAACGGCAGTGGAGAAAGCGCGAGACTGAGAAAATTGAGACATACAGAAGGAAGAACGAAGCCCGAAAATTCTACCACAAAGTTAAAAACGGAACTAATGGACATGGTTCAGGTCCCCCCTTCTGTAAAGACAAGGACGGAAATCTCGTCGCAGATGTGCAGAGCATGTTGGGAATTTGGAGAGAGCATTTCTCCGCGCTACTAGTACCTGAGATATCCAATGACGATGGGACAATCGATCACAATATGAACGACGACGTCGATTGCCCCCTCCTAACCAAGACGAGGTCAGAACAGCTATTGCCCGGCTTAAGAACAACAGAGCCGCAGGAGCCGATGGATTACCGGCGGAGCTGTTTACGGCTGGCGGTGATGAGCTGATAAGGTGCATGCATCAGCTCATTAGCAAAATTTGGTTAGATGAATGCATGCCCGGCGATTGGAGTCTCAGTGTACTATGTCCCATTTTTAAAAAAGGCGACCCGAGTATCTGTGCCAACTACCGTGGAATAAGCCTTTTATCCATAGCATATAAGGTTCTATCAAGTATAATGTGCGAAAGACTAAAACCAATTATCGCTGACCTGATTGGACCATACCAGTGTGGCTTTAGGCCTGGAAAATCGACAACTGACCAGATTTTCACGCTACGTCAAATCCTGGAGAAGACACACGAAAAACAAGTCGACACCTATCATCGATTTATCGATTATAAAGCAGCCTTGGCCTTGTATGAGCTTGGTATTCCTGCAAAACTCTTAAGCCTTTCCAGGATGACCTTGACGAACACTAAATCCGCAGTGAAAGTTGGCAAGGATCTTACCGAACCTTTCGAAATTAAGCGAGGCCTCAGGCAAGGCGACACCCTATCGTGCAATCTCTTTAACATCTTAATGGAGATCATTATGAGAAAAGCTGCAGTCAACATGAATAAAACCATCAGCAGCAAAAGTCACATACTGCTCGCGTATGCTAATGATATAGATATCATTGGGCACACAATTAGAGAAGTAACTGCGGTTTTTTCGAGAATTGAGAAGGAGTCAGCAAAAGTGGGTCTGACGGTGAATGAGGACAAGACAAAATTAATGGTTTCAATGAACATTGCCTCCACGCGATTAGACCAAAGCGTGAACGTTGATAACCGTCATAACTTCGAGGTAGTGGACGAAGTTATATACCTCGGATCTGCCGTTAACAAAAACAACAACGTCAGCCTTGAAATCAAGCGGAGAATTGTGCTGGCGAATAGATGTTATTTTGGGCTAAGCAAGCACTTTAGAGATAAAGCCCTCTCTCGAGTAAGAAAAGTCCAGCTGTACCAGACTCCCATTCAACCTGTCTTGCTTTATGGCGCAGAATCCTGGGTCCTATCGCAAGCAGACGAAACATCTGTAGGAGTCTTCGAGAGAAAAATACTCCGAAAAATTTATGGCTCTATAGCGCACAACGGCGAGTATTGGCGACGCATGAATCATGAGCTGTATGAGCTTTATCCTGACATTGACATAGTTAAGCGGATCAAGATAACGCGATTGCGCTGGCTAGGCCTTGTCAGTAGAATGGATGAAGACGAACCAGCACGAAGGGTTTTCGCAACCGAACTCGAAGGAAGACGAAAAATAGGAAGACCAAGACTCCGCTGGTGGGATCAGGTTGATGAATCCCTGCGTACACGAAGGGTTTTCGAAACCGAACTCGAAGGAAGGCGAAAAATAGGAAGACCAAGACACCGCTGGAGGGATCAGGTTGACGATTCCCTGCGTACACTTGGTATTGCCAACTGGAGAAATAAAGCAAAAGATCGAACTGGTTAGCGAAATATGTTATCTTCGTTTTGTAAGGTCCCTGACCCCCGGGGTTGTCCGAGGCCGGATAAGTAAGTAAGTAAATATTATTATATATTAAACATATACGGTCTTATTTATAGAAAGTTGTGAGGGGTTTGAGAGACAGATTGTCATACAAAAACCGTCCCTTAAATCTCTCAAAACTTTTGATGAATAAAGCGGTTAATGGTTCTGGAGAAACATTCAATTTATCTGCTCCTGCCGCAGCAACAGTCACTCCATTGTCGCATTCAATCTCTTCTGCATATTGCTTTTATCTAATTTAGGGCACTCTTGTTTTACACGTTGAAAATGTCTAAGAAGATGAATCTTTAATACTCTTTTTACGTGAAAAAAAATTTCATGTAAACAAATGTATGTGGCATAAGGCGGAAAATTTTGTTTTTTCAAGTGCATAAAAAATTTTTGGGGACAGTCATTTTTTCCATTGCAAACAAAACACTCAATGCAAACACTCACTTCCAATAAAATTTATTCAAAAACACTTGCCAATTAAACACAATTACAAAAAACGCAGTTTTAGTCACGAAAGAAGGCAATTTAACACTATTATTCTTTAAGTTCACAAAATAAAATCTTTCAATCAACAATAAACGAATTACAACAGTGTTGTATATCAAAGACTAGAGCCGTACGAAAAGTGACGACGACGGCCGATGACTCAGCCGCCACATATATTGCCTCCCAAAACATTTAAATTAATTAATAAATTAAAAATTAAACTTTCTGTAAAATACTTTATCACAACAATTTTTGCATCATTCATATTTATATTAATTTAGAAAGATTCACAGCAAAAATTCGATAATGCACTCAAAAATTAAACATTTTTAGCGCCGTAGATTAATTGTAAATATGATTAAAAAATTTAATTGATTCTATTAATTTATTAATTGAATTTGTTAAAAAAATTCAATTATATTTTTAATTGAAATTTACAGGCCAATATTTTTTCTGTGTAGGCTAAAAATTGTAACACTTCTCAATGGTGTTGCCAGATTGTACCTGACAACACTACATTTTTCAAAGACGATCAAGAAGAGGACGACCAGAGTATGTGCGCAAATTGACAACCCTCGGAAATGAGAACCAAAAAGTGTTCGCAAGTCACTCAACCGCATATCGTTCTCGCGTCATATTTTGATTATTTCATACTTTTTGCATAGTTTATGTAATTCTACATGGTTGCAATTTGTATAATTTTATACAATAACACTAACAAAAAAAATAACAAGCCTGTGTTAGATAACACGGGCGCATAGGTCAGACGTAGAATACGTTAGTCATTTTGCAATTAAAATATATGAATTAAATATAATTTTTGATAAATGATTTAAATCTATCTAATATATACGCATACAGCTGATAGCTAGTCATTAAGTTTTTGTAACATAAGTAGGCGTTTGCATGTATTAAAGTTAATTAATTTTAGATAGGATAAGTTATGTGTGATAAGTTATTTTATGTATGTACAGTATAATTTTTAGTAAAATAAGACAACAACAAAACTACCAAAATGAAAGACAATTATTTTATAGGGTATTTTTTATATGAAATTAAAATTTATTCTTTTCTATTTACAATGATTGGTTTATGGTACCATAACCAATTATATTTGTACCTTTGCATATATTCACAATCATACACACATACAATCATACACACATTTACACGCTGCTCGCAGAAGTAAACAAACGACAGCAAAGATCTGTAAACTTTCAAGCTCCCCTCCCTTCATTTTATGTTCCCATCCAAACGAACTAATAACCGACCGATCCAACAAAACGAAATGTACACACACACACATTTACACGCTGCTCGATAAATAAACAAAGCACAGCAAAGCCAAAATCGTTTGATTTCACAACAACAACAAAAACAACAGCGGCATTTACAAACCAACAACAACAGCGTCATGTACAAAAAAAGTCTAAAATATTTATTTCCTTAACTACATAAAACTTTTATATATAGACATATAATTTTTTAATGTAATTCGAAACAAAACATATTACCAAAACTGAGTAACATATAAAAATTGCTAAAATATGTTTTAATATTTAAGTAAAAGTGGGTGAAAGTTGACAAACATTTTCTCAAAATTTTGTGCTCCAGATCAACACCCCTACCTTACCGTATAACGTATTCTATGTTAAAACTGCTCGTGTAGTGAAATATTCAATAAAGAAAGTATGAGATAGAGCAGAGAATGGTTAAGGCTTCACTCGAATGCCAACAAACAAAACGAGTGAAACCCTAACCATTCTCTGTTCTCTCTCTCTATCTCTCATGCCCTCTACATTGAATATTTCATTGAAATATTGACTGTTTACTTGCACAAAGTTGTAGATGACATCTCTCACATTTGTATAATTTTCAAAATCCTTGTATGTATTAATCGGATATTTATATAAGATATTTTATTTAAATCCCATTTAATGTCTGACTAATTTCAGACAGGGTGAACCATTTAAATATTTTGTATGCTTTTTAATAATAATAAGGAGACATTTTACATTCGCATTTTCCATCACGTTTCATAGTTTTTCAGGCTGTTCATGTCGAATATTGTCTTTTAACCGTTTGGCGACGAAGAATTTTCAGCTAGAAATTTTCAAAATTTTATTACGGATTCTTACTCGGTAGCACAACATTTCAAAACTAATGTGTTGACAAAATTTAAACATTTTCGCTTCTTCTGCAAGAAAAACCATTCGTCGTCAAAGGTAGCAAATTGGGAACAAATGTCCAACGGTTTACATGCTGCTATTTGTGCGTCATTTCGTATTATTGTAAATCATATACATAAGTTATATTTGAAAAGGAGCAGATTGCATCGGTTTTATAAAACTGAGGAGGAAATAGTACAGCTATTGGACGCATCAGATAGTGAAGATGCAGAAAATGAGTTTGAATTAGACATCGATGATAGAGCTATTTTTGATGGTTTTACTGATTTAACAATCGGAGCCGAAATCGAAGATATTCTGCAGACCGAATAACCTTCAACGAGCAAAAATTCTAAGACTGATGCATCAATGGCAAAAGGTGTTCCCAAACCTAAAGATGCCAAAGAACTTTTAGTTAAATTTCAGTTGAAAAAGCCAATCAAAATTATATTTCGCCAGTTTATGCCGACTCTGATTACATATACGGGCAGGTTTTAAATCCTTAAACTGTTTTAGAAATCTTCAAGGCAATTTGTGGTTTCGGCACACTAATTGAGCACATAATTCACCAAACGAAACTTTATTGTGAGCAGAAAGGTATATTATTTTCTATAAGTAGAGAAGAGTTGAAAGCGTTTTTTGGGATGACTATAACAATGAGTATCCACAGATTGCCAAAAATAAGACTGTACTGGTCTACGATGGAAATATATTCAGTGCCGTTTATTACCAAAGTTATGACTCGAGATGGCTGCTGAACAGCCAAGACGTGACGATCAATCGCACGATCGAGCCATTAAAATTCGACCAGTAATAAATTATTTCAACTCAGCATTTGGAAAAAATTTGATCCCAGGCAAATGCCAGTCTATAGACGAGCATATGGTACAATTTAAGGACCGGAATATAATGAAACAGTACATGAAAGATAAACACATAAGCTGGGGGTTTAAATTGTGTTGCCGTTGCGATGCTAAGAGTGGTTATCTATATAAAATTGATAAAATTATATACAGGCAAAATGGAACAGAGAGAGGTTGGCATTGGTGAATCCGTTACTACAGATATGACAGCAGGGCCGAAAAATATGGGAATAGAACTACATTTCGGTGACTTTTTCAATAGTCCAATATTATTACACAAATTTATTGACAAAAAGTTTTATGACAAAAAATCGTGCACAAATGCCAAAGTTTAATAAATCTTTGACTTCCAAAGCTTTGTCTCAGAAGGAGTTTCACTTGTGAAATGGATGGATAACCGTGCAGTATGCGTGCATATGCGGTCCAATTTCATAAATCCAATCGACACCGTAAATGTCAAAAACGACAGGCCGGATCTGCAAATAATATTAATGTGACATGTCGAAAAATGATTTCCCGATATAACGCAAGACTGGGAGGCGTTGATCTTATGGACGAAAAAAATGGTGTAGTGTACAGTATGTTCTAAGAAACTTTATAAGTATGAAAGATTTATTTATTTTATTTCAGTCCTTCTATGAATATGATCGTAAATCAGAGATCAGATTTTATCTTCGACTGTTTTTTGATTTAATGGATTTGGGTGTCCAAAAAATTACATATAGTGTATGACATGATATCTAGAAGTAATTCAAAAACATTTTCTATAAAACATCTGGAGATTCCCATGCAGTTATGTAGCTACACAGTTAATCAACGGCTTTTGTAGTCGAAAAGTTGGTAATACACCAAGAGAATCAGTTACACGGTCAATGCTGGGGACAGTACCGGATTTAGCTGGGCATTATCAAACAGGAACAGAAGAAGGAGTCAGGAAGCGATGTATTGTTTGCATAAAGAACGGAATAGAAAATCGAACAAACACAAATTGTTTCGCATGTAAAAACCAATGTGCCTTATTGATTTGATATTTATCACAACTAAGTTCGACTTTGATTTAGTTTATATGAACCATTTATAGGATCTTATAATTTTATATTAATTTTTTAAGTTATTGTTTATGTTTGTTCTATGTTTTTTACGGAATTGTTTTTTTTTAATTATAAAATATTAAAAAAAATTTAAAACAGTCTCCTTTATTTTTGCCTTTGACGACGAATGGGACTCGAGATATTGGAAAACTAAAATTGGCAAATAAAAATTAGAAATTTCTGACTTTGAGACGCCCCTAAACCCAATTGAAACAATAAAACATTGATTCTGACACGAAACCCAAAGAATACATTTGTTTTTTTATCGAACAACAACCATTTGTTCAAAATCCATTTAAAAATGTGCCTCTAATGACGAAAAAACCAAATGGGACATATATGTCCGATTCATCGTCAAAGGGTTAAAGCTTCCAAGGTCCGTGGATTGCTGGTATAAACGTTGGGCTTCAGAGAACCCCAGAGGAAGAAGTCTGGGGCGGTTAAGTCGGCAGATGCGGAAGGTTTAAATGGTTCAACCTGTATATGTATATCACCAATCAACTCAAATTCACTCCACAGGCATTTGAATGATAATTTTATCGCCAAAATACTTTATAAAGTTTTATATAGCACTATATTTAAAACCCTGTTTTCCTATAAAATTTATAGGCAAATAATGAAAAAAATTATTTACAATCCATTCCAAACATATTATTATTATTGGGCACTAAGCCCCTTCATAGTTAAAACACTATGTCCGTATCTTACAACATCAACGTCAAATATATCATCAGAACTTTCAGGCAGTCTTCATAACGAACATCATCACACCAAGTAAAGGAAAGTGGCAACACTTACTCATATCCCAAATAATTTTCATTTTACAACCGAAACCGGAAACCGGAAATGGTCAAGCATTAAAAATCTTTTACTAACGAAAGGCATTTACGAATGAAGTATAAATAAAGTGAAATGAAAGTCTCAAGTAAAATAAAACGAAAAGATTTTATAGTTACAAACAGTCATAAAACGCAGACTTTCGCTTGAATTACAAATAAAAATAAATCACTGATAAATAAAAATGCTAAATTCACAATTGTACGCGGCAATAAACATTTGGCTTAACTTTAAGATGAGTCCACTTTTTATGCAATAAACTTAAATAGCTGCCATTTAAATTTGCTTTATTTCAAAGTACAAGAGGGGTTTAATTGCTGGTGATAACATTTTCATTTTCTTTTCTAATTATCAGGTTTATCTTGTCGTTATGGTAAAAATCCATGGACTGAATGTGATACCAAGACCAACACACGCTCAAGAACGTTGACATTGAAGAAGGGAGATCCAGCTTGCGATCAGACACGAACCATTCAAAAGAAATGCAAGAAAGGTGAGTTTACTATGCAAGCTAATTGAGCAAAATACAAAAAAAAAATAAATATAATAGAAACCTAATTTTACTGATACTGGTTTTTTGATATAAAAATCACTTACACTGAGCCAAAAGTAGAAAAAAGCACATTTTCCTTTAGTATCAATACTTTTGTATCAATACTTACTAATACTTTTGTAATATTCTCAAAAATTACGTGATGTATAAAATACGATAATTGAAACGGATCTTTAAGAAAAGATACTTTTTGTAAAATGATACAATTTTTTAAGATTTTTTTTTATAGAATGTTTTTTTTCTTAACAGTTAAACTTTTAGGTCCTGTTTGTAAGAATATGTATTAAATTTTTCCAAAATTTTCCTTTTTTAAAGAGAGGTACTTCTTTTATTAAAAGCTAATGTGTTTTTAAAAAAGGTACTATTTTTAAGAAGAAGTACATTCTGCAAGAAAAAGACATAAGAGTATGAATTTTTTACAAAGAAGTACTTTTGGAAGAACAGGTACTTTTTAAAGAAGTGATTCTCTTTTTAGGAAAAGCTTATTTTTTAAGAAAATTTACTTAATTTCAGAAAGGCTGTTTATCTCCAGAAAAGAAAAGGTTTTATTTTAATTTTAAGTTATGGTACTTTTAAGAAACATAATTTTTGTAACAAAAGGTATTTTTTTAAGAGACGGTATTTTTTGGAAGAAAGTTTTTATTTTAAGAAAAGGGATTTTTTATAAAAAGAATGCAAGGAGCAACACGAAAGCAAAGAAAGTGAGGCATCGATAGCAAAAAAAAACTACCCCGAAATGTTTTTTTTTTGGGATAGCCCAGGATGTAAAATTTTCATAGATACCAGAACGGAGTGAACCCAGCTGGCATGTACGATTCGCGTAATTGCGCCTACGTACTAAAACACATCCTCGCTTACATCGACAATTTTGTCCTCCCCGGGACTGCCGTTAGGTATTACTTCGTGAGGGTTTGTTTGCGATGACTCTAATCTTCTGACGCTAATTCCGCAGATGCACGTCTTTCTGCTTCAATTCTACGAAGCTCCGTCTGTATGTTGGTGACGAAGGTCGTGGTTGTCTGCCACTCGTCTTCCGATATCAGCATAAAACCTATTATGTTGGAGGGGTCCGGGAAATGGGTCCGCCAGCAGTAGAATACTGCGTGTTCTGTGTCCTCTTCCACGTCACATAAGGGGAATATCGGTGAGTGACCGAATCTGTGCACATACTTTCTGAACCCACCATGTCCGAACAGCAACTGCGTGAGGTGGTAGCCGCTGCCGTCATGTTCCCGATTCACCCATGTTGGTATTGATGGAATGAGGGTATAGGTCCATCTTCCCTTCTCCGTATTGTTCTACCGATCTTGGCACACTCTCATTGATGTCGCTCTCTCCTCTTCTTGAATGGCCTTCATAGCTCGTTGGTCTGTAGTTCTCCTACTGTATATTCTGGCTATCTCATCGGCCATAATGTCTATAAGCAGCATACCATCTATGACAAGCATTCCTTCCTCTGATATGGTCATGTACCCGCTGATAACTCTTAGCGCAGAGAGCCTGTGCACCGAGGCGAGTTTTCTCCTTGTCCATTGTATCACCATTACATGTGCCCACACTGGGGCAGCTTACGTCAAGACGGAGCTGACCACTTTGGACAGCAGGAGTCTTCGGATGTATCTCGGTCCTCCAATATTTGGCAGAATTCGGGAAAGAGTTGCCTGGACTCGCGATGTCCACCATAACTCTGAGATACTTGATAACAGGCTTGGAATTAATAGTCTGTGGAACCACACGCAGGCTACCGGTCTCTATTGGTTTCCTGCTCGTGATGAGATAATTCTAGCCCATTAGATTCGAGCCCGTTCATTATTCTCCAGATTGCTTCAGTCGCGGTCGCCTCGATATCCTCTATATGTTTTGCCACTGCCACAACAGCAGTGTCGTCTGCAAATTATATTCCACAAGAAAGGACCCAGAACTGAGCCCTGTGGTACCTCCGCGGAGACGTCATAATACTTTGTTCCCTATACACTGCTATAATCCAGTTTTCTATCCGAGAGATAGCTGGACAGAATTCTCCTCAGGTAAATCGGTGCATCCATCTGGGCGAGTACATGTTTTATGGCTGACCAATTGGCCGAATGGAAGGCATTCATTACGTCCAACGTTACCACTGAGCAGTATTCCTTCGAACCTTCTTGTCACCTTACGCTTTCTAGCGCTACGGCTGCAGTGACTACGACACTTTTAATGGCATCCACCGTGGAGCGATGCTTCCTGAATACAAATTGAAGGTTTGACAGCGCGCTGTTCCCTCGGCTACTGCAATCAGTCGGCTGTAGATAATTCGCTCCAGTATCTTACCCATTGTATCAAGTAGACTAATTGGGCGATATGCTGCCGGTTCTCCAGCTGGCTTCTTTCCCTTAGGGAGGAGGACAAGGTGTTGGGTCTTCCATTGCATGGGAAACAGACCTTCAACTAGGCAAACTTGGAACGTTCCGGTCTTCGTTACATGGCCGCTTTCACTACCCCGAAATGTGTAATTGAACATTTGTGTGTGTGTGTATGCGCGTGACGGTACAAATCGCAGCAAATGTTTTTGTGTGTTTAGCCTTAATTTAGTCGCGCTTGTTTGGGTGTATTTGTACTTGGATTCAGAAAAAATCGAAAGCCATACATATATTTTGCAGGGAGCCGAAGTCAATGAAAATGAAAAAGTCAAAGAAACAAAGACTTTCAAGTAAGACAGAAATAGTTTCAAACACACTTCGAAACATTCATTGCAGCAATGAAACAAAATCATTGTAGTATTAGAACAAATTCATTGCAACAATGACTCACATTTTTGCACCAATGAAACAAATTCATAGCATCGATGAAACAAACTCATTGTAGTAGCAACGAGGCAAATTCATTGCTGTAATGAAACAAATTCATTACAGCAATGAAACAAATTCATTGCAGCAATGCAACAAATTCATTGCAGCAAAGAAACAAATTCGTTGCAATAATGAAACAAATTCAATGCAGCAACAACCATACATTCACCACATTAACGAACAATTTACAGTTGATGAACACATTTTCATAGCGGGAATGAAACTGTACGTTAGCTCACTTTCGTTGACAAAAGACATGCGGGGTGATAAACATTTTCATCCCTGTGACGATGCTTTTTCGTTCAGTGTAAATGTCCCTTTATTCCCGTTGTAAGTGAAGTCATATCTTGGAATAAATCAGCACTTGGGCCACGGACATTGGTCTATACATTAAAGCGGATAAAACTAACCTGCTACTATTCACAAGTAGGCGAACTATTCCACACAATATGGGCTACCCTCACTGAATGGTAAAGAATTAGAGTTGCCGCATAGGGTGAAGTATATGTGTGAGATTCTGGATCCGAAACTCTACTGAAAACTTAATATGTTGACATTTACGCATGCAAAAAAAAAATTGGGAGAACTTGGGGTCTAAACCCGAAGAAGGTATTATGGATGTACAGGGCAGTGGTTGGACCCGTTCTGAATTATGAAGTATCGGTATGGTAGCCGGCTCTGGAGAAAGATGGAAAGATGGCATTATGGAAATTGAAATGCATGAGACTGCGACACCTAGTTTCAAGGTTCAATCCATTGAGTGGCATCAAAGCGAAATATTTCAATATCTAGTTAATTTGTGTGCACGCACCGACAGAGGATAAAGACGGTGAGGTCAAATAATAATTTAATAAGTATCTGGAGTAGGTAAACGAACGCTACCCTGACCACGACATAAACAGTATTCTAGACGACTTTAATGCCAAGTTCGAAAATTCAACAGTCTTTCGACCAACCATTGGTAAACACAGTCTACATGATAGCACCTCCGATAATGGAATAAGACTGACAGACTTCGCCGCTGCAAAGTACATGGTGGGTAGTAGCACACGATTCCAACATAAGAATATACATAGGGCGACCTTGTTATCTCCTGACCAGAGAACGAAGAACCAGATCTATCACTTGGCAGTAGATGGAAGGTGCTGTTCTAGTGTAATAGATGTATGTGTGATTAGAGGTGCCGATATCGACTCGACTTATCTGGTATCTGCGAAATTTCGCACAAGCAGGGTTAAAAACGTACGAAGTTGAATACGGCAAAGGCTAGATATTGATATTGAGCTGCAATAACCGGAAAAAACAAAGTCCTATCAACAAAATCGCACTCTCCTGATAGAGCATAATACTCCCCCTCCTGAAGACTTCCAAGCGCAATGGAGGTATAGCTCCAATTCTTTGGAAACCGCTGCATAGTGTGAACTTGGCTTTCAAAAGATGCTGAACGTATGGTACCGAAACAGTCAGTTACAACGCGTGCTGGGAATGAGCCGTACAACAGAAGAAGAGAAGAGAGGAAACAAATGGCAATGAGAGCAGAGAGAGAGAGAGAGAGAGTGAAAATACCGAAATGTGCAAGATGAACAATGAGTCCAGAAAATTTTTCAAGACGGTAAGAAGATCAAATAACAAGCCGAATAATGGGGTGTCCTCCTACAAGGACGAGAATACGAATCTGGCGACTGATAAGCACTGTGTGCTTAAAATGAGGAGAGACAATTTTCAGCACTACTCCACCTAGATTTTTCCACTGAAGATCAGGAGGCAATGACTGTGTGAGACAGTGTATATAGATACATACCATCTTTTTGTCTATTACAAAGCTGCTTTCGATAACCCCATATGGGGACAATTGTACGTAGCTATGTCTAAACTTGGGATCCCAGCAAAACTGATCCGCCTCTGTAGAATGACGCTGACCAACACCAAATCAGCAGTGAATTTGGGGAAAGACCTCACCGAACAATTCTGTACCAAGCGAGGATTGAGACAATGCAACACACTTTCATGCAATCTCCTCAAAACGTCTTAATGTGGATAATAATGAGAAAAGCTGCAGTAAATATGGGCAAGACCATCAACAAGAAAAGCCATATGTTGCTGGCGTATGCTGAGGACATAGATATCATTGGGCGAAATTTGCAAGAGATTACTGCAGTATTTTTAAGAATCGAAAAGGAATCAGCGATGGTGGGTCTTGCTGTTAATGAGGTCAAGACAAAATTGATGGTGTCAACAACTAGAATAACCTCTCGACTTGGTCCGCAGGTGAACGTGAACAACCGATTTAATTCTAAAGTGGTACATGAAATTATCTGCCTTGGATCCACTGTGAACAAGGACAAAAACGTCAGTCTGGAGATAAATGGGAGAATTGTGCTTGCAAATAGATGTTATTTTGGACTCTGCAGGAAGTTTAAGAAAAAATCTCTCTCTCGACAGACAAAAGTCCAGCTATACGAGACTCTCATTTTACCTTTCCTGAGATATGGCTCCGAAACTTGGGTCATATCGGAAGAACCTGGGAGTGTGCGAGAGAAACATTATCCGTGGTATCGTCCTATTGAAGAAAACGGCGAGTACCGACGTCGTTGGAACCCAGAGCTATATAATTTATATTCCAACGTGGACATAGATAGACGAATCAAATTGGGCCAATGGCGTTGGATAGGCCATGTTATCTAAATCGGCAGACAAAACACGTCTGAAATGGAATGGGGATCTATCATGGATGGAAATTCATTTCGGTGGGAAGTGGCATGTACTATTTATTTATTTCCTTAAAGTTTTCCCATAGATAGTGAATTACCCAGTTGGAAATTTCCTTAGACATCGTCAATGACAAAGAACTTACATGTCAAAGTCACTGCTGACTTTCCGACCCGCTTCCATACAAAAAACGTCATGACACCTCCTGATATTATTATATATTTGTTCAAAAGTCAGCAGGAATTTTCCAAAGATTTTCGGCAGTGGTGATCAACTTATGATGTGTACACAAGGCGTCTGGAGTAACTATTCATCAGTGGGTCAGTTAATCAAGACGCCTTTAAATATGGTGTTTCGGGTCATCTTGTAGGTACTTATATATTGGAATTATTGTATATGTGCATATGTATGTATCTGTTCTGTTGCACGATATTAAATAAAATCTGAAAGATACGAGTGTGATGCCAAAAGTGAGACATTCATACCTAATTATAATGCTCTGCAAATTAGCATATCGTCACCTAAAATGCCCAAAGACGTAACCCTCATTTTCAAAATTTTACAGGAGAAGCAAAAAACCTCATAAAATCCAAAGTATTTCAGCTTTGAACGCGTTCATTCCACAGCTTACCTTAGGAACTTGACAGTCTACTATTTTGCACATATATATTTTAGCGTGGAGTATTATATTCAAGCAAAAAATATATATTTTATTTTTTGAGGGTTACGTCTTTGGGCATTTCAGGTGACGATATTCTTCTAACAAATTTCAAATATTTGGATATAAATTCTGAAAACGTATAGCAAATATTTCATAACTACAAACAAATAAAAAAATATCAGTTTCAAGTTTTTGAAAAATTTGAAAATCCATACGCATGACTCGGCTGTCGAAAAAATATAAAGATTTCTTCTATCGATATTCAGCATTGACATTGGAAAGAGTCAGTCATGACCTAATGCTTGTTGACAAGTCAATAGTACTGTCTTAATAGATTAGCAGCCCATTCACAATCTATGTCACCTAAGGCAAAACCAGTGACATGTCACGAACATGTCTTATATAAAGTGTCAACACCTGTTGGCATTGTATTCTGCTCATTGTGTCTTCAAGACAAATTTTCCAACTGGGATCCGTTAAAATTTAAATGCCATTTGTATTTATCATACATGTGGAAAATTAATTATATGGCAATTATAATCGGTTATTTAATTTAAATGTCCTGTCCAAATGCAAATTCCAAAAAATTTCAGTACCATTGGCAATTATACTTATATTCATAGCATTTCCTTCATTTCGGGCAATTTTAGTTTTCAAACATTTTATACAGTACAGGTTTATGAATTTGAAAGTATTACGAGGCAATATCTATTAAAGGAACAAACCTCTACATATCAAATACTTTAAAAACAGAATTGCAAAGCAGCCAGCAGTTCATTACAATTGGTATCTGATTTCACAACCTGCAAGCAAATGCAAATTCAAATTTTTTTTAATTGCCATTGTGAACAATGGTAATTCTTTTGCATTTGCATTAGATAAAGTAATTCAAATTAAAATCCAATGTAAATTAAAAAAAACCATGTATTTTATTTATGAATGAAGCACTTGGGTTAAGATTTGTGGTTTGGAATGTTCGACACTATAGTGAAATTTTATGGCGATAATTTTTGTAGATCATTTTGACCACGCCCCTCCCCCCACCTCATATTGGATCAGTTATTTGTGAGTTTTCAAAAAAAAAAGTAAAAATTATGGTTATACGTGACAGTTATAGGGTTAATTTGTTCCACAAATATTTTTATCTGAATCTTTTCTATAATTCTGAACATATTGTTTACCTCAGAAGTAAGGAACACACAATTTTGCATGCCGATATGTTGCAGGAAAGTTCCGAGGGGCGGAAACTTTGGCCCGCCCTAAAAAAAATTCTGATGAGATCTAGCAAAACACCGATTCATGTCTATTTTTTGTTGACCCTTCTACCAGAATCCCTTGACAGAACCCCATCATTTTTTTTTTGTCGCACAATGTTATCTGCCAACAGATTCCCATTCTTATCCTTGCGGGAGGGCAGCCCATTATTAGGCGCGTTATTCGATCATATTACCCTGTGGGAAAATTTTCGGAATTCATTATACATCCCGCACTTTTCACTCTCTCTCTCTCTCTCTGACAGTCACTCCCTTTTTACTCTCTCTCTCTCTCTGCTCGCAAATAAAGTTGAAATAAATTTTTTAATATTTCCCAACTCTTTTCAAGCGTAAAGAAATGCATGTCGCAACTTTATAACCTTTAGCATAAATATTCACAAATGTCAAATTGGCCATCTGCTTCGAAATAACGGAAGGTTCAAATTCCAAATTTCTCACATCCCACCCTTTTTCCGTAGAAATGGTGTTTTCTCCAAATATTCGGCTCTTGTAAATAAAAAAAACAGTTTCCCATTACATCCCATGAAGAGACTGTCTGTGGCTTCTCACAACCAGTGAACTGTGCCCTTTCTAATTTTTCGTTCACTGATTGGGACCAACAGTTTCGTGCCAGTTCCGAATGGTATTTTGAGAAGCTTTTTCGTGGCTACTTGCTCAATAGTGTCGCCATCACTAAGTGAGGTGACTGTTGGCGAAGGAAATATAAGGTGGTCAGAGCCAGGGACCGTTCTCATGCGCAAGAGCCGCGCATATTAGTCATTGCACCACTGACTGTCATAGGTTTGTATATACTAATGGAAACATTTGTCAAAATATTTGGAAATTTATTATGAGGTGTATATAGCTACACGCTGAGAAAAATTGATTCAAGTAACATACTGCCGGAGAATGTGCATGTTTTCAAGCATTGTTTTCAGTTGTTTTCAATAAACAAAGCCGCATTTGGGTCGCAGAAACATGTATTACAACCTACTAATTATTTTGTCTCAAACATGTAAAATTGAATGGCAATCATAATGTGTTTGGACACAAGCATTCGAAATGTGTTTGGACACAAGTGTACTATATTTGCGACAAGCAGCAAACACATCATATTTACATACAAAATACTAGATTATGCACACATTTTGCTCGTTAGCAAAGTGCAGTTCCTCTGAAAACATTAGACATTAACAACTTTATTTAACGTCTGCATATAAATTAAATTGAATCTCTCGCTTTTTTGCACGAATGCGCGCGCACACACACACACTTAGCAATAAGTAGACACTTAACATTACAGCTTTTTATGAGACTGCAATTATTTTCGTTTCCGTTTCCCCTATAGCCAAAGAAACATCAAAAGGAAACACATTTCCTTTAAAGTCAAAACCATTAAAAATGTTTTTTCACACCCCGTTCTTTGTTGTATGCAACACATCTATACATAGGATATACATTACGCTCTTGCTTTATTTTTTCCATCTCTTTTTAATAAAAAATGAGCCATAATTATATATAATAACATTTAAGTCTATTATAGGGCACTTCCGGCACATTTGCTCTGTATTTTTACCCGCTGCCCTTCCCCATTTACTCTCCGACATTCATTTGTCTGAGTTAAGCGCTCTCTCTTTGTGCGAGATTTGCGTTGGAGATGGTGATGATGGTGATGATGATGGTGGTGATGCAGTCTTCCTGCGTTAAATGCATGCTGCAGTATTTACCATTAAATCTCATCATCTTTCCTATGGACCGTTCTATTTAGGTTTCGTTCTTTTATTCGAGCTGCCTCCGCATGTTGGAACTTTTTTGTGCTATTAGCGTCGTTGTTGTCTTTTTTTTTTTGCACTGTGTATTAAATTTCTTTTGATGTTCAAACCGAATTTTCAGCACTTCCTTTTCTGGTGACGTGTTAAATTACGGGCTATTCGTGACTGCCATTTAAAAACCCCCAACCAACAATGGTCAATTTGAAGAAATTTAACCAATTTCCAACCTGCCAGCCAGGAAACCATTTCAACGTTTTAATAAAAGTTATTATGTTGCCCTCCCAACACAAAAATAATAATGAAAAAAGAAAAGTTATCGGTGTTGCTCTGTGGCGTGCCCAGCAATTTTCTTGCAACACTCTTTTCACAGATGCAACTGCAACTGTAATCATTACTGACAAATTGTTATTGGCGTGGTTAAGCCACACACTTGCACACATGCATGCATACACACGCACGTCTTCTCCAGCACACGGATATCTACAGAGTCGTTGTACAGTTTCCGGCTTCCGGTGATTTCACGCTTTGGCTTAAGGTGTATTGCTGTGAAACCGCCGAGCATTTATAGAAATTTGTATTTATTTTATGAAGAGGAAAAAAAATAGTTTCGAACGTGCTTGGGTTTTTGTTTCAAAACTTGTACAGGAAAATTTTGTTATTTAGAATTGTATAACGTTATCCCACGTCTTCTGGTGACCACTGATGCTATTCAGAAAAGTTTTAGCATTCATGTTGAAATTTTACAAAGGATATTAAAGAACAATAGTAAAATGTGCATTGAATTTGAATATTTTCGGACTGAATAGGAGTTTTTCACAACGAAATAAAGTAAAATGAAAATGCAAAACTTTGTGGGTTTCGAAAGCTGCATACTTAAGTAAGGAAAATAGTAGATACTACACGCAAGAGAGGGCAGTTAAAATTGTGAATAGATGGTTAGAGACGATGAAAGGAACAGGGAAACGGTCGACCCTCTATGAAAGGTCTGACAGTTTTTGAATAATGCTTTAACAAATCTTAAAATTGAATGCAAAAATCGTTTAACACATGTGCTGCATAATATCTTCTAGGATTTCTTAATATGCACCTAGTGTGTAAGATCTGGGGCCGGTATCCAACTACCGATATCCCCATGAATTATAAGGCCGATATGTGTGGCTATGATGGCCACGACATGGGTGACCAAGGTGGAAGCAATATATTTTATTTGAATTTTATATGAATACGCCGACATGTAGCATCTACATACGTTCGAACCTTTTAATAACACTGTGCAATACCTATTTTGGAGGCACGCGATTCCTGCGCCAAATGATCACATTAGGTGTGTATAGTCAAACCCCAAAAATGTAGACCACTCTATCGCTACACTATTTTTTATGGGCGTGGCAAGTTTGAATTTTTTTATCCGATATTATCCCAAATAAATTTAAAAATCGAAATATCGAATTGAGCTAATTCTTGCGACAACATATCTGCGTTGAAAATTGTCAAGGATTATTTTCGTAGAATACTCGAATGCTCAATTTCAAAATTTAAAGGGTTCTTTTCGTCCTTGGTTCAAAATGTACCAAAAATGTACACTAAAATGAGCAGATGGTGATTCAGAAAATTATGCGAATATATTTCTTATTAAATTCTATAATGAGTTGTCAAAAACCAAAATTCTCTATCTCTATTTTTAGACGTCGTTTTTGCCCTTTTTTGAAAGAAGGTCAAGAAACTGCATCAAAATGACCGGCATAAAATCCAAATAGTGGAATAAATTTCAGAAGAAGATTTTGAAGACGACAATCCATCATCTTGAATATGCATATGTCCTTTTAGTCCTTTTTTAAAAATTGAAATCTTGAAAACTTAAAATTGAAATCTGGAATGGACATGATATATTGTCAGACAAATAAGTCATTATATATGTTGCTCAAGAAGCTGGTCTGTATTGTTCATATGTCCTGGAGTTCCTTTTAAAAATATGTCACAATATTCCACTTAAAGTAAAAACAAATGTGGCATAAAACCCTTGTTAAAATTTAGAAGAATAGATACATTTATGAAAAAATTACACTTTGTACGAACGAAATACAATATTAAGCAGATTGGTCACCAGTATCTAAATCAAATAAATTTCTTCGTGACTCAATCGGGTCTTCTCCAACATCCTCTTCTTCAATTTAATCGTCCTGTAACCTATGGATACTCCATTAACATATCTCCCCAAGTATTGCCGCTGGATAGCTTTTTCCTCTGTATCTGTAATCATTTAATCCGCCATCTAACGTTGTTTTTTCAACTAGTGCTTATTTCGTGAATGGTAACACTTACCTCATGTCTGATTTGACAGATAATTAGTTTTATCCTTCCGCTGAACGAATATGGCTGTGTATACGCCTGAACAACGCTGGGAAATATTGCGGCCTGCGATCGACTTACAGAAGATGACGGTTTTGCCAAAAAAAATCATCTTTTCAGATGAAGCTCATTTTGATCTTGCCGGGTATGTAAACAAGCAAAATTGTCGCATTTGGGGCACAGAAAACCCGCACGCATACATTGAAAAGCCGATGCACCCAAAAGGAGTCACTGTTTGGTGCGTATTTTGGTCCAGAAGCATATATGGGCCATTTTTCTTCGAAAATGAGCAATGAGTGGCAGTTACAGTCAATGACGATCGTTATCGGGTCATGTTGAACGAATTTTTGTTCACAAAAATTGAAGAGGAGGATATTGGCAACATTTAGTTTCAACAGGACGGCGCTACGTGCCACACAGCCGAAGCTACACACGATGTTTTGCGCCCTGTTTTTGAAGATCGCATTATCAGCCGCCGAGCTGATGTCGTTTGGCCACCTCGGAGCTGCGATTTGGCACCGTTGGACTATTATTTGTGGGTGCGCTCAAAGATAAGTGTTACGCCGACAAGCCAGAGACAATTGACGCTTTAAAGGACAATATTCGTGAAGCCATTGGTGAAATATTAATGTATTTTCAAAAAAAAAAGTTATTTGGCGGACATGTTATTATAATAAAATTTATTATAATCGAAATAAACTATTTCCGATTTAAATTTTAAGATTTCAAAATGTTAGTATTTAAAAAAGGTCTAAAAGGACATATGCAAATTCAAATTAAAGGACATATACAAATTCAAAATGAAAAGTCTGCGAAACTTTCTAGTAAAATATATTCCAATTTAGATATTTTCCCGGTTATTTTTGGTACATTTTTCATCACCTTGTTTCAAAAAAGGACAAAAAGGACGTCTGAAAATAGAGAGAGAGTATTGTGGTCTATGACGATCTATAATGAAATTTAATGGTGAATAAATTCGTGAAACATTCTAAATCCAAAGCTGCTCACTGTAGTGTACATTTTTGGTACCTTTGAACAAAAGATGAAAAGGCCCCTTTAAACTTTGAAACAGAGCATTTAAATATTCTACGAAAATAATCCTTGTCAAATTTCACTGCAGTTATGTTATCACAAGAATTCCCTCAATTCAATATTTATACTTGATTTTTAAATTTATTTCGAACAATATTAAACTTACATTTTGTTGCATAGTGTAATCGTATCACCAATATTGATATTGACGTTGTTGTTTTTATTTACAGCACATCCGAGGTATATAAATTCGTTCACCACCTCGAAATTACAACGGTTATTTCTTGCTTTGGCCTAAGCGCGTGGAGGCCCTGGTCGTTGAAACCATTAATTTTGTATTGTCCTGATTTACTGGCAGACCCACTTTTCCTGAGTCCTTCCTAATTCTCGAAACCACCGCAGTAACTTCCCAAATTGTGCGCCCAATCATATCGATATCATCAACATACGCGAGCAGCATGTGTCTTTTTCTGCTGATGGTTTTATTCATGTTGACAGCAGCTTTTCTCAGAATAATCTCTATTAAGATGTTAAAGCGATCGCACGATAGGGTGTCACCTTGTCTGAGGCCTCGCTTAGTTTCGAAAGGTTCTTTAAGATCCTTACCAACTTTCACTGCTGATTTGGTGGTCGTCAAGATCATCCTGCAAATGCGTGTGAGTTTCAGACATTGCTTCGCAGGGTTTCCCCCGTATTGGGCTATCGAATGCCGCTTTATAGTCGACAAATAGCTGATAGGTGCCGATTTGTTTTTCGTGGCTCTTCTCCAGGATTTGACGTAGCGTGAGTTGTCGATTTTTCCAGCCCAGTTGTCGATTTTTCCAGCCCAATGCCACACTGGTATGGTCCAATCAGGTCAGCGATAATTGGTTTTAGGCTTTACCGCATTGTACTTGATAGTACTGTATGACCACCCTATTGGAAGATGCTCATATTTTTGCAAATGACGGCCAATGTCAAATCTGTTTTGACATTTGTGGACTAGACAGATGTAGATGTACAAGTAAACAAGCCATGGAGCGATACACGCCCCAAGAACGCGGAATAATCGTGTCTATTTTTTTGCGTAACAATTCGTCTGTGGTGTTGGCGCAGCGCGAATATCGTCGCCGATTCCCCGGCCGTCCGACACCGACTGCGCAAACACTACGCCATTTGGCCACTAACCTTGAAGAGAATGGGACCACACGAGACGTTGCCAGGAGTGGAAGGCCCCGGAGCGCCCGTTCTGCCGAGAATATCGCCGGTGTTGCCGAGGATGTCGAGCTTTCGTCGGAAACATCGACCAGACGCCGTGTCTCGCAATTAGCCATCAGCCGGTGGTCCCTATGGCGAATTTTGCGCAAAGACCTGCGCATGTTCCCATACAAAGTCCAGTCCGCCCATCAGTTGCTGCATGTCGACTGCCAAACGCCTGTAACCTACGTCCAAGCCATCCTCAATCTCGTGGACGAAGTGGAAGATTTTCCACCAAAATCATAATTTCCACCTCAGCGGGTACGTGAACAAGCAAAACTATCGCTTCTAGGGCACCGAAAATCCACGAATGACGCACGAGGAGCCATTACACCCGCTCAAAGTGACTGCATGTTGCGCTGCTCACGCTGGAGGAGTCATCGGGTATTTTTTTTTTTTAAGAACGCGCTATGGGGCCATGTTAAATGAGGACATGTGGTTCCAACAGGACAGATCAACGGCACACACTGCGCGAGCCACAATCAATATTCTGAAGGCGGCGTTCCCGGGTCGCCTCATCTCTCATTTTGGTGATTTGCACTGGGCCGCAAGATCGCCCAATTTAACCTTTCCGGACTTTTTTTGTGGGGTTTGTTGAAGTCCCGTGTTTACGTGAACAAGCCCGAGACCCTGGAAGCCCTCAGGTTCTCGCCAAAGTGATGAAAAATGCCATAAAACGAGCCCGTATGGTAATCAATTGTGACGGCGCCCATTTAACCGATATCATCTTCTCAGCTTAACCAATAAACTTCTAAAGGTTCAAATAAACATGATCAAAATACAGATTCGAAGTTTTTCAGTTAGACAAAAAAGAGAGCCAAACAATATCGGATGATTTCTTTTGAAACACCTTGTATAAACACTTCGAAACTTCATTAATTTGTGGATACGGGTTGATCAAGAAGTACCCTTGAGCAAAGACAGGTGGCTATGCTGTGGAAAATTGGCATTACCCTTTTTTTTTTACACGATGATCTAAGCATGAGATAGTGTCGGCCCGATGGGTGCCGGGATTGCTTAGTGTCAAAGAAACGTTTGTACCTCTTTAAGCGAGATTCGCAGGAGTTTTTGCGTCGAGTCGTCACCGTTGATTAAACATGGGTATTATACACCAAAATCCAAGCGATAAACACAACAATGGATTTTTTGCGGTGAATCTGGTCCCAATAAGGCAAAGCCCGTCCCGTCGGCCGGAAAGGACATGGCTCAAACGAGGAGATTACCGTCGAGACCAAAACATATTTTGAAAAGTTTGACAAATCGTATTTTTGGAGGAGATGGAGGTTGTACTTAAAGGCGATTACGTTGAAATATAAAAAGAAACAAATTTTGAAAAACTTGCCTCTTCACTCCTAACACGGCTACTTCGACCTCATGTGCTCCAATGCACAGTGGTTCCAAATCGATTTTTTTTGGATACCTATTATTCCCAAAGCGGGGGAAATATGTTCCCAAATTGGGGATGTTTAGTACAATGGTCGCCATTACATTAATTAGCGCAAGGATGTGACAATACTTTTTAGGTGCGATGTCAAAATATGGGGTTAATAAAATATGGTACACGTTTTCCAATCGGTGCTTTGCCATTTGTGAATTTTTCGAAATACAATTTTTTTGTATTGAAAAATGGTTAATTTTTGGAAAGGACTTACCGAGAAGGCCCCTTGACTCAAAGAATGCACTAGAGACATATAAATTATATCTTAAAAAAGTATGCATCCCCAGGTAGAAAAAAACAAATTTACAAGCGAAATAATGCTGGACTTTTGGAAAAAAAAAAAATATACGCCACTGCGCGATTTTCAATGTTAATATATCGCAATAATCCTTGACTCCTTGCCTAGAATCGGCTTTGGACAGAACTTAAAAATATTTACCAGGTTAAAAGATGTTGAATTTTGACCGATGGCCAAAATTGTCCTTGTTCACGGCGGATCCAAGGTAGGCAAATTCATCTACCACTGTAAAATTAAATCGGTTGTCGTCCCTCCAGTGCGGACCAAGTCAAGAGGTTTGTATAGTCGTTAATACCATCAGTTTTGTCTTGCCCGCATTAATTCTTTTTCTTTTCTATTCCACTGATTATTTTTCTATTCTTGTAAATACTACAGTAACCTCTCGCAAATTTCTCCCAATGATGTCTATGTCGTCTGCATACCCCAGAAAATATGGCAACACCCCTGGCCAACGGCGGATCAAAATTGAAGAAACCAAAATCCAGTTTCGACGCACTGCATTCTGGTCAGCGTCTGATCCATAATGGGCGGCTGAAACATAATCATCCTGGCAGTAGGTAAAATGCAAACCACGGTGGGCTGGGTTTGCCTCCCGCCACCGTTATATCGATAATGAAAATACGCAGAAAATATGATGAACAAAGAAACCCCCCAACTGTTGACGACCCTAGCAAACGTTATAAGGACCATGATTTAAGGATATGTACCTGGAATGTTCGAACGTTATACATAACTGGTGCCACTTTCCAACTGGCGGATGTCCTCGGAAAATATAAAGCTGACATCACAGCGATCCAGGAAATGCGATGGACAGGATATGGTTGCACCAGAAAGAAAAACTTCGATATTTACTACAGCTGCCATGAGCGTAGTAAACACGAATTTGGGTGCGGATTTATAGTAGGCAAGAGACTGCGACACCTAGTTTCAAGGTTCAACCCAGTGAGTGACCGCATAGCCACAATTCGCATCAAAGCGAAATATTGCAACATCTTGTTAATTTGTGTGAACGCACCGACAGAGGATAAAGATGATGAGGTCAAAGAAACATTTTATGAGCGCCTGGAGGAAGTATATGAACGCTGCCCTGACCACGACATTAAGATTATTATAGGCGATTTTAATGCCAAATTAGGAAAGGAAAGAGTCTTTCGACCAACCATCGGCAATCACAGTCTACATGATACCACCTCCGATAATGGAATAAGACTGATAGACTTCGCCGCTGCAAAGAACATGGTAGTTAGTAGCACACGATTCCCGCATAAGGACATTCATAAGGCGACCTGGATGTCTCCTGATCAACGGACGAAAAACCAGATTGATCACTTGGTAATAGATGGCAGGCACTCTTCTAGTGGAATGGATGTACGTGTGATTCGAGGTGCCAATATCGACTCGGATCATTACCTGGTTGCTGCGAAACTTCGCACAAGACTGAGCGGGACGAAAAACGTACGAAGCCGAACACGGGAAAAGTTGGATATTGACAAGCTACAAATACTGGATATATCAATCTACAAATACCGGTGATATCAATGTCAGAAGCTCACTCTCCTGCTAGAGCAGAATGCTCCCCTCCCGAAGACCCAGATGCGCAGTGGAAGCACATCTCCCATTCTTTGGAAATCGCTGCAATGACTGAACTTGGCTATCAAAAACCGCAGAAGGATAAGCCTTGGTACGACGAAGAATGTCGCATTGCAACTGGTGGAAAAGACGCTGCACGTATGGCAACGAAACAGCCAGTTACAACGCGTGCTGCGAGTGAGCGGTACAAGAGGCTGAGAGGGAGGAAAACCAATTATTTAGGCGAAAAAAATGGCAGTGGGAGCAGAGAGAGAGTGAAAGAACCGAAATGTGCAGGATGAATGGTGAATAGCGAAAGTTTTTCCTGAGGGTAAGAAGATCGACCAATGGGCCTAATAATGGGCTGCCCTCCTGCAAGGACAAGAATGGAAATCTGGTGACTGAGAAGCAGTGTGTGCTCAAAATGTGGAGAGACCACTTTTCAGCACTACTCCACTCAGATTCTTCCACTGAAGATCAGGAGGTAATGATAGTGGAAGATAGTATAGATTGTACCCCCCCAACCAAGACGAGATTGGAACGGCGATCTCCCGCCTGAAGAATAATAAAGCCGCGGGTGCGGATGGCCTACCCGCTGTACTTTTTAAAGCAGGTGGCGAAGGACTGATAGCCCACATGCATCAACTGATATGCGGTATATGGCTGGGGGAATCTATGCCCGACGACTGGAGTCTCAGTGTATTATGTCCTGTATTCAAGAAGGGTGATCCGTGTGTCTGTTCCAACTATCGCGGTATCAGTCTTTTATCCATCGCGTATAAGGTCTTGTCGAGCGTATTATGTGAAAGACAAAGCCAATTATTGAAAACCTGATTGGACCTTATTAGTATCTGACCAAATATTCACGCTACGCCAAATCCTGGAAAAGACCCACGAAAAGCAAATCGATACATACCACCTTTTTGTCGATTACACAGCTGCTTTCCATAGCCCCATACGGGGAAAACTGTACGAAGCTATGTCTGAACTTGGTATTCCGGCAAAACTGATCCGCCTCTGTAGAATGACGCTGACCAACACCAAATCAGCAGCGAAGGTGGGGAAACACCTCACTGAACTATTCTGTACCAAGCGAGGACTTAGACAAGGCGACACACTTTCGTGCAATCTTTTCAACATCTTAATGGAGATAATAATGAGAAAGGCTGCAGTAAATACGAGCAAGACCATTAACACGAAAAGCCATATGTTGCTGGCGTATGCTGACGACATAGACATCATTGGGCGAAATTTGCGAGAGGTTACTGCAGTATTTTCAAGAATCGAAAAGGAATCAGCAAAGGTGGGTCTTGCTGTTAATGAGGGCAAGACAAAATTGATGGTGTCAACGACTAGAGAAACCTCTCGACTTGGTCCGCACTTGAACGTTGACAACCGATTTAATTTTGAAGTGGTAGATGAATTTGTCTACCATGGATCTGCCGTGAACAAGGACAACAACGTCAGCCTGGAGATAGATAGGAGAATTGTGCTTGCAAATAGATGTTATTTTGGGCTCAGCAAGCAGTTTAGGAACAAAGCCCTCTCTCGACGGACAAAACTACAGCTATATCAGACTCTCATTTTACCTGTCTTGACATATGGCTCCGAAACTTGGGTCATATCGCAAGCGGATGAACAACACCTGGGAGTTTTCGAGAGAAAAATTCTCCGTAAAATATATGGGCCTGTTAGGGAAAACGGCGAGTACCGACGTCGCTGGAACGCAGAGCTATATAGTCTCTATTCTGACGTGGACATAGGTAGATGAATCAAAGTGTGCCAATTGCGTTGGCTAGGCCATGTTATCAGAATGGATGAAGATGCGCCAGCGAGAAAGATTTTTGATAACGTACCCGATGGAAGCAGGAAAAGAGGACGACCAAGACTCCGCTGGAAAGACCAGGCAGAAGAATCCCTCCGTATCCTTGGTGTTACCAACTGGCGAGAAAAGGCGAAGGATAGAGCCAGTTGGAAGAATATGTTGAAATTTGTTTAATTAATATGTGTAAGACGTCTGACCTAATGAGGTTGTAATATAGTCAATAAAAGTAAAGCGTCATTCTACAGAGGCGGATCAGGTTTGTCGGAATCCAAAGTTCAGACATAGCATCGTACAATTTTCCCTGTATGGGACTATCGAAAGCAGCTTTGTAATCGATTTGCGTTTCGTGGGTCTTTTCTAGGATTTGCGGTAGCGTGAATATTTTGTCAGTCGTGGACTTTCCTAGTCTAAAACCACACTGATATGGTTTAATCAGGATTTCAACAATTGCAATTTATATAATGCGTTTGACAAGATCTAATACGCGATCACACGGATTACCCTTTTTGAATAAAGGACATAATACACTGATATTCCAATCGTCGGGCATGTCCTAGGAATTAAAAACTGTGTTTTAGAAATGTCATTTAAGTTAGAGCAACTCAATTCTTATATTCCTCCGAAACATTTCAGATTTCAATTTGTGTCTTTTGCATTGCAGTTAATGTCTTCTGGAATTAAATTTATGTCTTTTATATTGAAAAATGTAAAATACGTTTTCTTAAAAAGTGATTTATTTTGAATTTCAAAGTAAATTTTGAATACCAGTCCAAAGTGTTATTGTCATAGATTTATTCTTGGAAGAGAGAAAATTTGTCTCATCCGGCGTTTCCTTTCCCACACTTCGTGGTGCGGTCCGTGTAATAGGCGTTGGTTGGCATAAATCAGGTGGAGTTACAAGAACTGTTGACTTAAATTTATCACGTCGTTTTGGTTGAGAACCGTGGAATTTAAAAGTATTTTTGACTTTTTTGTTAAATTTTACTGTTAGTATACACTCGTGTTGTACACTAGGGTGGAGTGAAATTCAAAAAAAGTTATACACGGAAAGAGATGTGGTTTTAGATCCTGACAAAGGTAAACAAATTTGAGGGGCCTGGACACGCCCTCGAAATTTTGAAATATCGCTATTTTGGCGTTGATTTGGAAAAAATCATAAAATTTAACGAATCATTTTCTTCGAAATTTCAAAGTTTGAGATTGTTCAGTACGGAAATAAAAGTATTTGAAGCAAATAAGAGGAAGATCGACTATTATTCGTAGCCTTTTCGATTTCGATATTACGTACATTTTTTGAAGAAGGACCCATAGGATTATTTTACTTTTTGCAATTTTTCGAACAAAATTTTTTTTTATAAATCCCACATTATTAGCGACGGTGTGCCATAAAAGCAATATTCGAATTCGATCATTTATATCTCTTGTAAAGCTGAAAATTAGAAAACTATAGTTAAAAACCACATAATGAATGAATGTATAGTTCATGAGATATAGCAATGTATACAAGTTATACTCATTAAAGTGACTGCAAATGACCATTTTGACGAAAATAAAAAATACACTTATTTGAAGGAGTGTATCGTTTGAACTCCTGAAACGATATTGGGGTTTCATGTTAATGAATGTTTACAATTTTGCTTCTAATACTATCCGGTCATCAAAATTGTTTTATAATAGTTTTCCCTTCGTAAGCATCAAAAACTACACCTCTTTCCGAGTGTAACATATGTTTTCACTCCACCCAATTGTCTCCGCCGAAAAATCAGTCGTTTTTTGTTGGTTGGTTGCAAATATAACCTGTGTTTGGAGCCCGTCGCAAATATAATATACTTGTGAGCAAACACAGTGTGTTTGCTAATCAATATTACACGTTTGATACACAATGATTAATATGTTATAATATATGTATTTGTGACCCAAATATACATGTGGGTATGATACGAATAGAGCTGTGTTTGTTGCACTGTTTACACACTGTCGAGAGCAAGGGAATATACTAGGGACAACGAGAGTCTCTATCTCGGTATTTTTGCATTATTCTCTCTGTCGGTGACTGATAATTAAAAATGTGCGTGTAAATTGGAGATGAGGTTTCAGTTACTCAGTCGTAAATGGTTCATGGCACAGTGGATATCAAAATCTTTTAATCAGTGAAAAAATAATAAGCCAATGTTCGGACTGTTAAATGGTCTGTGATGTTGCTTTGGGTTTTGTGTATGTGTTTCGTATATATATATATATATCTGGGCTACGAAAGTGAGAAACGAATTTGAGGAAAGAAACAGGAAAGGGCAACAACGTGAAGTCCTTTGTCTGTCCGAGACTTTACTGAGAAAATCGAAACTGCGAACCATTTGTAAAATACAATAAAAAAAGCAAGTAATTAATACACGCTTGGCTTGCATGAACTTGATTTGTATATAAGTATATTGTTTGTGACCCAACGCATATCGATATCCAACGCATACACGCTGAAAAATCTGACTTTTTTGTTGTTTGGGTGCAAATATATCGTGTTTGTAGCTTGTCACAAATATACTGTACTTATTCCCAAACACATTGTGTTTGTTATTCAATATAACATGTTTGAAACACAATGATTAATAGGTTATAATATATGGTTCTAAGACCCAATCGTGGCGTTTTTGTTGAAAACCGCTAAAAACAAATACGAGACAGCCAACTAAGAAACAAAAAGGCAGCAAATCTTCACTTGATGAAAACAGTGCTTGCAAACATGTACATGTTTCCTGAAATATGTTGCTGGAGCCGACATTTTTCAGCGCGTAGTTTAAACTTTCTGGGAACAAAAACGTGAGAGACAACAAAGAAAGGAGAAGCAAAATAGCAACAGATTTTCTTTTCATTAAACACGAATAAATAATGCGTTCCATGTAAGTAACTGCACGCAGAAAAATCTGTCTTTTTTGTTGTTTGAATGCAAATATGTTTGAAAAGCTTGTCGCAAATATATTATACTTGTGCCCAAACACATTGCGTTTGCTACTCAATATAACATGTTAGAGACACAATGATTATAAGGTTATAGTTTGTGTTTTTGAGACCTCTGATGATTTTTTCATTGTTGAAACCGCTAAAAATAAAAACGAGGCAGATAACAAAAAGACAAAAAGGCAGCAGATCTTCAATTCATGAAAACAATGTTTGCAAACATGTACATGTTTCCTGCAATATGCTGGTAGAGCCATGATCTTTCAGCGTGAGGTAAAAGGGCCGTTGAAATCTTTTAATTGTATTAATTATGTACAGACGTGGATTTATTTTGATAAATTTGATTATAGTAAATAATACAAATAGTTTGAATTCAAAGAATAATTCGTTTCTAAATATTATTATGTTTGTTTTTAAATGCCAGTGTGTTTTAAACTTGCAAACATAAGAATGTTTGAAGCGTGTTCCAAACATGTACATTAGGGTGGCAATGAAAAAACAACTTCGGATTTTTAATAAACCCCAGGCGGATTCCTGTTCCTCATGGTCTAAACTGACTTGGTGAAAATTTGAGCCGAATCGGACAACTCTAAGCCGTGCCGCATTTTAGTCAAAATTTTCGGATTTTGGCATTTTGGGTGAAAATTCTTATACACTAGAAAATCTTCATTCCTCGGTGCATTTGAAAACAAATTTGCACATTGATTTAGCTTAACCTGTGTACAAACTGAATATAGTTTGAGTAAAATCCGTCTAATCTAAGGGTTCCAATTTTTAATTTGAAAAAATTTGCAATTTTTAAAAAAAATTAAAATTCGGGTTTTTGGGGTTTTTCCAAAAATTGAAAAAAATATTTAACTTGGATTCCAGTACCTTCTAGCAGAAGTCTATACGCTTCCAATAAGCTATAACACGATATATTCATGCAACGGTTGCATGGTGTTATCGTGCGGTAAATTAGGTTATCTCGTGGAAAAATCGAAAATGCGAATAATATTTTCCTCCTTACATTTCATTGCCACCCTAATATACATGGTTCCTGCAGAATATGTTTGGAAGAATATGTTACTGAGGCCGTTTTCGTCAGCGTATTAGATACACAATAATTTTAATACCGAAAACGAAATGCCTTGGTTGTTTCCTTGTTGGTTGGTTTGAACCATTGCCTCTACCTGGTATTATTAAAGCTATTCTTTACAACATCCAACGTTCATATCACACCAGTCCAAATGTGAGAAATTTGCTGAGCGAAATGTATATGTACTAGTCTATTGTTATTGTACGAGTACAACTACTGTTCAATTGTTTTTTCTCTAGTGGATTTTGAATTTGATTGATCGATTCATTTTGAATTTCAAACTGAGGCTCTGAAAATAAATTGTTATAATTTCAATATGAAGGGGATATTTTAAAAGTACAGTAGTATTATTAAATTCAATTTGGTATTCCGGATTGCTCGTGTTCCTTTCGTTTTTAAACGACTATTTTCGTTAAAATATTTTAAAACCCTCCCCTGATAACTTCCAATATTTATTTAAATTTTTAATCCTTTTATGTTCCTTGCAAAAACAATCCTAAAATCTAAATTTCTAAAGTTTGTCGTGAGCTCAAATGAAACAATAACAAAAAACAAGCCAAATGACATCCAACATTCCGCTTTATTTATGGGGTCAAACTCCCAAACAAAAAAAAAAATACCGAAAATCCTGCCCAAACCGCAAACATTCTGTAATTTATGCCGAAAACATAAACATACACATTTATTTTTCTGCCACAACAAAAACAAAGCGGAGACATTGTTCCGCTACAAACCCAAAAATATACTCAAACAGGGAAACCGCAGCTACGGGTATATGGATGGAATGCTACCACAAACCACATACAGACACAAACACACACACACCGTCACACTGGACGCATACTAAGCTACAAAAGCATGCAAGGATAACAAAGTTATAGCGAATCCTCTAAAAATAACCAAAACTAAAATACCATTAGCAGGATCTACGGCAAATAAAACAAAAAAAAAAGGACTAAACAGATGAAAATACATTCAAATAGTAATTTGCATTGTTCCACAAAAAACATGAAGAAGAGAACACAACACTGGTGAAGTTATAACAGCCATCCTCGACAAAAGTTTTAAAAATTCCATTTCAATGATTTTGAAACTGTTACGTTTGGAGGTTGATGGGCCTATGGTGGATTGGGTTTGGCAGCATTTCCAAATGGTGTTAGTCACATTGGCCAAGGGGACAAATATTAAAAACCCCATTCCCCAAATTATGTGTGTGTGTTTTCTTTATGTGTGGAGGCGCAACGAAAAGGCATCGAAATTTGTAGCGAAATCATATGAGAACTTTTGTTAAATTTGTCTGTTACATTGAAACCAAACAACTGAAAACGTGGCTTATCGCCGCGGTATACATACATTAACATAACAGTTTTCATACAGACACACACTTGTGATCACACAAAGGCATGTTCATGTAGGAATGCGCTTGAAAGTAGAACCCAGCGAGGGTGGTATGAAAGAGGGTTAACATGAAAACAGAGTTTCCTATTACATTTCCTGATTTGGTTTTCAGAATAGGGTATACTTATATTTGGGTTTAAGTTCTTTAAAATATTAGGGAATTTTGATGATGTTGTGTGCTTCAAAACTTAAGCAACTACACCAGGGATGATATTTATTGGAACATTTTTATTTTATTTTATCCAAGTCCCAGCCTATTTTATATCTCTGTAATAAAAAAAAGTATATATCTATTAATAGAGATATAGAATCTTCTTGAGATTGTATAAATTAAATTAAATATCTTTAACAACTAAGTACTCTATCTACACGTGTGTTATAAGAAAACATTATGTTATCGTGATCCTTGAGCTTTCTCAGTTTACAGAAAAGGTTCGCTGACGTCTCTTTTTATTTTTGAGCCTGTTCGTGTCTTAGTATGCTAACGGATGATTTTACCAATATTGACAAATTACAGTAAATTTTATATTCGGCAAAATCGGCTCTTTCCTTTCATTCTTCTGTCCTTTATTTTCTTACTGTTTTGATATTTTATTACACTGACTCTATTGCAAATAGTTTTTCAAATTTCGTCCATTCTTCTCAAACTAAACTTCGGTCACCGCGGTTTCTACTTTCGAAACTCTCTAAGAAAATATGTATATATGTATATCCTGTTACAATTTCATGGGTGCACGCAAAGAAAAAACTCATTCCTCCCAAACGAAATCTCAGATAACTGAAGTTCGTTCGGGAGCTGTAGTTGGGAGAAACGAACTTCTGTTAATCCATACATGTCATTTCGTTTGGGAGAACCGAAAAATAATTGTAGGAAACGAGTTATGGAAAATGTAAGATGAAAAAACGTTTGCGAGAAACGAAAAACGGTTGGGCCAACAGTTGTTTCAAAATAAAAAAAACGTTTGCGAGAACTGAATAACATTTTGCAGTAAACGAGTTAATAAAAATTATACCTGAAAAAACGTTTGCAAGAAGCGAAAAACGGTTCCACTAACTGTTCTTTAGGTTACAGCAACCGAGTTGTAATTACAACTTTTATTTATGGCTTCCATAAGCTCTTTTTTGTTTAAACTTCCAACTTTTATGATTTGAAAATACCAAGTAGTCGCAGTAGATACAACAACAATTGCGGCCAACAACAACAGACATTTTGTTTTTGTTTAGGCTCACCTCATGTCAAAGTCAACATACACGTATGCCAACAAATTAATGTAAACAGAAAAGTACAAAAACAAATCCTTCGAAAAATTTAAATCAGCTGTCTACTGAGTTTACCTTCTCATTCTGTGCTCTCATTAGAAAAATGGCTAATTTCAGTTATCGCAAACGTTTTTTAAATTTGCGGCAACTGTAATTTTGTACGCGTTTGATGCAAACGAGAACTCGTTTGCAACAACATGATACACATTTGCGATATATCAATATATGTGGGAGAATTACATAAACGGTTGCGATTAATAAATTAATACAAATCAATTAAAGTATTGTTCGGTAACCGAGCAATAAACAATTTTTTTCTTTGCGTGTAGGATGCCCTTTTTTAGATGTATTTCCTATCGAGCAAATGGAATGCTGTTTTTCCGCTACTAAATCTGTCAATCATTTGGAATTGTCGAAAATATTGGCATATAACCTTTTTTTTTTTTACCAAATATAAACACTAATAATTTGGGCTTGACATAGTGTAGAATAAGTAAAGAAGCTTGGAATAAGCAGAGGTAAACCCACAAAAAAAAAATTGGTTGAAACAGCCGAATTAGCCGTAACCGAATTTAGAAGTTGTCACAACCACACTAGAAGTCATCACAGGTGAATCAGGGGTTGGCCCAACCGTATTATAAGTTGCCACAGTGGAATTATGAGTTCTCACAGCCGAAATAAAGGTTGACTGAGACGAGCCCTGCTCTGACCAACTTACATTTACATTCGACGACGGTCACCTGGCTTACTGACGACGATACCATCGATACTTAGCCGTGAAAAAGCTTCTCAAAATATCGCTCTGAGCCGGTGTGAAACGGTCGGTCCCAATGATTAAGTGTAAAACTAAAAAGCGCACAGCTCACTGGATGTGAGAAACGCTCCCCAATCCCTTCCCGTGCTGTTACGGGAAACAATTTTTGTATTGACACCCGAATTAGTGGTTGCCACAACCGAATTTGTGGTTGTCACAGCCGATTTGAGGTTACCATAGCCGAATTAGAGTTTGTCACAACCGAACTTAGAGGGGTGTCACATCTGAATTTTGAACTTTAAGCTATTAATCAAAAATGCATTTAGTGCGAACTGTTTTTTTTCTGTAATCTCGTAAATGTAGTGTGTCTCAGTAAAATTGCACTTTTTAAATTTAGTGCCAATTTTTTTCAAGTAGCACCCATGAAACTTGGCAGCTGTCACATATGTTTATTACGATTATAAAAAATTTCGAAAGAAAAACGCGTTATAAAACTTATTAGAAAAAATTTGGAAAGTTATGCTGAGGCCACTCGCTAACTTCGTATAATTTTCAGTCAAGGAAATGCAGCTAATGCGTCAGCCATTCGAAGATTGGTCAACAAATTTGAGGAAATGCGCTTTATTGGAAAGATGATTTTGCTTTTAAAAAATTGGCATGTAACTACTTCACTTTGCTCCATTACCCATTAAACGAATTATCGGCGCTTTCCATGGTCTGTCGGTGGTGCAGTGGTGGTGTACCCCACTCTTATGAATGAGGACTTGGGTTCGATCCCTGCTCTGACCAGCTTAAATTTCTTTCGACGGCGGACACATCGTTTAGTGACGGTCACCTCGTTTAGTCGAATATTTTGCCATGAAAAAGCTTCTTAAAGTGAGTGTAAACCAGAACGCGCACACCTGGAAAAAACTCCCCCCATTCCGTTCATGGGAAGTAACGGGAAACCATTTTTGATGTGTTAAGATCTATGGGCGCTGCTAGGGACTTAACTCACAAAGTGAATACATCCAAACACAGTTTGTCCGACTGCGATCACACCTATTTGTATGAAATTTTGTGTGCATATCGGTTAGGTCTCAGAATCGGCCAACATCTATTTTTCATACCCCTTAATGATAAGGGTGACCCACCCCTATTTAGAACACAGATTTGTCCGACTGCGAAACACAAATTGTCAGATTGCGATAAAACAAACACTGATGTAGCGGCATCGAATAGTTGTCTTGTGTGGGTGCGGAGCACTCTCAAAGCAAAGAGAATAATGACGTGGTTAAACGTATATAAAATTGCGAAAGCAAGAGAGCAACGAAAATTGTGTGAACTTGTGTAGCGTATGTACGAACATAACAATGAATGTATGACATTGTATGTACATTAGGGTGTCCCATCAATAAACATTTTTTTTTGCTCAAGCTTTATGTGAAAGATTATAGGGTAAAGTATTTTTGGGAATTTTTTCAGATTTTTCGGAAGTGGTTTAGAGGTCGCGCAAGTCGAATTTCCCCAAACAATCGGGTATTCGGGTAATTTTACGTAAAACTCGGGCAATAACCACGATTTGTTTTTAGTTTGTAAGCCAATATTTTTGAAGCTAAACGTCCAAACTTTTATTGTAAAAGGTTTTTCATCAGAGACGCTACAAAAGTAAATCGATAGGGACAGCATACGACGCCATATTTTTTCCCGCTCTTTTGACATTTCTTTTCAGTAAGGTTTGCCATTTCATCGTGGAAAGATATATGAGCCAACATCGAGTCGAAATTATTAAAATTTACTACCGAAATTTGGAGTCTGTGGCCTCAACTTTAAGAGGCCAACTTTAAAAGGCCTCAACAATCAGCGATGAGGCTCATTTCTGGCTGAATGGCTTCGTCAATAAGCAAAATATGTGTTATTCGTCAGACAGCAATCCACACGTAATCCATGAGTCATCATTGCATCCCGAAAAAATGTATGGGCCGGCGGCGTCATTGGGCCGTACTTCTTCCGTGATGATCAAGACCGGCACATTACTGTGAATGCGAATCGCTACCGTTCAATGATAACCGAATATTTTTGGCCCCAATTGGATAATATGGACTTGGGAGGACATGTGGTTCCAACAGGACGGCGCCACAAGCCACACAGCGTATGCCACAATCAATTTATTGGAAACCAAGTTTGGTGAACGTGATATCTCACGAAATGGCCCAGTCGATTGGCTGCCTCGGTGGTGCGATTTGACGTCGTTAGATTATTTCCTGTGGGGCTACGTCAAGTCTATGGTCTATGCCAACAAGCCAGCGACGATTGATGAACTTCGTACGAATATCGAACGTGAAATTGCAGCAGTATCCGGCCGATTTATGCTTGAAAACCGTCGAAAATTGCGTTCAGCGTCTGGACTTCTGCAAGCGTGCCCGTGGTAGCCCTGCAAAAGAAATCGAGTTCCATACATAATGACATCGAACGTTCTTTCACAGGAATAAAGAATTTCATTGGTATCTAAAACCGGTTTTGTAGCGCTCTTATTGAAAAACCCTTGTATACTCCGGTTCACTTATTTAAACTCACTAAAAATTAAATATTCAACAACCTGTATCTTTTGCAATTTGTAACCGATTGCAGAATTTTAAAATGGAAATGGAAGCTAGACATCTTGAGATATAAAAAAAATCATGACAATAGTGGTTTTTTAACTAAAGAACTTTTTTTGAGCAATTTATAAAAAAAAGTCCAAAAATATGAATTTTTTTTGGTTCACTTGAATAAAAGCACTTTATTATTTTTAAATTAAGCGATGATTTTTTGTAGCGAGCGTTTGTTTATTAAATTTTGCGAGTCAAACTGGCAAAACAAAAAATGTTAAATCTATCGAAAAAAACTAAAATCGAAGTTTACCGTTCTGAAGGATATTCGATAAGGATATAAAAAAAATTAGACGGAGCCCAACAGTTGTCGACAATTATATCAAGGACCCTGAGGGGTATGAAAAAAATTTTAAAGGAAGGATCTACGTATGAGAAAAGAAAGATCATCAGAATTGCTTCCAATTCTGCCTTATCCTTGTCAAAAATAAGAGCTCAAGCTGGAGTGGAAGCGAACAAGTCATCAGTATGCGCAGAGTAATTAAGAGCTGTCACTATCTTAAATACCTGAAATTACAAAAAGAAGCCGCCACTTGATGCTCCTCGTAAGGAAAAGCGGCTTCAATTCGCAAGAGACTACATAGTATGGGATGTGCAGCCAAGAGGTCATGTAAATTTATGAGAAGAAGTTTAATTTGAATTATTTATGAGAAGAAGTTTAATTTGAATGGGCCTGATGGCTACAACTATTATTACCATGATCTGCTCAAAGAAAAGTGTTTTTTGAACCGACATCACAGCCGAGAGGGCGGCGTTATGGTGTGGGGTGCTATTACGTAATATGGCACCATCGATCTTGAAATTCAAACTGCAAAAATGACTGGTGCAAGCTATAAAACGTTATTGGAATCGGTTTTTCCGAAGTTCAGTGAACTATTTGGCCCCATATCTTGGATACTGCAACAGGATAATGCCCCTATACACAACGCCAGAGTAGTACAGGGGTTCATTGATCTGACCCTATTCGTCAGATCTAAACATTATCAAAAATGTCTGGGGTTGGTTATCTCGTAAGGTCTATGAATTAGGTAGACAATTTGATGACAAGCAGTCACTAATTCAGGCCATTCAGGCTTGGGATCAAATTTCGTTGGATTATATAAATTCTTTTTTATCTCTCAATGAAAACCCGTATATAAGAAATTATTAAAAATAATGGGGGTTGTACCCATTACTAATGGTTCTTAGATAAAGTAAAATAATATAGAAAAACAAGAAAAACTGTTCTTTATTTAAAAAAAGTTAAAGTGCCTTTATTCAAGTGAATCAAAAAAAATACCACATTTTTGGACTTTTTTTTTATAAATTGCTCAAAAAAAAGTTATTTAGTTAAGAAACCACTATTGTCATGATTTTTTTAGACACGGTCTTGCGCGTAGCCCCACAAAAAAAAAGTGTAATGGTGTCAAATCGCATGATCTTGGTGGCCAGTTGATATCGCCACGACGAGAAATTACGCGGCCAGGAAATGTCTCTTGCAATAAAGCCATATTGGTTCGTGTGGCATGTTGCACCGACTTGTTGAAACCATATATTCTCCAAGTTGTATTCTTCAATAGCAGGCAAAAAGAGTCGGTTATCATATGACCATAACGCTCCGAATTGACGGTGACAGTCGTTCCATCGTCGTTTTCGGAGAAGTACGGTCCAATCACAACTTCGGACCAAAGAGCGCACCAAACAGTGACTTTTTCTGGATGTAGTGGCCTCTCTTCAATTACTTGATGATTCTCAGAACCCCAAATATGACAATTTTGTTTATTAACATACCCACCGAGTGAGAAATGTGCTTCATCGCTGAAGATAATTTTGTTCGAAAAATCGCCGCCCACCGCCTGTTGTTCAAGTACCCATTCCACGTATCTACGACGTTGTGAATGGTCAGCTGGCTTCAGTTGTTCTTTGAGCTGGACTTTATATGGTTGTAGATGTAGATCCAAATGGAAAATATGCCATAATGTGCCTTAAGACAGTCCTAATTCCTGAGAACGACGAAGAATCGACACATTCGGGTCTTCTGCAACACTTTCACTTACAGCAGCGATATTTTCAGCGGAACGAGCGAAACGATGATGCACAGGCCTTACAATATCTGTAACCGCTTCAGACTCTTACAATTTTTTCACAATTTTGCCAATTGCTTGCGTAGTTGGACGAGCAAAGCACGATATGTGGCTGTGCCAGAATCACCATTGTTGTAGTAGGTTTTAATAATTTTTATGCGTAGTGTGATAGTTAAGCGATCCATTTTCGTCAATGTCAGACTTTCAACTGAAAATAAAAAAATTGGTTGAACAACTTAGTTTGACAGATGTCGAATTCCAGCCCTATACTTTTGAAACCACGAAATGGATAACCCTTCATATTTGCCACAAGCTACAAAAGCGTTATATTTGCATCCAAACAACCACAAAATATAGGCTTTTCAGCGTGTAATACTGAAACTCAGTATAGAACACACATTGAAATTATATTAATATTGTTTTGACTGAATATCAATTTTTCAATTTTCAAAAATGAAACGGAATGGAAATTTTGAGGAATTTTGAAAATTCGATTGCCATCTGATAAATTTCAATGCCTTTTAAGAAATGTACAACAGTTGTGAAAGAAAAATGCATTATGAACAAACAGCTATACCTCACAAAATTTTAACAACCAAAAAGCTATTTTTAGTTCAAATTCAAGACCTCGACGTGGAAAGATTAAATAATAGACACCGAATATTGAAAATCAAGAATCAATCAATAATACAAAAAAAAAAATTTTCTGTGAAATCGAAAAATAAGAAAAGAAGTAAACTTTGGGTAAATTTCTAAAATACTTTCAAGGTAATTATTTGAAAGTAATATATGAAGTATTTTTTAACAGAATTCAAAACCGTTTATTACATCAAAAGCTATTGAATTCTGGCCGATGAAAATCGTTTCTGATCCATTGTGCTACGGTGGTGCAATGTATAAGTACATGCGAACGAGGGTTCGATCCCAGCCCTGACAAGTTTACACTTCTTTCGGCGGCGGTCACATCGCTTAATGGCGCCAACACTATTGATTAACTAGACATGAAAAAGCTTCCAATCAATGAGATGAAAACTAGAAAGAAAAATGATTCTGAGAAGCTCTCCCCTGTCTCTTTATAGGATTTAATAAAATGTCATGGTTTTATAAATTTTTTGTAAATTTTTAAAGATTTTCATCGAATTGCAAATAAAGCTTTTTTATGGAATTTTAAAAATTCGATTGCCATATTAGGAATTTCAATGCCGTTTAAGAAATTTTGTACAAATGTTGTTGCTAAAGAAAAATACTCTATAAGATTTGAAGTGGGTTTGGATCATAAAGCGATAGAGAACTCAGCTCGATGTGTTCAAATCCTGGACACATTTTTGACGTAGAATACGTCTTACCTTACGGTATGAGGAGTCATGTCAGGTTTTTATTGTTGTAATCTTTATTTCATTGAATTTGAGGAAACGGCTAGATGAATTTTTTTAAAATTTTTTTTTGTAGGTAAATGAAGATGTTATTTTTCGTTTGATATACATTTCATATTGGTTGATATATTTCTAGTATTTTAATTTCTCAAATGAAACTTGTTTAAACACATACACTCAAACATATGTGTGGTGTTTGGTTGAGTGTTTTTGGTTGCTCAACATTGCTTAGGAACATGTATCTAGTAAAACGTGAAACGAACAGCAAGCTAATGTTGCTTGGCAACATGTATCTAGTAAAAAGTGAAACAAACAGTAAGCTAACGTAATAAAGCTTTTTTGCGAAAGCTTCAATAAAGCTGTTGTAACATTAATTTTGAATTGTAAAGCGTAAAGCTTTCACACAACGCTCGAATGCTAATGCGAAGACTCGATAAGGTAAACCTTTTTTAATATTAGGGCGGCCCTCTCAACATTCGCAGAACTTATTTCAATAAAAATATTAATTAAAATACATAAATTAAATTAAGTTTAAAAAAATTGAACATAATATTTTTTTTTTAAACGGACTTGAATCAAATGCCGTTGGTAAATATAAAATTTACAGCAGACAGTTGTCCGAGGCATTCGGCCACGGACTGTCCCTGCAGGCTGTGTCAGAGACACGGCCATTAAGTTTAACGTAGAATACGCCATCCGATAAGACAGAAAACATATATAACAATAAATGATAAATAATATAAGCAAATGAATTTATTGTTATATATGTTTTCTGTCTTATCGGATGGCGTATTCTACGTTAAACTTAATGGCCGTGTCTCTGACACAGTCTGCAGGGACAGTCCGTGGCCGAAGGCCTCGGACAACTGTCTGCTGTAATTTTTTTTTACTTTATAAAGTGACCATGACTTTGCTGCAATGTGTTATCCTCGTACCAAACGTTGTCACACACAACGAAAAAAAACATAATAATATGAAACGCATGCTGTAAATGAATGTGACATTCCAGTGAAAAAAAATAAAAAAAATCGTGTGTAAATGCTGTATTTTAATAAATGAAGCTACGTATCTACGTCTGTACGTGTGAAGTTTGAGTCATGGTATCCGTATTTGTGCAAATATGTACAAAACGTATATGTTGTGTTAGCATTTGCCGGAAATACAGTCTCAAATACTTTATCCTTTTTCACATTGGTTCGTGGGTTGGAATGCAATCAGTCGCATTGTCACTGCGATAAGCCAAAAAACGAAACGTTGTTAAATGCAAATTGGCTAAAAACATTCCAATTGTACAAACAACAACTATTTTCAGACGTACACGAACACACGAGCGAGGACTATAATGAATTTTGGTTGGGCTGTGTCGAATGAGTTTCAAAATGTCCTTTTTTACTCAACACACACATTCAAATGAAACATATGTGTAATATATCTGTGCAAATAAGACAATATAGGCACAAATGTAAAAAAAAACCATAAAGACAACACAAAATTAACAAAATTTGTCATGTTTTATGGTACAAAAACGAGTACATTTACCATGTGACCGATAACGAGGTTATGCCGTATTATTACATACATATCGTACAAATAGTTGAATATGTAAAATATGTGAGAAATATGCAAAACCATGTTATATTTTATGAGGAATAACTGTTTTTATTACTCGTCCGTCCAATTTATGGATTATTTATATGAAAACCAGCTGATTCTTTTTAAAAATATAAAAAATTAGATTTTTTTTGGTGAGATTTTCATTTATTCGGTCTGTTTTATTACAACCGATGCTTTTTGATTATTTAAGCTCGATACCATCCCAGTTGCAAATTTTGTTTTAAAAACATTTTCTGTAGTATTTCTTTAAGACAATGTGAGTAGGTAACAATAATTTATATAAGACATTTTCATGACATGTCACTTGTTTTGACTTAAGTGGCTTCAATTGTGAAGGGATGGGACTGACAATCTATGTAAGATTTGTCAGCATTATGTCATGGCTGACTGTTTCTAAAGCAAACGCTGAATGTTTGTAGAGAAAGTCTTTATCATTTGTCAACTGCAAATCACCTGTGAAGATTTCAAGATTTTCGAAAAATTCCAAATTGTTGTTACTACTATATTTACAGCCAACTAAAATTTGGCGGTTCCTTGCACTATCACACTATTCGTGTGTGATTACCAATAATAGTGTTCAGTATCAACAAATGTTGTGCATATCAATTGATTTGTACTTCGATTTTGGTTGCAAGAACTGAAATATTTAGTTGAAGCCACAGCAACCAGAAATAAATGTGATCTGTCAATCGAGTTTTGAATTCTAGCAATTAAATTATCCTACAGTGGTGAATAATCTATTTGTGGGATCAACGAAAAATTTAAAAACTAATTCGCTTGTACCAAATAATATATTAGTATGCTCAACTTGAATTTGATGGCTGTCACACCCAGTTTTTGATGCTTTAACCCATTATGAATTTTAGAGAAAAAAAAATTTTTTAAACTTATTTTTTATTAAAATTTTGTATTTTATATTTAAATATAACAAAATTATTATTAGTTGTGGCCAGGGTTTGTATTTCGTGTGTTATGGTCTCTGTACAAGCAATATTAAAGCCGATCTAGATTCTACTCTGGGGTAGTCTGCTCCTTCGTTTTCGACTGTAAAATATTGGGTAGCAGAGCTTAAACGAGGCCGTACGAGCTGCCAAGATGTCCATACCGCTCAGGCTTAAGAAAATCGATAAAATGGTATTGGATGAACGTCGGCTGAAGGTGCGTGAGCTAGCTGAAATTATAGGCAATTCAAAAAGTACTACGTATACATCGTATATTGCCGGAATATTTTGAAGATGAAAAAGCTGGGCGCAAGATGCGTGCAGCGCTATAGATCAAAAACAGTGTCGTGAAGTAGAGTGTTTGGCGATGTTTCACCGCAATAGAGCCGAATTTTCCCGTCGACTTATAACCACGGATGAGACAAGATAATAGTCAAAGCAGTGGACTGCACTGAAAGAATAACGCTTTATCGCACGGATGAAACATTTTCGTAAATGTGTTTACATTGCTACAATGAAAAGTCTCGTATATCCGATAATTTGGTGGTCGCGGCAACTAAAAATTTCATACATGATTTCTTTGACAATTATTCATTTGGTCGATGCAAGAACTTACTTTTTGTTCCTGCTACAGTTATATTTAAATTGAATTTTGTAGAGAAATAAGTTCACGTACTTTTTATAGTTTATATTTATTATTTATTTAGTTTGGAGGTTTGCAAAACATTTATAGTTGACAAAACAATTTCGTTATTGAAACGAAACTAATTTTTATGAAGATAGAGAGAAATACAGTCGAAAAAAAGAGCGAGCGTAAAAGAGGCCAGCAAGAGAAAATGGTGAGCATGACTGATGGGTCAGGTATACATCTTAAATCAATTCCTTTCTGACATCCAAAACTGGTATACATATTTCTGCGCCGGGCTAATTTAAATAAATTTTTTAAAAAAGACTAATTAGTTAATAATTTGTTATTGTGAACAATAAATTGTATGGATTTATGTGATAAAATATAATACATAGAGCAACATGATATCAAAGAAACTGATTCATCGATAGGAGAAAAACTACCCCGAAATATGTAACTGAACATTTATGTGCGTATGCGCGTGACGGAGCAAATCCAAACAAAATATTCGTGTTTTTGTGTTGTAACCATAATGCGGTCGCGCTTGTTTCGTTGTATTGGTATTTGGATTCGAACTCAATGAAAATGAATAAGTCAAAGAAACGACGAACATAAAAAAAATTGAACGTACAATGAAATTAATTCAATCGAAATTTTGAGAAATTCGGTTAAAGTAAATAATAGAGCAGTTGACAAAAAAATGCTTACAGAGCGATCACTGGCTTTATGATGGGGATATGTTTAACTACAATTGAATTACAGAACCCTCAACACAACAACAATTTCATAAATTATGAAAATAATGAAGTGTTTCTATGCTAAAGGAAGTTTCGAACATAGACCAGTTGCTGGGATGAAACCCATACAGGAATAGAGCTTATGTTCAAGGTAAGTACAGACATTTGTAGATAGAAATAGAAATCTCATTAATAAATTTATCAAATTTGTTTTTAATTGCAGGACCTGAATACAATGGCCACAATGACACTCAACCCCTCGACTACCGTAATCTTTCTCCAAACGAGTGGAATGGTTATTAATATATATTGCAAATTGAGACAATTTTCGAAATAAAAATCCAAAAAATTGTAATCAAAATGCTTGCAATGTAATACTGACAATGTACTTATATAAACAAAATTATAGCAGCAATGAAACAAGTTCATAGCAGCAATGAAACAAATTCATAGCAGCAATGAACAAATTCATTGCAGCAAAGAAACACATGCGTTGCAATAATGAATCAAATTCATTGCAGCAACAACCATACTTTCATTACAGTGACGAACAATTTGCAGTTGATAAAAATATTTTGTCGAAAGAAAGCAAAGAAGGCTACACCTGCAGGCTAGATTAAGGCGTCTGATGGGACGCGTATAGGATGCATATGGGATAATTTTTATTGATTATCTTCAGAAAGGAAAATCCTTCAACGGCGAATATTATGCTAATTTATTGCTGCGTTTAAGTGATGAAATTTTGGAAAAATGGCAGCATTTGGCGAACAATGTTGTTTCATCAAAGCAATGCTCCAGTTCACACATCCTCTATCGCGATGGCCAAAATTAATGAATTAAAGTTCGAATTGCTTCATCACCCAACTTATTCGCCAGATTTAGCTCCCTCTGACTATTTTCTATGTCCTGGTTCGAATGGTAAAAGATTTGCCAACAATGAAGAGGCGCAGTCTGCGGTTGACGGCTATTTTAGGAAGTTTGACAGTATTACTATAAACAGGGTATCGAAGCTATTGAATATCAGTGGAAAAAGTATATCGAGCTAAATGGACATTATGTTGAAAAATATGGACAATTTTTCTCAACTACGTAAAATGAGTCGTTTTGCCACGCCCACTTTGGTACCTCCCATACAGAAGCTTGGTGGTCGTCCGATCTTAATGAAATTACGTTATAGGCTTCGTGTCATCAAACGCTAGTCACCGATTAAGGCAAGGATGATTTTGCCACGCCCTACCAAGATAGGTTGTGTCGCCGGCTGGTTGTTCGGTAAGATAACTCCCGGAAATTCGAACTAATCTTTATGAAGTTTGGTACTAGACAAAATTTAGTCAAATAGACATAAAAATTAGGCGGACGACCGGTTGTTCGTCAAGATAACTCCCGCAGACTACAAGCGATCTTAATGATATTCGGACATTGGTAATGTTTTCCTAAAAATTAAAGACTAACTAATGTCCACGCCCATTTTCGTACCTCCCATACAAAAGTTGAGCGGCTTCCTGCTGGCCGACTCGATATCTTAAAAAAATTTGGAACTGATCAATATTTTGTGCAATACTGTGTAAAACAAGTGAACAACTACACCATTCCCACTTTTGTACCTCCCATATAAATATTGGGCGGACAGTTGGCTGGTAGTCACGATAACTCCCCATAATCACTTAGTATCATAATTAGGTTGGGTATTAGATAATATATAGCGCAATGTCACTCTGCTATTGATATTGTTACATTTGCCAATATTCAATAGAACTCGATCGCAATGGATGACTTCGGGTGAGGGTATGTTTAACTTCACTTACAGAACTTCCAGTACAGAAAAAAATTTCTGTCGGGTGTCGGTAACTTTTTCTGTACTGGAAGTTCTGTAAGTGAAGTTAAACATACCCTCACCCGAAGTCATCCATTGCGATCGAGTTCTATTGAATATTGGCAAATGTAATTTCTGTACTGGCTTGTGTCTTCTTTGTTAGGTCGGCTAGTTTTTAGACCGCTCTCGTGTAATAGGACACGGCGAGTATCGATGACGTATGAACCACGACGTGTATACACTGTATCCCGACATCGACGTAGTTTTGTGAATCGAGATATTGCGTTTGGGCTGCGTAGGCCATGTTAATGCAACGTATCAGATTAAGCTAGTGCGGGGGCCATTTGAAGACAGACAAATAGGACGTTGGAAACACCAGGTGAAAGAATTTCTGCTTGAGCTTAGTGTTACCAACTTGAAGGGAAAATATGAATATCGAGCCGGTTAGGGAAATATGCTATTTGCATTTTGCAGGCACCTTGACACTTCTGGGGTTGTTTGAGGCCAAATAAGTAAGTTAGTCAGTGAGGCGGTTCAAGAAAAATAACAAGATTGAAAACAGAAACCAGCATAGGGCGTTTGATACATAAAAACTGGAACAATTTCCAATATTTTGATTAAGTATATTAAGTATCAAAGGACCCAATTATTAAATGTACGATTTATTTTAAAAATAAAAATTAATGGTCTGTTATTCTAAGAAAAACCAACCATTTTTCACTTAGAAAAATATTTCTCACGTTATTCATAACCGCATCCTTTTTGGTCGAGTGATGATATTTCGATTGCATTGTAAACTGGGCATGTGCCGACTATGTATGGAATACAATGTCCAGCAAATGGCAACCGCGGCTCTGATCACAGGCCCTTGCATCGCCAAATTTTAAGTTGTTGTGAATGATAGAGAACTGTTGTAACCAGGTGTTCGGCGGCACTCTCGGTTACAGCAACAATATTTTCAAAAACCGGACGTACGTCCACGCACAGAAGGCTGTTTGGTTTTTCTTGGAATTGTTGTCACATTAGGAGCATTTTAACGACCGCAAATTCCGTGAAGTTTATGAGCGACCGATCCCAGCATAACTTTCCTCACATTCGTTATGAGTTTTCACAATGAAATCGCGCGTACCGCTTCGTTTTTAATAATAGAAACAATCGTAGCCAATAGTGATGTGCGGTTCCGCCTATTTTAAAACCGTTTTCTGTCGAGTCCGGTACTGAGAAAACCGGGTATTTGCACCGGTTCCTGTTCTTAGCAAATTGCTGTCTCAAAGAGGCTTAAGTGAAATATCTTATTATCAGAATATAAAATGTAATAAAAAAAAATACACATTTTCGTACCCTCACCCAAGGGTGAACCCTTTCAGTTCCTTTGGAAACGAGTCCTCTTTTTCAGGAACCTTTTTACGGTTCTCTTCAATCAAATTTTCAGTTCCCCTTTTTTGTATTTTGCAAAGTTGCCAATAATATTTCGGGCTAAAATTTTGACGAAGACGGTGGTTGTGGTTTTTCGACCATATGATGTTTATAGCCTCAGCCCCGGAAAAAAGTTATTTGTTTCTCAAAGGTCCATCGATGTAGCTATCTCTGGTGTAATTTTGTGTCTTTGCGAGTTGTCAAAATTTTGAAGGCCTATAATATTTGTCGTTTGTATTTCGCTGGAGGATTTGACTTATAGACGCTATCAAACATGTCAGTAGGCTATTTAGCCATTGAATCTGACCTACAATACTATTTTATACTTCCCACTGTGTATATAAACGGATGCGGATTCACTTCGACCCCGATACGAGACCGTAAAAACATAAAAAGTGAATCAGTGAAATTGAGATTAGCGCATCCTTTTCGAACGCGTTACGAGTCCGTAAAAACACAAAACGCGAATCAGTGCCATTGCGGTTTGGGAACCATGTCTAACCCGTTACGAGTCCGTAAAAACACAAAAACCCGAGTCAGTACCGTTGCGGTTTTGCAAATCCGATTCGAGTCCATAAAAAAGCGAAAAACATAATAACTGCGGGCTGTATTGTGTTGGCGCTAATACTGAACTGGCTTGACACCAAAGAGAAGAAAGCGGCCTAAAATTTAATTAAATACACAGAAATGGTTATTAATAAAAAGCTATTTCGGAACGAACCCGCAAAATATAGTAAAATTCACTCCGTCTCGGATTAATTTTAGTTAAAGGAAAGACAACCCGACACGGACTCAAATATGAAGTCCGTTACGAATTCGAGACGGAGCCAAAAAAAATAATCCGGCTCGAATCCATTTAGCTAGCAAAAAAAAACAACCCGAAACGGATTCGAGTATGACGTCCGCTGAGAATTCGAGAGGGATCAAAAAGTAGAAACGCTATTGGCGTTTTCGAAAGGAATGCGAGTTCAGAACGAATCCGTTTCGAACCTGTAAAAATTGATAAAAGTGAATACGTCTCGAATACAATTTATTTAAATCAAACCACTCCGAAACGGATATGAATATGAAGTCCGCTGCGAGTTCGAGACGGATCAAAAAAAAGGAGAAAAAAACATTCTATTTTTCGAAAGAAATGCGAATTCAGAACGATTCCTTTTCGCATCCGCAAACGTTGAAAAAAGTGAATCCATCTCGAATCCATTTAATTAAAAAAGCAACCCGAAACAAACTTGAATTTGAAGCCCGTTGGGAGTTTGAAGCGGATGCGAATAAGTAGAAAAAACGATTAGCGTTTTCGAAAGAAATGCGAATTCAGGAAAACCCTGCTACTAATCCGCAAAAATTGATTAAATTGAATCCGTCTCGAATCCATTTTACTAAAAGAAGAAAATACCCGCAACGGAATCGAATATGAAGTCCGCTGCGAATTCAAGATGATGCCAAAAAAGTAGAAAAAAACATTATATTTTTCGAAAGAAATGCGAATTCAGAACGATTCCTTTTCACATCCGCAAACATTAATAAAAGACCATTTAATTTAAGAAAATCCATTTAATTTAATTTAAAAAAACGAAGTTGAATTTGAAGTCCTTTGCGAGTTTGAAACGGATCCTAATAAGCGCGTTTTCGAAAAAATGCGAATTCAGAAAAAATCCGTTACTAATCCGCAAAAACTGATTAAAGCGAGTCCGTCTCGAATCCATTTTACTTAAAGAAAAAAAACCGCAATGTATTCGAATATGAAATCCTCTGCGAATTAAAGATGGATCCAAAAATGTAGAAAACGCTATTCGCGTTTTCGGCAGATATAAGAGTTCAGCAGGAATCCGTTTCGAACGCGTACAAATTAATTAGAGTGAATCGGTCTCGAATCCATTTTACATAAAGAAGAAAAAAAACCCCAACGGATTCGAATATGAAGTCCACTGCGAATTAAAGACGGATCCAAAAAAAGTAGAAAACACCATTCACACTTTCGGCAGATATAAGAGTTCAGCAGGAATCCGTTTCGAGCCTGTAAAATTTGATAAAAGTGAATACGTCTCGAATCCATTTTAGTTAAAGAAAAAAAACCCAACGGATACGAATATGAAGTCCACTGCGAATTAAAGACGGATCCAAAAAAGTAGAAAACACCATTCACACTTTCGGCAGATATAAGAGTTCAGCAGGAATCCGTTTCGAGCCTGTAAAATTTGATAAAAGTGAATACGTCTCGAATCCATTTTAGTTAAAGAAAAAAAAACCCAACGGATACGAATATGAAGCCCGCTGCGGGTTCGAAACGGATCGAAAAAAGTAGAAAACACTAGCCGCATTTTCGAAACGTATGCGAGTTCAGAACGAATCCGTTTCGAATCCGCAAACTTTTTTTAAAGTTACTCCGTCTCGAATCCATTTTATTAAAACAGAGACGGAACCAAAAAAAATAGAAAAAACCATTCACTTTTTCGGAAGAAATGCGAATTCAGAACGGTTCCGTTTCGCATCCGCAAACATTGATAAAAGTGAATACGTCTCGAATTCATTTAATTTAAAAAAACAATCCGAAATGCATTCGAATATGAAATACTTTACGAATTCGAGACGGATCCGAATAAGTAGAAAAACCAATAGCGTTTTCGAAAGAAACCAGAATTCAGAACGAAACCGTTAAGAATCCACAAAAATTTATGAAAGTGAATCCATGTCGAATCCATTTTATTTAAAAAAACAACGCGCAACGGATTCGAATATGAAGCCCGCTGCGGGTTCAAAACGGATCCAAAAAATAGACAGTAATTTCATAAACAAACGGATTCGTTAGGTTTCTGTACTTGATTTCCGTTTCAGGGAAAAAATATACGACGAAGCGAGTCTGTCTCGAATTCGAAACGCATTCACATGACACATTGGATTTGGATAGTTAGGCATCTCTCGACTTAAGCATTAGTGACTAAATCACTTTAATTTTTTAATATTTAGTTGATAAATGTAATTGAATAAAAAACAACTCTCATATTATGTGTTTATTCCTTGAATTTAATCACTCCCTCAGGTCTTGTAATGATTTTTCTAATAATTGAATATTTCCCCACTTTAATCTTATAATCTTTAGTTTTTAATCAACACTTAAGTGATTATTTTCTTGTGTAATTTCTACATTTAATAGCTTTCCACCGTCCACCAAACACTGCCCTCCAAAAGCCCTTAAAACAACTCACTACCGAAAGGGCTTAACGAACTAATTCCCTTTAATATCCTTATGCTCTCTAATATTAATAGAGTACATTTAATTTGCTCATCCTTTTAACATTTGAATTTGATGTGTTTTCATCCTTTTGGTTTGTTTGTTTCGTATCCTTTCAGCTTGTCGCTATGAGAAGGGCTCCTGGTCCGAATGTGCCACTGGCCAAATGACACGCGCAGACAAATTGAAAGCAACAAGCGATCCATCGTGCGAGGCAACACGTGTCATTAAGAAGAATTGCAAACCTGGCAAATCCAAGGATAAGACTGCCAAGGAACAGCGCAAAAATAAAGATAAAGGTAAGTCGCACCCTCAATTACGTGGGAGGGAATTAACTGTGTTAATTAAGAATAGGAAACTGCACAAGACAATGTTGGCAAGGATGTTTCTGATGCTCTAGTATTAGGGGCAAATAGTTGGTTTAATATCCTTTTGTTAGGATACTCAGTTTAATTGCTTCAGTGGAATGAAACTGAGTAGTTCCGAGAGGAAGAGTGGAAATCAATGCCGTCTTTGTCGAGTGTATGACTTAGAAGATTTAGTGAAGGGATTAATTTTAACCTTTAATTAAATAATGTTTTTTCTGTTTTTTGTTATTATCGCTTTAATGGCATAAATATTACAATTAACTTAAGACATGGTACATTACAATTACTAAGAGGTTTAGCTGTAGATATTTTGTAATTTGAATGGACTCTAATAAAAGTCAATACAGAATAATGGCCTGATGCTTAATTTTCTATAACATTGTAGTTTGGTGGAATTTTGATTCATGGAAAAGTTGATTCCAATAGACAGAAAACCTACCTAATATTAGTTGGCTTTCCCACAATCTAATCACAATTGTTGAATAGTGATTATGATATTTTAAAGTCATCCTCAATAATTGGGATATTATAATATTTTTCTGCATAGACATTAAAGTTGGATGTTTGCAGCACAAATTATGAGCTTTGTTTGAAGTTCTTCATTTGAAATTGAAACAGCCAAATGCAGCCAACGAAACTTCAAAATTATGAAGTTCATTATCAGTTCCACATGACATGATAGATTGATAGAAACATCATCCCGCAAAAGGGGAATTTGTGTTGTATCACCAAAAAATATGAACCACTTTCAATCAATGAAAAATTTGCCGTGCAAATAAAATGTATATGACTTTACATGACATTCGAGGATTCGCTCTTTTCAGTGTATGCTACATATCGCCTACAGAATTCCAATTCAAAATGGCATTTTCGCAGTTCGGATAATGCGATTGTTTTGCCACTGAAAAAAAAAAACTGATATACAACCAATCTGCGAATGGGAATATGGCTGTAAATAAATAAATGGTTTCCCATTACATCCCATGAAGGGACCGGGGAGAAAACTTCTCACAATCACTGAGCTGTTCGCTTTCCAGGTTTCACTCGCTGATTGGAACCTACAGTTGTACACCGATTCCGAACGGTATTTTGAGAAGCTTTTTCATGGCTATATGCTCGATAGTGTCGCCGTCACTAAGCGAGGTGACCGTCGTCGAAAGAAATTTTAAGGTGGTTGGCGCAGAGATCGAACCCACGATCTCCTGTACAAGATGCGCGCACACTAACCATTGCACCACGGAATATGGCTATACTGGTTGATATCCCAATGCCTGGATTAGAAATAGCGGCCCCAGCAACATATTACAGGAACCATGTACAATAGTTTTACTTTTACTGACTATTTTATAACCTCATGAGGTCAGACGTCTTACACATATTAATTAAACAAACAAATTTCAGAATATTCTTCCAACTGGCTCAATCCTTCGCCTTTTCTCGCCAGTTGGTAACACCAAGGATACGGAAGGATTCTTTTGCCTGGTCTTTCCAGCGGAGTCTTGGTCGTCCTCTTTTCCTGCTTCCATCGGGTACGTTATCAAAAATCTTTCGCGCCGGCGCATCTTCATCCATTCTGATAACATGGCCTGGCCAACGCAATTGGCACACTTTGATTCATCTAGCTATGTCCACGTCAGAATAGAGACTATATAGCTCTGCGTTCCAGCGACGTCGGTACTCGCCGTTTTCCCTAACAGGCCCATATATTTTACGGAGAATTTTTCTCTCGAAAACTCCCAGGTGTTGTTCATCCGCTTGCGATATGACCCAAGTTTCGGAGCCATATGTCAAGACAGGTAAAATGAGAGTCTGATATAGCTGTAGTTTTGTCCGTCGAGAGAGGGCTTTGTTCCTAAACTGCTTGCTGAGCCCAAAATAACATCTATTTGCAAGCACAATTCTCCTGTCTATCTCCAGGCTGACGTTGTTGTCCTTGTTCACGGCAGATCCAAGGTAGACAAATTCATCTACCACTTCAAAATTAAATCGGTTGTCAACGTTCAAGTGCGGACCAAGTCGAGAGGCTTTCTCATTATTATCTCCATTAAATATTGAAGAGATTGCACGAAAGTGTGTCGCCTTGTCTATGGCCTTGCTTGGTAGAGAATGGTTCAATGAGGTCTTTCCCCACTTTCACTGCTGATTTGGTGTTGGTCAGCGTCATTCTACAGAGGCGGATCAGTTTTGCGTGAATCCCAAGTTCAGACATAGCTTCGTACAGTTTTCCCCGTATGGGGCTATCGAAAGCAGCTTTGAAATCGACAAAAAGGTGGTATGTATCGATTTGCTTTTCGTGGGTATTTTCCAGGATTTGGCGTAGCGTGAATATTTGGTCAGATACTAATAAGGTCCAATCAGGTTTCCAATAATTGGATTTAGTCTTTCACATAATACGCTCGACAAGACCACGATGGATAAAAGACTGGTACCGCAATAGTTAGAACAGACACACGGATCACCCTTTTTGAATACACGACATAATACACTGAGACTCCAATCGTCGGGCTCCAATCGTCGAGTGGGGGGGGGGGGGTACAATCTACCCTATCTTCCACTATCAGTACCTCCTGATCTTCAGTGGAAGAATCGGAGTGGAGTAGTGCTGAAAAGTGGCCTGTCCACATTGCTTCTCAGTCACCAAATTCCCATTTTCGTCCTTGAAGAAGGGCCGCCCATTATTAGGCCCGTTATTCGATCTTCTTACCCTCTGAAAAATCTTTCGGGATTCACCATTCATCCTGCACATTTCAGTTTTTTCACTCTCTCTCTCTGCCCCCACTGCCATTTTACCGCCTAAATAGTTGGGTTTCCTCCCTTCTTAGCCCCTTGTACCACTCACTCAATTGACTGTTTCGCTGATACAGTGTCTTTTTCAGCAGTTGCAATGCTTCCACGGTTTTTGATAGCCAAGTTCAGTCCTTGCAGCGGCTTCCAAAAAACGGGAGATGTGCTTCCACTGCGCATCTGGGTCTTCGGGAGGGGAGCATTCTGCTCTAGCAGGAGAGTGAGCTTCTGACAGTGATATCTCCGGTATTTGTAGATTGATATATCCGGTATTTGTAGCTTGTCAATATCCAACTTTTCCCGTGTTCGGCTTCGTACGTTTTTCGTCCCGCTCAGTCTTGTGCGAACTTTCGCAGTAACCAGGTAATGATCCGAGTCGATACTGGTACCTCGAATCACACGTGCATCCATTACACTAGAAGATTGCCTGCCATCTATTACGAAGTGATCAATCTGGTTTTTCGTCCGCAGATCAGGAGTTATCCAGGTCGCCTTATGAATGTCCTTATGCGGGAATCGTGTGCTACTAACTACCATGTTCTTTGCAGCGGCAAAGTCTATCAGTCTTATTCCATTATCGGAGGTGGTATCGTGTAGACTGTGATTACCGATGGTTGGTCGAAAGACACTTTCCTTTCCTAATTTGGCATTAAAATCGCCCAGAATAATCTTAATGTCGTGGTCAGGCCAGCGTTCATATACTTCCTCCAGTCGCTCATAAAATGTTTCTTTGACCTTATCATCTTTATGATGCGAATGAATCACTTCAAACAAAGCGATGCGTGCACACAAATTAACGAGATGTTGAAATATTTCCCTTGGATGCGAATTGTGGCTATGCGGTCACTCACTGGGTTGAACCTTGAAACTAGGTGTCGCAGTCTCTTGCCTACTATAAATCCGCACCCATATTCATGCTTACGCTCATGGCAGCTGTAGTAAATATCGAAGTTTTTCTTTCTGGTGCAACCATATCCTGTCCATCGCACTTCCTGGATCGCTGTGATGTCAGCTTTATATTTTCCGAGGATATCCGCCAGATGGAAAGTGGCACCAGTTCTGTATAGCGTTCGCCCATTCCAGTTACATATCCTTAAATCGTGGTCCTTATAACGTTTGCGAGGGTCGTCAACAGTTGGGGGGTTTCTTTGTTCATTAGTTTCCTTGTGTATTTTCATTGCCAATACAACGGTGGCGGGTGGCAAACCCCTCCCACCGTGGTTTGCATTTTACCTACTGCCAGGATGATTATGTTTCAGCCGCCCTTTATGGATCAGAAGCTGACCAGAATGCAGTGTGTCGAAACTGGAGTTTGGGTTCTTCATTTTTGATCCGCCGTTACATGTACATTTGGGTGGGTTAATTTGTATGGGACCAAAAAACTTGGCAAAGAGTCGGTCGAAACTCCCCACCGTTCATATTTGATAGCTGTTTAATGTTGGTCATCTGCAGCATTTTTGTGTAATATTAGAGTAACTTTTGAATGCGATATCAGATTGTAGCGATCAAGGTATCGCCTGATAGGGTTTAACCTTCTCTTTAGGAATAAAAACACAAATGGCAAATCTAATATCGCATTCAAAAGTTATTCTAACATTAGCACAGGTATCTGTTCACAAAAATGCTGCAGCTGACCAAATTTACACAGCTATAAAACATGAACCGTGGAGAGTTTAGACCTAAAATAAACGTTCTTGTAAAGGCAGCAACGACCAAAAAATATTTCTGTGAAATTTCATCGAAATCTAACAGTATCAAGGTTCAATCGAATGGCGTTTGGGTCGATTTTTTACAATAATATGTACAGAAATTTTCAAGTGAAAAATCGCGGGCTCCTATTTGATTTTAGAACCATGGTTTCTTGGGAAAATTTTCATAAAATTTGCCGTAGATTACGTTTCTGTCAATAATAAAATGAATTACGATCACCAATATAAGTTGTTTCAATACTAGACCATAAATATTAACTCCAACAATCGTAAGATATACATTAGCGTGGCCGTTAGTTATATGGAGAATGTTTTTTTTTTTGATTTCGTATGTTCTCTCCCCCAAACCGGTTCAGTTTTCTGTAAAAAACATACAAAAAAAATTTCATAGCGGTAAGTCGTAGGGAATGCGTCGGCCCTGAAAGTGGGCCAGCAAGCCCATGTATTCAAATGTAATTTGTTTTTATACGAGTATCTATTTGAACACACATTTTACACGAATGTTATGTATGGCAATATTTTAGCTCTTCTAGTCAACAATATTAGCCTCAAAGGAAGTATTTTTCTAAAATTAATATTTTAGAAAATAATGAAGAAAATAACCAAGAAAATACCAAAAATTCTATACACCAAAATTATATTTATATTTTCTTCATTATTTTCTAAAATATAGGTTATCCATTTTGCGGATTCAAAAGTAAACGTAAATAAAAGACATATAAAATATTTTTTTCATGATATTTCTTTTTTATTATAAAGTTTGAACGTTGACATTATGTGTGAAATACTACATCATTTAAATGACCACCACGCGAAGTGTTGCAAGCATTGATTCTTTTGAGGTAATTTTCGACAACTTTTTGAAACATATTGGGCGGTATCTCAGCCATAACTTGACGAATGTTGATTTTTAAGTGCTCAAGAGTTAAAGGTTTATCTACATAAACACGGTCTTTCGCGTAGCCCCACAAAAAAAGTCTAATGGAGTCAAATCGAAATGTCTCTTGCAATAAAACCATATTCGCTCGTGTGGCATTTTGCACCGTCTTGTTGAAACCACATATTCCCCAAGTCGTATTCTTCAATAGCAGGCAAAAAAAGTCGGTTATCACATGACCACAACGCTTCCAATTGACGGTGACAGTCGTTCCATTGTCGTTTTCGAAGAAGTAAGTTCCAATCACACCTTCGGACCAAAGAGCGCACCAAACAGTGACTTTTTCTGGATGTAATGGCCTCTCTTCAATTAACTGAGGATTCTCAGAACCCCAAATACGACAATATTGTTTATTAACATGCCCACCGAGTGAGAAATGTGCTTCATCGCTGAAGAACAATTTGTTCGAAAAATCGCTGTCCACCGCCTGTTGTTCAAGTACCCATTCCACGTATCTACGACGTTGTGAATGGTCAGCTGGCTTCAGTTGTTGTTTGAGCTGGCCTTTATATGGTTGTAGATGTAGATCAAAATGGAAAATACGCCATAATGTGCCTTAAGGCAGTCCTAATTCCTGAGAACGACGAGGAATCGACACATTCGGGTCTTCTGCAACACTTTCACTTACAGCAGCGACATTTTCAGCGGAACGAGCGAAACGATGATGCACAGGCCCTACAATATCTGTAACCGCTCCAGTCTCTTCAAATATTTTCACAATTTTGCCAATTGCTTGCGTAGTTGGACGATTATGTAAACCATAATCTCCTCTTAAAGCACGATATGTGGCTGTGCCAGACTCACCATTTTTGTAGTGGGTTTTAATAATTTGTATGCGTTGTGTGATAGTTAAGCGATACACTTTCGTCAATGTCAGACTTTTTCAACTGAAAAGAAAAAAAATTGGTTTAACAACTTAGTTTGACAGATATCGAACTCCAGCCCTATACTTTTGAAACCACGAAATGGATAACCCTTATTAATTTTAGCAAAAACCTTTCTTTGAGGCTAATGAGCTAAAATATTCATATTGTTGTAAAATGTTTTTTTTTAAACAAATTACATTTGAATAAATGGGCTTGAAGGTCCACGAACACAACTTATAGCTATGAATTTTTTTTATATTTTTTTTTACATAAGATTGAACCGATTTTGCGACAGAGAACATAAGAAATCAAAAAAAATTCCTCATACAACTAACGGCCACGCTAATATACATATCTGCAGTCTAAAATATTGATTACTTTAAACAGGAAACAATGTTGGCTACATATCAACTTGTCCGCTTTTAAAACAAATGTACCGGCATAACAACAACAGATTTTCAGATTCAGATGTTTTACGAAAATAATTCTCTAATAACTACCATGAACCATAGAAAGAAATACACTGGTCGCTCTTCATTTTCTAGTTGAGAACACTATAAATTTGTAATGTATTTGGAAATCCAACAAATTCCCCATTCAAATCCAGGCGGTTAAATGGACTTGGAATTTGTGAAACAAAAATATCTTCCACCACCGATGGTAGATGAATACACTCTGAGCTTATTGGTGTACCATGGGCGTATGTATATTTTCTTTATTCTTGAAAGCGTAATTTTTGAAATTCTTATAAAAACCCGAAATATCCATTAACTACACCAAATTTTACGCACTTGAATATTGTGATATTTAGTAGTATTTTTTTGTAGTTTATCATTATTGAAATATTTTAGCTACGCAGTTTTACAATTTGTTCCAATTTCTTTTAATCTTCCTTTACAGTTAACTTTTAAGAAGAAGTTAACTTTTAGGAAGAAGTTTCTCTCTTCAAACTTTTCTTTACTCATACAATGTTATTAAGCTTCTTAGTTATTTCGTGGTACATGTTATTATTTTTGAAACTTTTCTTGTATAACTGCGAAAAAACTTTAAAGTAAATTTGATCCTGGCTTAATATGGCAGAGATTTCTAAACCAAAACGCCTGCTTCTCTTATAAACACTCATCCTTCTTTTCCACCCATGAGATTTGGTTTTGAAAAGGTTGGTTTGGTTTTAAACAGCAGTGATGCTTTAAAAAACACACAACCGATAAAAACCAAAAAATTGTCTTATCAATTCCCTAAACACCTCCTCACACTAAAGATACCACCAACTAATTAAAGTTCCAAATTAATGAGCCATCCGCGACAATAGTTGTCCTATCCCATTAGCGTGGATGAGTTTTCTTTATTTTTATTCTGTTTTCTTGGAATGAAATGCTTAGTCACTCATTGGCTTGTGTATCGAATATCAAGAAAAATTACAAATTAAGTTCTTTGTTGTCTGTACTATATAAAGTAAAATGGCTAATAAGGATGATAGGAGTAAAATGTGAGGGATAATAGGATGTTGTCATTGTGTGTGTCTTCTATGGTTCATAGTTACACACACACACACACACACACACTTGTGACCGTAAATACATACATGTGGTAAGAGAAGATGAGTTAGTCTAATTTGATTAATTAAAACCACTATGTCTGGGTATTTATCTCGTAAAGTGGAATGAATCATAGTCAGTCAGTAAAATCAAATTTTAAGCAGTTTCAGTTTAAGAAAAACCCAATTTAAAAAAAATAATTTTAAAATTATGCAGACCGATTTTAAAAAATATGTACTTATATTCCAGAAGTTTCACAAAATATGTTAAACGTCGTTTTGAGTAACCGCAGTGAATATTGTTTGATCATACAAGTCTGTTTCCTGCTATCCGCCTTAGGTACGAAGTTAGATGTAAAGGGTGTTTCAATAAGAGCGCTACAAAATTTTTTTTTAAATAAAACAAAACCGGTTTAAGATACCAATGAAATTCTTTATTCCTGTGAAAGTTCGTTCGATGCCATTGTGTATGGAACTCGATATCTTTTACATCGCCACCACGGGCACGCTTGCAGAAGTCCAGACACTGAACCCAATTTTCGACGGTTTTCAAGCATAAATCGGCCGATACTGCTGCAATTTCACGTTCGATATTCGTACGAAGTTCATCAATCGTCGCTGGCTTGTTGGCATAATCCATAGACTTGACGTAGCCCCATAGGAAATAATTTAACGGCGTCAAATCGCACGACCGAGGTGGCCAATCGACTGGGCTTGGTTGGTTTCCAATAAATTGATTGTGGCATGCGCTGTGTGGCTTGTTGCGCCGTCCTGTTGGAACCACATGTCCTCCAAGTCCATATTATCCAATTGGCGCCAAACATATTCCGTTATCATTGAACGGTAGCGATTCGCATTCACAGTAATGTGCCCGTCTTGATCATCGCGGAAGAAGTACGGCCCAATGACGCCGCCGGCCCATAAACCGCACCAAACCGTAATTTTTTCGGGATGCAATGATGACTCATGGATTAAGTGTGGATTGCTGTCTGACCAATAACGCATATTTTGCTTATTGACGAAGCCATTCAGCCAGCAATGAGCCTCATCGCTGAAGATGATTTTCCGATGAAAGTCCGAATCATTTTCAAGTTGTTTCTCAGCCCAATTCACGAACATACGACGCTTATTACTGCGTCAAGCAGCTTCAGTTCTTGCGTCGATTTGATCTTGTAAGGATGTAGGCAAAGATCTTTTCACAAAATTCGCCACAACGACGTCACAGAGATGTCCAACGCTTGAGAACGACGTGTGAGAGACACATTTGGGCTTTCTGGAACTGAAGCCTCAGCGGCAGTAATATTCTTGACACTACGGGCACTTCTTTGTCTCACTGGCACGGGAACATTTTGTACTGTTCCTTTGGATTCAAATTTTTTCACTAGACGCTCAATTGTTGATCTGGTAGGACGATTATGACGACCATAAATTGGATGTAGCGCTCTTAAAGTTGAGGCCACTGACTTCAAATTTCGGTAGTAAATATTAATAATTTCGACTCGTTGTTGGCTCGTATATGTTTTCATGTTGAAATGGCAAACCTTACTGAAGAGAAATGTCAAAAGAGCGGGGGAAAATATGGCGTCGTTTTCTGTCCCTAACGATTTACTTTTGTAGCGTCTCTGTTGAAAAACCCTTTATTATTTAAAATGTGATGATTTATTCGACCTATCGTACTACATATATTTGAAATTTAAATTTTCGAGAATACTTCAAATTATTTATTTGTCAATACTTCGCTACCCATTGCGCACCACCGTCAGGAGAATAAGCATAATTATTAATTAAAAATTTAATTTTAATTTTTAATTTCAATAATTTTTTTTCACTTAATTTTTAGTAAATATCTGTGTTTATCTTCCCGACGATGCTATCCAATGGTTAACGAAATATTGAACAATGAAATAATATAAAATAGACCTATAGCTCGAACATTTAAATTTTAAATATATAGTTTTTATTTCAAATTAAAACGTAGTTAATTAAATATTTATAAACCATAGCCGTCGGTGGTGCAATGGTTAGTTTGCATGCCTCTTGTACATGAGATCCTGGGTTCGAACCCTGCTCTGGCCAGCTTAAAATTGCTTTCGGCGGCAGTAACCTCGCATAGTGACGGCGACACTATCGAGTATTTAGCCATGAAAAACTTCTCAAAATACCGTTCGGAATCGGTGTAAAAGTGCGGGTCCCAATCAGTGATTGAAAACTGGAAAGCGCAGTGATTGTGAGAAGCTCTCCCCCTTATTTTCTCTTATTTTTATTTAATTAAATACATTTGTGAAATTTTGAGTTTTCAACACGAATAAGTATGTAAAATGATCGTTAAACAAATGTATTGTAAGTTCTACATTAGTACTTTAATTTAAAGAAGAAAAAGCCGAAAAAACCGGTTCAACCGCTTTTTGCCAAAATAAAGAACCGAAAACAGCATTCTTGGATAATTGATCTTTCGAACACACCGAAAACCGGTTTCAAAAAAATTCCGGTTTTTTGGACACTCTAGTTCCAGTACAATACTGGCGGCAAACCACAACTAAAGCAAACCCAAAAGGAAGTGAAGTGATGAAGACAGTCGAGGAATAGCTCGATTCACAAACGTATAATCCCGCCGATATTCTCCCATGACTCGATTCGCAAGGACGCTTTCGGTTCTGTCTGTTTAATGATGCTTGCATTCTTTTTTGATACAGTTTATGAAATTTTTGGTACCTTTGTGAACTTTTTTGAACACTTTGTGTGCTATTGGCAAAATGGGAAGCGGTTTTTGGTAATCGAGAACAGCGACACACATTCAATAACTTCACTGCACTTACTCAACGTGTTTTAAATAGAAAACTGAAGTTCCGCTACTTTCTTGGGTGAGAGCAAATCAGAGTAAAAACAAACACAACCGCACTGAAATGTTTGATTTAAGTGGCAAATGACTTGTAAGACAAAAGTAATCGAGAACCAAAAACTCGAAAACAGTATACCCGTTAAAGCAGACAGCGAGTGAAGTAATTGAGCAATTTATGGTTGAACAACGAGAATAGAAAAAACTAAATGTATTTATGTAAATATGTATGTAACTATATCAAGATCAGTATGTTTGACAGTAAATGGAAAGAACACAAACGAGTTAATATTAATTTCAAAAACTATTTTTTTTGCACCGTTTTTTTGAAAAGAATATTAAAACATATGATTGTCCATAAAAAATGCAATTCTTATCTTTCAAAATTCATTTACATTAACCATTGTACATTGATAATTTAATTTAAATAAAAAAAATCAATAATAGAAATGTTTTTAAAATGTTCTTATTAGACACTTAATTCCATTCTATTGCAAAGAAAGTTCTACTATTCTATTATATTGCACCGAACAAATCAGAACTACTCGAAAACTTGCTCACTTTTCGAATACTTGCTCGCTTCTCGAAAACCTGCTCACTTCTCGAGACAATCTCTCATCTCTCTGACTTCGCTCTTGCTATGTTTAATATATTCGCTCGAATCAAGAACTTCAGAACTAGAGTCGTTGGTGAAAATATGTGTTCGTCATTAAACGAACCGTTCACTGACGTTATCGTTGTGTTTATAACTAATTCTCGCTTCAGTGTACCCGTATAACGAGTGCACAGTGTTACGAATGTATATATGCAATACTTTAATTGGCGTACACTTTATGTACTTTTTGCTTCACATTTTAGTGCAGTTGCGTATTTTTTGGGTGCAGTTTACGTAAGTTTTACTACACTTAACGTATTTTTGGTAAAGTAATCCTGGTGTGTACTCTTTGTATATTGTTGACGAAATTTATGTACTTTCTGGTGCAGATTATGACCATGATAAGTAACGGGTTTTTCAACAGAGATGCTACAAAAGTAAATCGATAGGGAGAGCAAACGACGCCATATTTTTTCCCGCTCTTTTGACATTTCTCTTCAGTAAGGTTTGTTATTTCATCATGGAAAGATATACGAGCCAACAACGAGTCCAAATTATTAAAATTTACTACCGAAATTTGGAGTCAGAGGCCTCAACGTTAAGACCGCTACGTGCAATTTATGGTCGTCATAATCGTCCTACCAGATCAACAATTGAGCGTCTAGTGGAAAAACTTGAATCCACAGGCACAGTACAAAATGTTCCCGTGCCAGTGAGACCAAGAAGTGCCCGTCGTGTCACGAAAATTGCTGCCGCTGAGGCTTCAGTTCCAGAAAGCCCAAATGTGTCTCTCACACGTCGTTCTCAAGCGTTGGGCATTTCTGTGACGTCGTTGTGGCGAATTTTGCGAAAAGATCTTCGCCTACATCCTTACAAGGTCAAATTGACGCAAGAACTGAAGCCGCTTGACTACCATAAGCGTCGTATGTTCGTGAATTGGGCTGAGCAACAACTTGAAAATGATTTGGATTTTCATCGGAAAATCATCTTCAGCGATGAGGCTCATTTCTGGCTGAATGGCTTCGTCAATAAACAAAATACGCGTTATTGGTCAGACAGCAATACACACGTAATCCATGAGTCATCATTGCATCCCGAAAAAATTACGGGTTGGTGCGGTTTATGGGCCGGCGGCGTCATTGGGCCGTACTTCTTCCATGATGATCAAGACCGGCACATTACTGTGAATGCGAATCGCTACCGTTCAATGATAACCGAATATTTTTGGCGCCAATTGGATAATATGGACTTGGAGGACATGTGGTTCCAACACGACATATGGTATCTCACGAAATGGCCCAGTCGATTGGCCGCCTGGATCGTGCGATTTGACGCCGTTAGATTATTTCCTGTGGGGCTACGTCAAGTCTATGGTCTATGCCAACAAGCCAGCGACGACTGATGAACTTCGTACGAATATCGAACGTGAAATTTCAGCAGTATCGGCCGATTTATGCTTGAAACCCGTCGAAAATTGGGTTCAGCGTCTGGACTTCTGCCAGCGTGCGAGTTCCATACGTAATGGGATCGAACGTACTTTCACAGGAATAAAGAATTTCATTGGTATCTAAAACCGGTTTTGTTTTATTTAACCCGCCAATGGTGACGCAAATTTGACTTTGATTAATGGTGACGCCGGTCTCATGCACCGGCGTTTTAAACTGAAGAGTTTTCGAAATGTTTTGCTAATAGTTAATGTTTTTTTTTTACTTATGCACTTTGACAATAAAACAAAGATATATAATCATTTTAAGTTCTTTTATTTCAATATTAAAATTCAAAAATGTTTTTAAATAGAGCATTAAAAATAACAATGTTTTAGCAAGAAAAAAATAAATGGTTTCCCATTACATCCCATGAAGGGACCGGGGAGAACTTCTCACAATCACTGAGCTGTGCGCTTTCCAGTTTTCACTCACTGATTGGGACCTACAGTTTTACACCGATTCCGAACGGTATTTTGAGAAGCTTTGTCATGGTTATATACTCGATAGTGTCGCCGTCACTATGCGAGGTGACCGCCGCCGAAAGAAATTTTATTTTTTTTTGAAGGTGGTCAGAGCAGGGTTCGTACCCAGGATCTCATGTACAAGAGCCGCGCACACTAACCATTGCACCACCGACGGCCTTACAATACATTTAGCAATACATTTTTTAAAATTAAGAAAAAATAAAAAAATCACATATTCATTAAGGAAAATAATGTTTATTAGTCTTTCGACCATAGGAACATTTATAAAATGAACAAAAATTGGTATCCTTCCAAAATATAGTACAAAAGTGTTGCGATTATTTTACTTACATACACGGTGACTCACGGTCTCACACACCAGGTTAGAAAAAAAATACAGAAGTTGTGCTCACTAAGCAGCTTCGTCATTAACTGATGGTGGAGGATGTGCAATGCTGCAGCTACTCGAAATCGCAACAAAAAACAATAACGGAGGATAAAGTTATACGAATTTTTAAACACAGCCGGTCGCACAGACTAGTACGTCACCATTGGCGGGTTAAAAAAAAGCTTTTGTAGCGCTCTTATTGAAAAACCCGTTATAAGGAGAAGACTTAAGATGTAGTTGAAATATAATTTTGCGCAATGAATGTTTTTCGAAAATATTAGCCATTGCTTTTACCAATTATTATGCGAATACGACGTTTACAGTCCATGAGTATCTTCATTCTGCAACATTTTTTCCAAATTGCTGGAAAATTTCATCCAAATTGCTACCAAGTTTTTCGTCTTTCATTGTTCTGTTTAGAAATAAATGATGAACAGAACTACAAGTCGACATAAAAACTTGGCGTCGGCGCCGGACAAAAATTTCGAACGAATCCAGGCGATATTAAAAACAATTTTAGAAACAAAATTATGGTATTACAAACTATAAATATGCAAGTAAATGCTCAAAAACTGACAAATGTATTTATTAACATCTATTGATTACTAATTACTACTAAAAAATTTCGGTGGCGCCTCACCGCAATAAAAATATTGGCGGCGGCGTCAATTCGGATTCGCTTTGCACAACTTGTTTGTCCGCTGGAGTGTTTTTGTTAAACATCAAAAATTTCCAACCACTTGTCAAAAATGTACCTAGCCCCATGGGTTAGTGAAATTTTCTTCACCACGCAAATGTCACATTTTTATTAACCTGTGCACTTTGATACCGATTGGCACAGGCTCATAGTATAGGTTATACGAGGTCAGTGTTGCCAGAAGTGACGCTTTATCGTCATTTTGATGATTTGTAGGCCCAAAAACAGAGAATGACGATTTCTGCTTCTGAAATGCCAATTTTTTTTTAGCAGCTTTCTAGCAAATTTTAAATTGTTGGTACCCAAACATTGAAAGCTAGACATATTTGAATATAAACTTTAACCCGTTAATAGCTATTGGATAAAGCAAAATTCCGGACAAATATCTAGAAGCAGATATAATTCTCCAAAAATTTATTTTTATAGACGGACTGACGAAATCTAGAACTATAAAAATATTAAAAAATGCTTCGAAAAATATATAGTCCTTTAATAGAACATGGCAAGTATCGACAATGGATGAGCCAGGAGCTGTATGGGGTCTATCCCGATATCGAAGTAGTTATGTGAATCAAAGAAGCTCGTTTACACTGGCTAGGCCATGTAAGTCAAATGGATCTGAATGAATTAGTGCGAAAGGTATTCGAAGACGTACTCGACGGACATCAAAAAAATAGTACGAGCAAGACTTTGCTAGAAATATTGCCCGTTAGAGCTTGGTTTTACCAACTGGAGGAGAGAAGCTGAAGATCGAGCCGAATGGAGAAACATGTTATCCTCATTTTGTAAGGCTCTTGCTCCTCTGAGTTGTTTGAGACCACGTAAGTAAAGAAAGTAAACAAGTAGTAGGCACACTCATTTTGTTCCGGAGGGTCCGAAAATGCACGCTCAGATTGAATTTCGTCTTATCTGTGCGATAAAGAGTTGTAGTTAATAAAGAAAAAGAGAGCATGACAGCTGATAGTTCAGGGTTATTAAAAATGGAACTCTAAACTAAATTATGACGCGTTTTAATTGTTGAGAAATATTTTAAAAATTATGGACGGATTTTGAAATAAATCAAATTCATCACCATGATGCTAATTTTCATCTTAATGGCTTCCTTAGTCGGGAACATTTTCGCATTTGTAGTTCAGAATAGTGCACTGGGTATTGTGCGCGCCTCTTGTATTTGAGACCCTGGGTTCGATCTCTGTTTCTTTCCACGGCGGTCACCTCGCGTAGTAGCGGCGACAGTATCGTGAATTTAGCCATGAAAATGCTTCTCAAAAATACCGTTCGGAACCGGGGTAAAACTGTAGGTCCCAATCAGAGAGTGTAAACCTAGAAAGCGCACAACTCCTGGTTGTCAGAAGCTCTCCCCGATCCCTTCATGCGATGTAATGGGAAACCATTTATTTATTTTTTCTTGGATTTATTACCGCCTGGAAAAATTTCGGCGTTCATTATTCATCCTGCACATTTCGCTCGTGTCACTCTCTCTCCGATCCCGCTGCCATTTGTCCCTCCTAAATATTTGGGGTTCCTTTCACTGGCAGCACGCGTTCTACCTGACTGTTTTGTTATCATTCGTACAGCATTGCAATGTGACATTCTTCGTCGTACCATGGCTTATCCTTCTCTTATTTTTTATAGCCTCTTTGTCCTCAGGAGCGGGAGTGTTCTGCTCTAACAGCAGAGTTTTTGAGAGCTTTTGTTGATAGGACTTTGATATCTACGGTATTTGTAGCCTGTCAATATCTAGCTTTTCCGTGTTCGGCTTCGTACGTTTTTCGCCCTGCTCAGTCTTGTGCGAACTTTCGCAGCAACCAGGTAATGATCCGAGTCGATATTGGCACCTCGAATCACACGTACATTCATTACACTAGAATAGTGCCTGTCATATATTACCAAGTGATCAATCAGGTTCTTCGTCCTCTGATCAGGATATATCCAGGTCGCCCTATGTATGTTCTTATGCTTGAATCGTGTCCCACTAACTACCATGTTGTTTGCAGCGGCGAAGTCTATCAGTCTTATTCCATTATCGCAGGCGGAATTTGGAATTAAAATAATATTAATGCCGTGGTCAGGGCAGCGTTCGTATACTTAATCCAGACGTTCATAAAATGATGTTTGATTAAGCTTTCAATAACATCATTCCAAACAACCGCTGATATAGATCTGAAATAGATATACGGTTTGCCAGGTATCATAGGAATACATTTGGAAAGCTCTTTTTTGAAAACTATGTCTCTATTAATAGAGACGACATACGATTTCATCAAAGCAGTATCACATGGCATACATCCCGAGAAACATGTAATTTACATTCAATCTTGTATGAATTTTGGGACACCCTTTGAGCGACAAGTTTCACATTTTTATAGTACTAGAACTAAATACATTACTGAGCTTAAACTTTATAGAAGAATTGTACAAGTGGGCCGAGGAGCCATTACCTTGTATTTTCTGGGATATTCCTTATAACTTTGGTATTTTAAAGAGATTTGTTTACTTTAACTCAATGTAAAAAGTATTACTTGAAAAAACTATACCAATAATATGGGCAAAATATAATTCAAATTCGATAAATTTAAAACATTTATTTTATTTTTTCTTGCCTTTCTTCCAGGTGCCCGCAAAGGACGTGCCTAAATCACTTTATAAGTCACAAACAACAAGACCCCCAGCGACATATTTTTCTGTTTCCCCCCTATGACAAACAGCTAAAGAAAAGAAACCCCAAAACCCTTAAAATTATAAGACATCCAACAATTATTATAAACAGAATAAAAATCCGATAAAAAACCAAACCAAAAAAATAACATTTATTAAGTAACTTTAAGATAACTGAAGAACAGACGGAAGCCGAGAGATGAAACCACACAAAACTTATACAAAACAAAAACAGAAAATCAATTTTAAATTAAACAAAACCACAACAAATAAAAAATTACATATAAAAAGTAAAATAATAGTTGATGTAATAATTACTCAAACCAAACAAGACAAACGAACAAAAGTATGAAATAAACTAAAAAAAACCCCCAATTCCCTTTTTAAACCAAAAAACCAGAAGAAACAACAATAAACAAAAATAGTTTTTAAACTTAATTTATATTAACATAACCTAACAACCTTCGAAGTAAATTAAAATATTTCAAATTTATACACAAAAAAGAAAAAAATTCCAAAAAAATATATATATATATTCTTGAAGAGATGAGAAATGAAAGCTGTTTGTGGAAGAAAGCTGAGACAACCTACCATTTCATTAAAAATAATTTCTACTTTGTCAAATTTCCCTCCTCTCCACCCCATCCACATAATAATTAACAATTTAAAAAGAAAAATAAGTTTTTAGTCAGATCATAAAAATCTCTAATCAGAATTCGAATAACATTACAAACGTTACATACAAAATTAACAACTACAAGTTTTTAACAAATACTACTTCGAACATAACTACTGCAACAATAACAAGAAGATAAACAACAACAATATACTTACAATACATACAAAAGAAATGAATACTATCATAGGTACTTGCATACAGATGGACTGCTGTACCGGAAACAGGAAATGCAACACAACTCCATTGCTTCGAGGTGGTAACCAACCAGGTTTGAGATTTGAAAGGCCGATGTTGTTTTTAATTAATTTGGAGAAAGCGCCAAGACCAGGGATACCAAATTCCAAAAATCGTTTCAATTGAAAATCAAACTTTAGTCAGTTTAAGTTAAAGGGATCCATTTACTTTATATTTAAACTTAAATTTTCCAATTAAAGTGCAAATTGCAACAATTGTAATTTAAACAACTTGAACTGACAGTCGTTAGAAGCCAAATGAAATTCAAAAAACATCAATTAAAAATTAAATACCTACCAATTGTAATTTAATTGACATTTCAGACTTTTAAATTGAAATTCATGAACTTTTAAAGCAACAGAAATTTTTCAATTTCAAGTTATATTTCTTAATTTCAAGCGCAATTTTCGGGTTCGAAATTCCATTCTATTAAGCCGACTTAAAGTTGTTGAAATTTAAATAAAATATTTGAATTTCAAATCGTATTTTACAATTTTAATTGTAATTTTTGTAATCTATATCAATAAAAATTTAATTAATAATTTTTCAAATTTAATGCTCAGTTTCACTGTTAGCCATTCTCCATTCGAATGATCATTTGGCAATTAAAAATGTCATTTAAAAATTTTGAAATTTCTTTCATACTTCCATTTTAAATTGCTGAACTTGAACTTGCAGTTTTTGAATTTGAAATATATACATTTTGAATAACAAGACAGAAATGACCATTAAAATTTTTAAATTTTATATCAAAGTTTTGCATACTTAATGATATTTTAGAATTTGAATTGAAATTATTAATTTTTAAACCTCAACTAATATGGTTTTGAATTCTAACTACAGTTTTTGAATTTGAAATAAAAATTTTGAATTTTAAATATAAATATAAATTTTAATTTTGAATTTTATATCAAATTTTTGAATATTAAATGATATTTTGGAGTTTGAAGTGAAATTATAACTTTTGAATTACAAATAACAGTTTTTCAGTTTCAACTGTACATTCAAATTTGATGAAATTTATAAATTTCAAAGAAAATATTTGAATTTCAAATATTATTTCTACATTTTAAATGCAATTTTTGAATTTTATATCAAACATTCAATTTAAATATTTGAACTACAAAGAATGATTGTTGAGTTTTAATTCTAATTTGATAATTTGAAACACTACAATCAAAATTTGTGTATTATATATGAAAGTTTTGAATATTAAATGATATTTCGGGATTTGAATTGAAAGTTTTAACTTCAAGAAAACAATTTTTTTTGCAAATTTTAATATTCAAATTTGATAAAAATTTATGAATTTCAAAGAAATTTTTTAAATTTTAAATGTTATTTGTAAATTTATTTATAATTTGTTTCTAATTCTTCGACCTTTATTTTATTAATTATTCTCGACTAATTATTCCAGCTTAAGGTCTCTTCAGATTTCATACAACTTTTTTGTTTTTTTCGATATTTCGATTTCCTTTGGAAATCTTCTTCAGGAAAGTTTTTATATTAATTATAATTAATATAAAAAGTTGTATGAAATCTGAAGAGACCTTAAGCTGGAATAATTAGTCGAGAATATTTAAATTTTTTTATAATTTTTGAATTTTATATCAAACATTCAATTTAAATTTTTGAACTTCAAACAATGATTTTTAAAGTTTAGTTGTAATTTTTTTTAAATAGAACAAAAGTTTTGATATGAAGAAGTTTTTGAATTGCAAATAAATTACTTCAAATTTAATAATATTTTCGAATTTGAATTGAAATTTTTGAATTTAATATCAAACTTTCTTTATCAAGTTTTAGTCTTCTTCACATAATGCGATTTTTAATTTCAATTTTAATTTGATACTAAATATTGAATATTAAATTATACTTTAAAATGTTTGATTGGAATTTTTAAATTTGATAAAATTTGTAACTTAAGATAACATTTTAAATTTCAAATACATACAATATTTGACTTTTAAACGATATTTTAGATACAATTTTTATGAAATTTCTGAATTTCAAATAAAATATTTGAATTTAAATAATATCTAAGAATTTTAAGTGTAATTTCCGAATTTTATATCAAACTTCCATTTTCAGCGTTTGAACTTTTAATAATGACTTGAATTTATATTGTAATTTTTTAATTTGAAATTACATGTCTGCATATTAATTTAAAATATTCAAAAATTTTTTTGAATTTTATATCAATCAAAATTTTGTCTGTAAGTGATGATTTGTGTTCAATTTTTAAATCGCAATTTGTGATTTTTTGTTTAATTTTTAAATCGTAATTTGTGTATATGAAACAAAATTTTGATTTAAGGTTTTGGATTTTTGAAACTTTCGATAAAAGGTTTTGGATTTTTAATGCAATTTTCGCAATTTGATACAACATTTTTGAAACTTAATTGTTAGATTCTTCATTTTAAATAAAACTTGTAAATTTCAATTGAAAATGATGCGTTCATTGGTAACAAAAGACCAACACAATATATTTGCAAAAATATCAATTGAAAGAGTAAGTTGAAATAAAAATGCAATAACTGTGTCTCAAAAAATTAACAAATAATGCAACAGTTGTATTTCAGAAAGAATTTCAATTCATTTCCTTTAATTTTATTAGATTTGATTTCATTTTATTTCATTGCATTTCAATTCACTTTATTTCATTTAATTTCATTTCAATTCAATTTAATTCAGTTCAATTCAATTCAAATTCATTCATTTCAATTCAATTCGTTTCAATTCATTTCAATTCATTTCAATTCATTTCAATTCATTTCAATTCATTTCAATTCATTTCAATTAATTTCAATTCATTTCAATTCATTTCCATTCATTTCAATTCATTTCAATTCATTTCAGTTCATTTCAATTCATTTCAATTCATTTCAATTCATTTCAATTCATTTTAATTCATTTCAATTCATTTCATTTCAATTCATTTCATTTAATTTCATTTCAATTCATTTCATTTCATTTCATTTCAATTCATTTCAATTCATTTCAATTCATTTCAATTCATTTTAATTCACTTCAATTCATTTCAATTCATTTCAATTCATTTCAATTCATTTCATTTCATTCATTTCAATTCATTTCAATTCATTTCAATTCATTTCAACTCATTTCAATTCATTTCAATTCACTTCAATTCATTTCAATTCATTTCAATTCATTTCAATTCATTTCAATTCATTTCAATTCATTTCAATTCATTTCAATTCATTTCAATTCATTTCAATTCATTTCAATTCATTTCAATTCATTTCAATTCATTTCAATTCATTTCAATTCGTTTCATTTCAGTTCATTTCAATTCTTTTCAATTCATTCCAATTCATTTCAATTCAATTCAATTCAATTCAATTCAATTCAATTCAATTCAATTCAATTCAATTCAATTCAATTCAATTCAATTCAATTCAATTCAATTCAATTCAATTCAATTCAATTCAATTCAATTCAATTCAATTCAATTCAATTCAATTCAATTCAATTCAATTCAATTCAATTCAATTCAATTCAATTTAATTCAATTCAATTCAATTCAATTCAATTCAATTCATTTTAGTTCATTTACTCTCATTTCAATTCGTTTAATTTCATTTCCTTTCCTTTCATTATATTTCCTTTCAGTTCATTTCATTTCAATTATTTATTTCAATAACCAAACCTTTAATGCCAAATACGGTTACAAACTTCTACTATATAATTCCACAATTCATGTATTAATGGAAATATTTGAAAAATCCAATGATATTCGTACATATTGCATTACATACATGAACTATTTTAACTCCGTAAATATTTTTAAGTTTCAAACAAAATTCTTTGATTTTACACAATTTCATTTCAAATTAAAATTTTGAAAATCAAATAAAGTCTCTGCCTTTAATAACATGTACGAAGTTCAAATAAACACAATTTTATTTGAAATTCTACAAATAAAATCCAGACTTATATTTGAGTGTGTCCATTTCTAATATTGAATTTTTAAGGGTTTTGCCTTAAAAAAAATATTAGCATTTCAAAATATAAAGTCTAAATTCTAGATACAATTTTTGAATAATATATACAATTTGATGTGAAATTCAGTTGATGAATTCATAAATTATATTTGATTTTATTAATTTTGATTGATATAATTTTATAATTTTAAATGTATTTATTGATTTGCTTTTAATAAAAGTTAAGAATGTCAATTTCAATGTTTTAATTTCATATATAACTTTAGATTTATTAACATAATTTTACTGGAATTTCGATTGATAACTTCTAGAGATATATTTAAATTAGTTAATTTCGTTCGATGTATTTTTATAATTTCAAACAAAGTTTTTAAATTTAAAAAACATTAAGAATTTTAAATACAATTTTTATATTTCAGTCATGGATTTTTATATGAATTTTTTATATGAAATTTAATTAATCATTTCTGGATTTCTGGATTTGTATTTAAAATATTTAATTCCGATTGCAGCAGTTTCGATATTTTCTATATCAAATTTGAAACTGTCTTGTACTCCTTGGCATCACAAAATAGTTGAACTACTTGTTAAATTCGTGACCGTCGGTGGTGCAATGGGTAGTGTGCGAGCCTCTTGTACAGGAGATCCTGGGTTCGATCCCTGCTCCAACCACCTTAAAATTTCTTTCGACAACGGTCACCTGGCTTAGTGACGGCGACACTATCGAGTATATAGCCATGAAAAAGCTTCTCAAAATACCGTTCGGAATCGGTGTAAAACTGCAGGTCGCAATCAGTGAGTGAAAAACCGGAAGGCGCACAGCTCAGTGATTGTGAGAAGTTCTCCCCGGTCCCTTCATGGGATGTAATGGGAAACCATTTATTTTTTTTTTTTTACTTGTTAAATTATGCTAGGAAATTTGTTTGACCTACAACAGTTCTCCAGTTTTCACATAAATCTTCCTTACACCTTTAAACTTTAAAGATGCACGTCCTTGAAATCGAAATTTAATTGTGTAACTTTCCTCCTGCAATGGAGTATTAAAAACCAACCCAAACTAATAGAAATTACTGCGTAAAATAGCTAAACCATTACACACACACACAAAATTAAAAAATAATTTTCTGAAAACTCTACAACAACAGCCGATAGTTAAATCAGTCAATATCGAAGAAAAAGATTCGAAAATTCATTACATCTTAACATCATTAGATTGCTACCAAACAGCAAGAAAAGGTAACAGACAACAGCAGTTGTTGATACATACACACACAACACAAAACAATTAATTATATTAAAGAATATACATAATTAATAAATAAAAATATAGTAATTTATTAATTACATTTAACGAGAAAATAAAATTATAAAAAAAAATAATTACAAAAAAGAAAAATGATCAATTTACCCAACAACCAAACATGACAAGACATGACAATTAATGAAAGTGAACATCATTAAACAAAGAAATTATTGATTTATGTAAGATCCAAAATAAACAAACAAAACAAAAGACAACAACAACAACAACAACAAAAAATAATAATTAAACATTTTCTTATAAATTTATAAGTTTTAAGGTATATTGAAGTAAAAGAAACCCAAAAATACAAAACCAACCCAAAAACAAAAACTATATAATTATTATTAGTTGTATCCTTAAACTGATCAATAAAATTAAAAAGTTTAAAACAAAACCAAAATATAAAATTGTTTTTTTATTAAGGAATATCATTATACCCAAATGTTGCAGTTGGTTAACCCTTGGATAAACACATGTTTCTGACCAGGCATATTTAATTTTTGAGCGTTAATCAAACATACTTCTGGTTTAGGTAGATACATGTATTTCCCGGTAGCCGCCTAAAATACTGTGGGCTTTCTATTTTTAGAAAACTGCAAAAAAAAAGTCCACCCTTGAACAAAAACATATGACCGGCCAGACCCCTATACAAATTATTATTATACCCATTTTGGATTAGTTTTCTGCAAATACAATGCAGATTGTTGTTTCCAGGTATTTTTTAATATCTTGGGTTGTTTTGATGTGAATTCAATGCAGATATTTGCTTCCAGGTAGTTTTGTGTTAATTTTTCTCTTATTTCTTTCTTTCGTTTTTGATTTTGGTTTTTGGTTCAGTTAGTTTATTATTATTTAATGCTGAACACACAACATCGACCGTCTGAAATATACATTTTTTTGTGCGGAAACTAGAATGAAATTATTACTATTATTATGGCAGAAGATTTAGAATTTGTGTAGAATACGCGCTTGCGTACAGGCAGCCTTACTGATAATTTCCAACAACAACTATCGTCAGCGTTACAGCGTGATTTCGCACTTTATACAAAAGCAGACGAAGAACTAGACTTATTTGAAGACCAAAGCGGTGAAAACACAGATTTTGTGCCCGAAGATGACGCCTCGGACATTGAGTACGAATTGGATATTGAAGCCAATTGAAGTATTTGCTTAGAAAAGATGGTACCAAGAGGAGAAGATTCCGTCAGCACAACATCATGCATTTCAGAGGTGGACCAAAAACAAACCTGACCACTCCGCTTTAGGTGTTCAAGCTTCTCTTTTCACCGAATATTGCGTTCATCATCGTAACACAAACAAATCTATATGCAGACAAAGTTACACGCAAATGGAACGCAGAACATGCAAACTGCACACCACGAGTATGGGTTGATATGACAAGTGTTGAGCTTGACGCTTTTATTGGGATACTATTGACTTTTGGTGTCAGTCATAATACCATGCAGCTCTCCAGATTGATGTGGCAAACTGATGCACTTCCAATAATCCATGCAGCCATGTCATATACACGATTTGTTACTTTGATGCGCTGTATTCGATTTGACGATAGTCGTACGCGCGCATTTCGTCAACAAACCGACAAAGCTGCTCCCGTTCGCGACATAGGGAACTTCTTGAATATCAATCTTGCCAGTAATTTTGAACCATACGAAAGTGTAACCATCGAAGAGCAGCTATTTCCATACCGTGGGTGCACAAAATTCACTCAATACATCCCATCAAAGCCCGCAAAGTATGGTGGGCATACGATGCGAAAACCAAATATCCGTTGCAAGGAAAACTGTACACTGGTAAAGAGGGAGAACAACGAGAGACAAACCAAGGCGAAAATGTGCTCATGAGTTTCGCTAATCGGTACACCAACAGCGGCAGAATTATTATTACTGATAACTTCTTTACAACATTAGACGCAGCTAAACGTCTTTCGTCGATTGGACGAGCATACGTTGGCAGCATTAGATCCAAAACAAGGTGTCTTCCCAAAGAAGTTAAAAAAGACAGCCAACGGGCAGTACTTTCATCTGTGTTCGGTTTCTATGATAAACTTGTATGACTGTGCAGCTACGTTCCAAAGAAGAACAAAGCAGTAAATCTACTATCCACTGTGCACTATACCGAGAAAGTTGAAGGCATACAATGATGTTGATACAATGGACCAAATGGTAACGCATTACTCCACAAAACGGTCAACCAAACGTTGGTCATTAAAATATTTTTTGTAACATGATTGACGTCATGGGATTAGCCGTCATATGCAATGAAAATACAGAAGGAACCATAAAAGAGAAGCGACGATTGTTCTTGAACACGCTGAGTAAACAATTGGTCGTTTCAATCGTTTGGCCATTGAATCTTTCTTTGGAAGGCCGTTGAATATTCCCATCAACATACTGCCTAACCAACAAAGCGGCCCTAGTACACTGAATTCCAGAAAAGATTCCAGAAAATTTAGAACTACAATACCTTTAATCTGTTCCTACATTATATCTCAAGTTAATTAACAGTTTCGCAGTTATAACCTTTCTCCACTGGAATTCGGCCACTTAGTTGTTTTTCGTGCCGTATTCGGCAGGTGGTACCATCGTACAGGCTTTTGGTCAGACGAATGATTGATAGATGTACAACAAAGCATGCAGAATGTAAAGGAAACTCAAATGGTATAGTTATGCGAATTTTTTAAAAATTGTCAGTTACTTCAGTAAGTCTTGAAAGCGTCAATATTTGCCGCGATCACAATGTCACACAAAAGCAAATAATATATTCTTGTATACGAGGGCGGATAAATAAGTCCGTGACTTTTGAATTAAACGCAGTTTTTTTTTTGGAAAAAAATATTATTTTTCAACATAATCTCCTTTTAGCTCAATACCCTTAGTCCAACATTTCTCCAATTTTTGTATCCCTTCCAAAAATTACGATTTGTCGAGGTCCATAAAATAGGAATTTGTTTGATCAATAATTTCATCGTTGGAGCTAAATCTCTTTCCAACGAGCCATTTCTTTAGGTTTGGAAATAGGAAATAGTCACTGGGGGCTAAATCCGGAGAATATGGCGGATGTGGTACCAATTCGTAGCCCAATTCATGGAATTTTTCCATTGAGACTACACCTCATTAAATCGGTCCATAATATTCGCCGTTTATTGTTGTTTTTCCCTTTTGAAGGTAATTGATGTGGATTATCCGGCGTGCGGCCCATAAAAACTCTTGCCATCACCTTGTTTGCCAACAAACCTACCTTGGCCTTCTTCAGAGCTGGTTCACCCGGAGAAACCCATTGTTTAGATCCATGATCCATGTTTCTTCCACAGTTACAAAACGCCGCAAAAACTCCATCGAATTGCGGTTAAATAACTCCAAACAATTCTGGAAAGTTGTCACACAAATACGTTTATGGTCAATTGAGAGTAAACGCAGCACCCATCTTACAGACAGCTGTCTTAAACCCAACTGATCATTTAAAATCGAAACCACACTACCATGTGAAATGCCTATTGCATCAACCATCTCATGTACTTTTAATTTTCGATCGGCCAACACCATATCGTGGATTTTTTCGACATTTTCGGGTGTATTGACCTCAATTGGCCGTCCAGAACGTTCAGCGTCATTTGTACAAGGAAAGTTAGTAAACCACTTTTTTACCATTGAAATCGATTGGGCAAAGACCCCATAGTATTTATCAAGCTTTTCCTTGGTTTGATTGACGGTTTTTTGTTTTACAAAAAATAATGTTTCAAATTCACTTTTATCCATTCTTAAAAAAATGCACGAGTTGTATGTTTTGAACAGCTGTTAAACATAAAGTAAATAGCGGAACTTGCTCATAATTTGAGAGTAATCTATTAACAGGTGGTACTTGTTGGGAGCAGTGTTGGATTTCATATAACTACGAGGAAAGTTCGGAACGTCCTCGTACATTTGCCACCATCCATTTTCTCGTCAATCCCGTTGAAAATCCAATTTTACTCTTGGTTTAAGTTAAAAAAAATTCTGTTTTTAACCATTCATTATATTCATGGAAAAGGAAAATATTTGAATTTGAATTTTTATGACCGATTTTGTTAGTTTTTTTTAATATATAAGAAGTTCCGCTTACAAGGTCAGAAACATTTTCCTAATTGAAAAATGATATGGTTTTTGTTGGAATAATAGACAATTTAGTTAATCACACTCACCAGTTTCAAACTCCGTAATATGTTCGTTATCAGATGCTGTGCCTGAATTAGTACCATCGGTAGATCATCAATCGTATGTATACAAACTCAAAAATTTAATTTACATATGGGCATTACTGTCGATCGAAGAGCCCTAATTACCAAAACACACTGGAAAGTCGAAATTTCAACACAAGAACAGAATGCTGATTTCCTCCATGTTCTCCTTTTCTTCTTGTATCTATCTATATCACAGAGTTGTATTTCTCTCAGATTATAGCTGACGACCGCGCTAGCGCCATCACTTGGTATGCCTCGCTTGGGTTTGGGATGATACAAACCCGGAAATTTTACTTATTGAAATACCCGTTTCCCAAACAATGGGTCCCCTCGAAAAATGACCGGTACGCGAATATCGTTGCCATAAGAGTATGATCCCAATCAGTGAGTGAAAACTGGAAAGCGCACAGCTCAGTGATTGTGAGAAGTTCTCCCCGGGCCCTTCATGGGATGTAATGGGAAACCATTTATTTATGTATTTATAGATATTATATACTAGTTAGTTCCAACAGGCTAAGGCGCCCGTTGAAAAATACCATAATATAAAGGGATCTTTAAGAAACGATACTTTCTGAAAAATTATAAACTTTTTTAAAAAACATTTTTTTTATAAAATTAATTGTTTTAAAGTTTATTTTTAGGTCCTTTTTGTAAGAATTTGTATTATATTTTCCCGAGAAGTCCGTTTTTAAAAAGAGGTACTTTTTTTGTTAAAAGCTAAAGTTTTTTTAAGAAAAGGTGCTACTTTTAAGAAGAAGTACTTTCTGTTAGAAAAACCCATATGAGTATAATTTTTTTTACAAAGAAGTACTATCTTTAAGAGCAGGTACTTTTTAAAGAAGTGGCACTCTTTTTAGGAAAATGATATTTTTCTAAGAAACTGTACTCAGTATCTCAAGTAAAGAAAATGTAATATTTTATTTTAAGAAATGGTACTTTTAAGACAAGAAATTTTTGTATGCAAATATATATATTTTTAAGAGAAGGTATTTTTGAAGAAAAGGTTTTTTATAAGAAATGGGAATTTTTTTAGGATTGGTACTTTTTCGAGAATAAGTACTTTTTTGGAGTACGTACTTATCTGCAGTAAAGTTATTGTGTTTCACAAAAAATTTACTATTTAAAGAAAGGTGGTTTATTAAGAAAATTAAATTTGTTGTAAGATAATTTATTTTTTCAGGAAAAGGTACTTATTTCAAAAATACACAGTTTTTAAGAAAAGGCACTTTTTGTATCAAAATTTACTTTTTTTAAGCAAGGGCACTCCTTTAAGATATGGTATATTTTTAAAAAGAGGTACTTTGTTTAAGAATATGAATAGGTATATATTTTTTGAGAGAAATTACTTTTTTTAATAATGACACTTATTTAAGAAAATGTTCTTTTTAAAACTTCTTTCACTTTGGCTTTTCAAAATTTACTTTTTATTGGGTTCAAAACTACAACATACACTAAATTTTGGTTACAGGCTCCACCTCCATTAAACAAGAAATTTCCCAACATATGTTAGTCTAGACACAAACCAAAGCAAAAGTGCCCAATATAGTTGATAGTACTGGGTTGTAGAATAATAGTGTTGAAATAGTTGTTTAATTTTTTTTCATTTAGCCCTCAACCCGCAACGTGCGATAAGAAACTTCGTTCCAATAATTTAACATATCGCTTTTAATAAAATTAAAATAAATAAAAAATATTGAGTAAATAATTTTGATTACTTCTGAAATGCTAATGTGCACTTCCTTCCCTGTCATTGCTCAGGGGCGCCCTTTTATATATGTAGATATATTTATATATGCAGATGCACAGAAAATGTTGGGGATATGGAGAAATCACTTCTCTGCTCCAATGAGATGAGATGAGAGATATGAGCAAATACAAGACGATGGTGCCGATTGTAACTGTAACTGTAATTTACAGAATTAGGTCCAACAAAGCCGAAGGAGCTGATGCACGAAACGCTGAACTGTTGAAGACATTTGTCGACTACTCGAAAGCGAATTCACTATTCGATCGGAAATACTATACTCTCGTACCGGAATGCGATTCCTGGAAAACGGAGTTCTCGCAATAAGGGATGTGTGAATTTCTACACGTACTGCTAGAAAATGAATGATCAGTTATGCAATGAGATATACTCTAGGAAAATAGTTAAGATTGGCCATTTCTCGTAGGTTACCTGATCACTGTAGGGAGTATCAGAATAACATTTTGGCTATTAGAGAAGTGACCGGCTGGCTGAGGAATAACAGACCAATAGTCATTTTCCTCAAAATCATTTCTCACTTTGGTAGCACGCATTCATATATACGAAACACATACTCAAAAACTAAAGTAACCATTTAACCGTCCGAGCCATCGCTCTGTGCGATGAACCATTGAGGAATGAATACATGAAATTAAAACGCAATACATCAGCCAAACTAAGAAACACTAACTTCATGTGTAAGTTACATGCACATTCAGGAATATTTATGAATCACTCACTGAGAGAATAATGCAAAAATATAGAGATATACCCAGTCGTTGCCCCTCTTTTATTCTCTTGCTCTCGAGAGAGCGCACACAGTGCAACAAACACGGCTATATTTATATCACAAACACAGATGTGTTTGGGTCGCACACACATATGTTATAACAAATTAATCATTGTGTGTCAAACATGTAATATTGAATAGCAAATACAATGCGTTTGTGCACAAGTATCGGGTTTTTCAATAAGAGCGCTACAAAAGTTTTTTTAAATAAAACAAAACCGGTTTTAGATACCAATGAAATTCTTTATTCCTGTGAAAGTACGTTCGATGCCATTATGTATGGAACTCGATTTCTTTTGAATGGCCACCACGGGCACGCTTGCAGAAGTCCAGACACTGAACCCAATTTTCGACGGTTTTCAAGCATAAATAGGCCGATACTGCTGCAATTTTACGTTCGATATTCGTACGAAGTTCATCAATCGTCGCTGGCTTGTTGGAATAGACCGTAGACTTGACGTGGCCCCACAGGAAATAATCTAACGGCGTCAAATCGCACGACCGAGGCGGCCAATCGACTGGGCCATTTCGTGAGATAACACGTTCACCAAACTTGGTTTCCAATAAATTGATTGTGGCATTCGCTGTGTGGGGCTTGTGGCGCCGTCCTGTTGGAACCACATGTCCTCCAAGTCGATATTAACCAACTGGGGCCAAAAATATTCGGTTATCATTTAACGGTAGCGATTCGCATTCACAGTAATGTGCCGGTCTTGATCATCACGGAAGAAGTACGGCCAATGACGCCGCCGGCCCCTAAACCGCACCAAACCGTAATTTTTTCGGGATGCAATGATGACTCATGGATTACGAGTGGATTGCTGTCTGATCAGTAACGCATATTTTGCTTATTGACGAAGCCACTCAGCCAGAGATGAGCCTCATCGGTGAAGATGATTTTCCGATGAAAATCCGAATCATTTTCAAGTTGTTGCTCAGCACAATTCACGAACATACTACGCTTATGGTGGTCAAGCAGCTTCAGTTCTTGCGTCAATTTGATCTTTTAAGAATGTAGGCCAAGATCTTTTCGAAAAATTCGCCACAACGACGTCACGTAGATGCCCAATGCTTGAGAACGACGTGTGAGAGAGACATTTGTGCTTTCTTGAACTGAAGCCTCAGCGGCAGCAATATTCTTGACACTACGGCCACTTCTTTGTCTCACTGGCACGGGAACATTTTGTACTGTGCCTGTGGATTCAAATTTTTCCACTAGACGCTCAATTGTTGATCTGGTAGGACAATTATGACGACTATAAATTGGACGTAGCGCTCTTAACGTTGAGGCCACTGACTCCAAATTTCGGTCGTAAATTTTAATAATTTCGACGTTGTTGGCTCGTATATCTTTCCATGATGAAATGGCAAACCTTAGACCCATTTCACACTCGGCAAGTTACTTGCGCAAGTCAGTTTTTCCACTTTCCGAGTACAAGCAAGTCTGTACCTCAAATTTATTCCCCTAACCCGACCTTACCTCTGTCATCAACAAACCAAGACTTGGGCAAGAGACTTGCGCAAGTAACTTGCCGAGTGTGAAAGGGGCCTTACTGAAGAGAAATGTCAAAAGAGCGGGAAAAAATATGGGGCCGTTTGCTGTCCTTATCGATTTAATTTTGTAGCGTCTCTGTTGAAAAACCCTTTACATTATATTTGCGACAAACGCCAAACAAATGTTATATTTGCACCACAAGAACACAAAACTACAGATTTTTCAGCGAGTAAGCATAACCTGTAAGAACGCTCCAAGTATATGATGATGTTGGACAGATGGACGAGGGGCACAGATTGTGAATAGTCTAGACAAATCTGGCCCATGATGGATAGCAGAAGATCCATGAAGCTTCTGTCTTTATCCAGGCCCAAGGTATGAATGTTTTTTAGTTTTAACGGGCAAGACGAAAACCTATTCATATGTTCTCGTCAAGATTTGCATAGACATCATTGTGGATAATACTACAGTCAACATGAATACAACTATCAGCAGTTAAAGCCACATGCTAATCGCACAGTACGAAAAGTAATCGAAGACTTCGAGTACGTCTCATCGAAGGTTTCGAGTACGGACATCGACAAATAGGATGACCAAGACATCGGTGAAATGGAATGAAATTTGGTGCTACCGAGTGGAATAGAAAAGCTGAAGATCGAGTCGGTTGAAGAAACATGTTATCCCCATTTTGTAAGGCCCTAGCTCCAGCTAAGTAAGTAAGTGGGTGCACGTGGCCTTCTAAGTAATTAAGTAAGTAATATTTTCATCTCTATTTACACTATAGAATGACAGTAGCATATTTATTCCCACTGATCAAAGCATACTGTCTTATACGAGTGTGACTTTAATTTATTTCTATTAGTCTATATCAGTTGTCTAGTCGAGCAGCATGATTCTTAAAGTTTTTGTCATGTTTATTAGAGTTTCACTACGATGTTGATGATGCCTTGCCAGGATGTCGCTAAGTAGCCAAGGGGTCTGTGAGTTCAACTTTTGTAACTGGTATAAAGAAGGGTAACTTCATAAGACGTGGTAGAGCAGTATCACTTAAAACTTGTAGTCGGTGACTTATTCAGTAATATATGAAATGCAAAGGAATATGGGAAATAACGACAAAATATTTTATAGTATTTAGATAGGAAAGCATTATCATTATAGGAAGTTTAAATTTAAAATTTTTAGAGAATATTTCGTAGAGAAATATCCCATCTCATCTGATAGTTATAGTAACCGGGAAATTTTTAAATTTTAACAAAACTATGTAGTATATAAAATAATTATATTAATTTTACCTCAAACTTAACCTACATCCAACTCTCTCGAAAATCTTTTGATATACAAACAAGCATTTGTTTACCCAACGTATAAACATTTATACTTAATAACATTTATTCAAATGTTGTTGCCACATCCAAAATCCTTTACAAACTTAAACCGGAAATCTAAGTTAATCTACATACACATACATTCGCAAGTTATCTCATAAATATTTACATACATACATACGAATGGCAAAAGCCAACAATAACAGAAACAGCAACAACAAAAGGCATAACATATAAATGATAATAAAATCCCAGATGGAGCCAATTCAGAGAAATCAACTTTAGAATCTCGTACTTAACTTTATAGCCAGCGATGTGATGATGTTTGTATTATGTATTGGCCACCATTTTAACTGTGGAAGTGGCATGAATGAGGCATTTATGTTTTACATATTTGCTGCGATAGTTAACAATAGAACGCGAATATACGCGGAAATCAGAGAGGAAAAAAGTATACAAATGCTCAGCCATTTGCTATTGTTCTTGGAAAAAAATGAAAAAATATACATATAACCCGGGCCATTACTCGATAACAATACTAGCATGGCAGCCAAAATAAAACAAAAAGGAGAACCATAAAAATCCCCCCAATGCAACCTCCAATTTTGCCTCAGGTCTTGCAGGGTTCGCTGGAGTTTTACAAAATCTTTCTATACAGAACGGTTTCATGTACGTACATAGGTGCATGGCATCGTGAATTGTAGTATAAGGGTATGTGTCGGCCGTCACATTATCCGGACCATGTTAACGGGAGGCGCTACATAATGGCGAAGACAACAACTCTATACACCAGAAAATGGCAATGGTGTGGGCCGCCGCAAAGTGGTTCAGAATCGATTTGCTGCGGCCAAAAATCAATTTATTTTGATCTAGTAAAATATTTTTTTAATTTTAGAAAATATTCCAAATTTGACTACACTTCTTATATTTTGATTTTAAAGAAAACAGAAAACCCAGTTTTTTTCTATATTTCTTAAACACATCTTGGCGTAATTGCTCATAATTCGCACAACCAATTTAAATGTTGTTCATATTACTCAATCCGCTTTATTTATTATTATTATTATATTAGTATTGAACTGTATCTCATACCGTTTTCGAGATATAGCACTCAATTTTCCTTCAGTAAAAAAACAGTTTTTTGCTTTTAATGTATATGTGTAATTTCGTAAGTCATGGAAATGTATCCATATACGGACACCACTACGTGATAAAAGATAAAAAAAGACCCGTGTCTGCCAGTTTTGCCCAAAGTCATGCACTTGTTTTTATGGGTCCCCAAAGATTTGGGGCCTTGGTGCCATTTTTGCAAAAAAGTCTAATGCCTCGATGTGAGCGTCGTGTCGCTTTTATATTGTGTGTTTATATATTTATTTATGTCTATGGATTACAATCCTTACAGACTAGCTTAACTAAAAGTAATATAAATCCAAAATATTTTTAAATTTATTAAGTGAAAACGAAAAATCAATTGAACAATTCATATTAATAGTATTATATTCCTTAAGACACCTCAATATAGGCTCAAAAGAAGAGTAATTATTTCAATGAACAGATATATTAAAAAATTCATTATTTCTATGACACCGTAAGGGAGTATTAATATTTATACAGCTAAGAAGCGGAGGACAATCTACAAAACCACAAATTAATTGTATAAAAACAATACAGAACACTTGGATCTGTGACTAGATAGGGTTTCCAAGTGAATTAATCTGCATCTAGCTTCATAAGATGGAATTGGACTATGGAAATTTACTTCAAACAATGCAAATTTAATAAATTTCTTTTGCAATCACTCAATACGATTAATGCGTACATTATGGTAGGGATTCCAAATAATGGCACCATAACCTAATTTCGATCTAACAAAAGCGGTGTATAGTAATTTTCGTGTGTAAGGGTTCCGAAAGTCTTTATTATTTCTTTTCACAAAAGCAAGGGTGGAGTACGCTTTAGGCATTATATAATCCACATGCAAGTTAAATACCAGTTTTGGATCGAAAACAATGCCCAAATCTAACATTTTACTAACTTTAGGTATTAAATAAGTCCCAATGAAATAGATGGAGTTAACTAAATTTATACGCCTTGCAAAAGGAAGATGGAAGCATTTAGCAGTATTTAGTTTTAAATGATTACATTCACTCCAAATTACTAATCGATTGATGTCTTCCTGAAGTAAAATAGAGTCTTGAAGACAAGAAATTTAAGTAAAAAGTTTTAAATCGTCAGCATACTACATGAGAAATTTAGAATGTATGAAACATGATTCAATATCATTAACAAATAATATAAAAAGAAGAGGTCCTAAAATACTACCTTGCGGTATACCAGAAGTTGCTGTATATCTATTAGAGTATACATTATCAACACACACACACGACACACTCTGTTACTTAAACACGATTCAAACCACTGTAAAAGACACGAATGAAATCCAATTTTAGCCAATTTCATTAAAAGTAAACTGTGCGATACCTTATTAAAGTCTTTGCAAAAGTCAAAATAGAGTGTATCAACTTGAAATCCTGACTCAAAAGACTTGATACAGAAATTAGTAATGACTAATAGGTTAATAATTGTTGAACGATGTTTTATGAAGCCGTGCTGCGATTCAGATAAAAGTTGGGAAATAGACTGATACATTTTATCATAAACTAAATGTTCCAAGAGTTTCGATACGTTAGATAATTTAGATATCGGTCTATAATTGCTAATGTCATTTTTTGATCCTGATTTATGAATAGGCATTATAGTGGGAACTTTCCATTGGTTTAAGAACGTACCAGCTTTAAGGGAATTATTAAAAATCAATTTTAGCGGACCGCAAATAGATACATTACATTTCTTAAGAAACAACGTAGGAAGCCCATCTATATCAGGTTTAGGTGAATCCTTGAGATCAGATAAGGCAGCGAGTATATCAGATTCATCAAACTGAAAGAAAGATAAATTTGTGATTGAGTTAACACCATCCAAAAAACTTGAAGCAATAATTGGTACCCCAAATTCAAAGTTGGATTTGAAGAAATCGGCAAATAAGTTTGCTTGTTCAACTGGAGAATTTGCAAATTTATCTTCCCAGAACATTGATGACGGAAAATCACTGCTTCTACGTTTAGCTTTTATGAAGTGCCACAATGACTGTGGATTAGTAACTATTTTATTTTCAAATTGCACAATGTAATTGCTGTACAGAAATTTATTTAGAAAATCAAATTTCCTAGAATAATGCTCAAACATCCTCTTACTTTTATCACAATTTGTGGATTTGTAGACGTTGTGAAACTTATTTCTCAAATTTTTAAGTTTTTTTAAGCCAGGGGTATACCAAGGCAATTTATAACAATCTGGCTTAACCTCACGCACCACAGAATGAAGTATTTCATTAATCTTACAAATAAATTCATAATAACAATCATCGATGGTTTTGTTTTTAAAAACATCCAACCAAACAATACTCAAAACATGCTGATTTAAAACCTCAAAATTACATCTACTAAAATCGTAACGTAAATAATCAATATTAGAGCAGGGAAACTTATAAAAATCAACATTTACATTTAATGGCACGTGATGCATGTCTGGAGTACTGAAGGGCTTATCACATTTTTCAATAGAAAATTTAATATTATTGGAAATAAATTCAAGATCTACTAATCGACCAAGACAATTAAAAAATGATTTAATTTGGACTAAAGTCAAACTAAGAATTGTATCAATACAATTGATTTCATGCGTTAAATTAACATTGCCGGGATACAAGGTATTACAATTAGGCAGTAAAGACCAAACTATATTACATAAATTGAAGTCACCCAGAACCAAATAACCATCTTTTTCGTTATCAGGAGCCATTTCAGAGATATTATGCATATGCGAAACATATAAGCTTTGACTGCTATTTGGCGGTATGTAGGACACCATAACAAACAATCTATTCAATCCTTCCAAGCGTACGCAAATTTGATCAAGCAACGTGTCACTATTAGGCAACACTAATGACGTAGACTTCAAAGACTTCTTTACAGCAACCAAAACACCTCCTCCACGGGAACAGCAAGTTTTCACAGAATCCCTGTCCTTAGGGAAAACAGCATACTTTTTAGTATCAAAAAACTCTCCAAAAATCAATATTAAGCCAGGTTTCAACAAAAACAATGATATCGTAATAACATTGCGATGTCTCCAAAAAAAATAGATCTATGCTTAGTTCTGATGCCAGCCATATTTTGATAATAAATTTTGAGCTTATATGAGTCATTATCAACTAGGATTGAGTTCTTGCAGGATGGGCGTTTGAAAAATTTCGAAAAAGACGAACATTAACGTTATTAGACCAAAGAGAGGGTTTAAACAGTTCCTTGTAAAAATCCGGTGCAATACCCAGCTTAAAATTAACACTTTTTAAATCAGCCACATTAACGTCCTTCTTTACTAATTTAAAGCAAGCCATATGAGCCTTACTGATGTCGGTATGCTTTTCAACATAGGCCATGATTTGATCCTCCGTAATGTTTGATTTAAAGGAGGACAAATGTATCCACTTCTTCTTCACAATAACTTCAAGTTCAACATCATCATTCTCCCCAATAATGATAGGAAGCAATATTTTCAGCTCTCTCACTTCATTGGACAAGTGAGGAACAACAGCAACCAAATCAGTAGATGCATTAAGGCAGTCATCACAATTATAAATAATGTTTTTATTTCTATTTAACGACTCCAACAGATTTAAATCAGCAACACCCGTACAAAAATAATGAAATTTGCAATTGCAAATCTTGCACTTTACGAATTTCTCCGATTGCAAGGACTTAAAACAGAAAGCACACAACGTTTTCGGTGGATCAATTGACATCGCGGCTGCACAAATCAAAAGTCAGAGATTCCACTTTCCACCCTAAACTACGACCTTGAAGATGGAGTGTTTTGGATTATATTCACAATTTTTGTTCTACAACTACAACTTTCCCTCAGATAGTAGATCAAAATTCCGATCAGTTTGCAAGATATGAGCCTGACAAAATGCTCACTTTTTTTGCAAAAATGACACCGAGGCGTCAAATCTTTGGGGCCCATAAAAAAAAGTGCATGAGTTTGGGCAACACTGGGAGACACTCGTCTTTTTTTTTTGATCTTTTATCACGTAGTGGTGTCCGCATAAAGTTTTATTTTTTTGTTTTACACTGTGTAACTAATACAGTTCGATTGTACTAAATATTTAAACAAATAAAATTTTTGAAAAAAATATTTTAGGCTATCCCGAGGAAAAATCGCCAAGATGGCCCCACGATAACACCATGAAACCGTTGAATGAATATATCGTGTTATAGCTTATTGGAAGCATATAAACTTCTGCTAGAAGGTATTGAAAGACAAGTTAAATTTTTTTTCATTTAGATACAATTTTTGGAAAAAAACCGAAAAACCCAAGTTTTAATTTTTGCTAAAAATTGCTAATTGGGGTTTATTAAAATTCGAAAATATATTTCCTCCATACATCTCATTGCCACCCTAATACAGGTGTTACTAAAATTCCTAAAAGAGCAAACAGTGGCATTATTATAATGTTTGTACGAGGGCGGATCAATAACTCCGGGACTTTTTGAATGAAACACTTTTTTTTTGCAAAAAAAAAAATAAATTTTGAACATAATTTCCTTCTAGCTCAATACACTTAGTTCAACGTTTCTCTAATTTTTGTATCCCTTCCAAAAAATAGGGTTTTTCGAGATCCATAAAATAGGCATTTGATTGATCAATAATTTCATCTTTGAAATAATTCAGTTTATATGCAAAATCGTGCTAATGTGCAAATGAACTCAGACTTGGAAAAAAACCCAAATGAATAAAGTAAATTTTAACACATTTTTAGCTGTGTACTTTCTTTTTAAAGTTGGTGAGAAAAAATTGTTTTTCACATTTTGAGACAAAAAATTGTGAAATCTTTCGTTAAATTGACACTATGTTTTAAGGGTTCAGTTTGGTGCAGGCAAAGATTACCCTAGGAAATTGGGCACCATACCAGCTTTTTGAAGTTTGTATTATATTCACTGAAGGCTCCTTCCTGATCCTCGATACTTATATGGATCCAGAACAATTTTTTTTCAAATACAAATTTTTTTTGAAATATTTAGTACCACCAAACTATATTATCCATAAACAGTGCACTTTTACTGCATGAAATTAGAGTACAACATCTCCAAAAGTTTCTGAGATACAGTCAGTCCAATAAATTCGAAAATGAAATACTTTATTATCGAATTTCAATATCCGAAAACAAAAATTATTGGGTTCGCACGAAAGTAATTTCAGTTTTTTCTTGAAAGCAATTTTCAATCATTTTACTCAAATAAATCTTTTTTAATCTATAATGCAGGTGCAATTTTGTTGAATGACCTTCTGTTATGGTCCAGACAACTTTTTGATCCCAGATTCATAGTGCGACTGGCCCCCCATACAAATATAGTCGAACAACACGGCTGTATTGAAGGATTTTCCATTCAAAAGTTTTACGGACCCCAGAATAAATGAAAATCCAAAGGTGTTAGATCAGGACTATAAGATGAATATGGCATAGCTTCCCAGCCAAGCTCCAATATTTTGCAGGCCTATTATGTGAGGCCTAGCGTTGTCGTGATGGAAAACCACGTATTTGCGATTTACAAATTCAGGTCGCTGTTCTCTCAATGGCTCAAAGGCTCGCCAATTGCTGACAATAGACGTCAAAATTTATGGTTTGGAAGTAGTTCGAAATAAATTATTCCCTTATAATCCCACCGAATGGAAATTTGGGCATCTTCATCGTTGTTTGATTTCGTCCTCATCAACCTCATTTGTCCTACGTCTGCTGTATCCATTATTGATCGTGAAATTTCCTGAACGAAATTTTTTGAGCCAGTTTTGGAATGTGCGTCCTGCTAAAGCATCCAAGCCTAACACGTCACAAATATCCTGGTGTGATTCCGAGGCTTTTGTCCGTTTCACAAACAAAACAGCATAATGTGACGAAAATGCTCGTTTTGATCATCCAATATTTTAGCAAATATTCCAAATTTGACTACTTTTCTTATAAATATTAGGATTTTGAAGAAAATAAGAAAGGAGTTTTTCTGACTATATTTTTTAAACATATTGACATGTTCCCGGCAGAATGTATTACTTTACTTTTATTGATTATTCTACAACCTCACAAATTTTAACATATTCTTCCAACTGGCTCTATCCTTCGCCTTTTCTCGCCAGTTGGTAACACCAAGGATACGGAGGGATTCTTCTGACTGGTCTTTCCAGCGGAGTCTTGGTCGTCCTCTTTTCCTGCTTCCATCGGGTACGTTATCGAAAACCTTTCGGGCTGGCTCATGTTCATCCATTCTGATATCATGGCCTAGCCAACGCAATTGGCCAACTTTGATTCGTCTAGCTATGTCCACGTAAGAATAGAGATTATATAGCTCTGCATTCCAGCGACGTCGGTACTCGCCGTTTTCTCTAACAGGACCATATATTCTACGGAGAATTTTTCTCTCGAAAACTCTCTGGTGTTTTTCATCCGCTTGCGATATGACGCAAGTTTCGGAGCCATATGTCAAGACAGGTAAAATGAAAGCCTGATATAGCTGGACTTTTGTCCGTCGAGAGAGGGCTTTGTTCCTAAACTGCTTGCTGAGCCCAAAATATCATCAATTCTCCCATCTATCTCCAGGCTGACATTGTTGTCCTTGTTCACGGCGGATCCAAGGTAGACAAATTCATCTACCACTTCAAAATTAAATCGGTTGTCAACATTCAAGTGCGGACCAAGTCGAGAGGTTTCTCTAGTCGTTGACACCATCAATTTTGTCTTGCCCTCATTAACAGCAAAACCCACCTTCGCTGATTCCTTTTTGTATTCTTGAAAATACTGCAGTAACCTCTCGCAAATTTCGCCCAATGATGTCTATGTCGTCAGCATACGCCAGCAACATATGGCTTTTCGTGTTAATGGTCTCGTTCGTATTTACTGCAGTCTTTCTCATTATTATCTTCATTAAGATGTTGAAGAGATTGCACGAAAGTGTGTCGCCTTGTCTAAGTCCTCACTTGGTACAGAATGGTTCAGTGAGGTCTTTCCCCACCTTCGCTGCTGAATTGGTGTTGGTCAGCGTCATTCTACAGAGGCGGATCAGTTTTGCCGGAATACCAACTTCAGACATAGCTTCGTACAGTTTTCCCCGTATGGGGCTATCGAAAGCAGCTTGTAATCGACAAAAAGGTGGTATGTATCGATTTGTTTTTCGTGGGTATTTTCCAGGATCAGGCGTAGCGTGAATATTTGGTCAGTCGTGGACTTGCCTGGTCCAAAACCACACTGATTAGGTCCAATCAGGTTTTCAGTAATTGGCTTTAGTCTTTCACATAATACGCTCGACAAGTCCTTATACGCGATGGATGAAAGACTGATACTGCTATAGTTGGAACAGACACACGGATCACCCTTTTTGAATACAGGACATAATACACTCAGACTCCAATCGTCGGGCATAGATTCCCCCAGCCATATACCGAATATAAGTTTATGCATGTGGGCTAGCAGTTCTGCGCCGCCTGCCTTAAAATGCTCAGCGGGTAGGCTATCCGCACCAGCGGCTTTATTATTCTTAAGGCGGGATATCGCCTTTCTAGTCTCATCTTAGCCGGGGGGGGTACAACATACACTATCTTCCACTATCATTACCTCCTGATCTTCAGTGGAAGAATTCGGGGTAGTGCTGAAAAGTGGTATCTCCACATTTTGAGCACACACTGCTTCTCAGTCACCAGTTTCCCATTCTCGTCCTTGCAGGAGGGCAGCCCATTATTAGGCCCTTTATTCAATCTTCTTACCCTCTGGAAAAACTTTCGGGATTCACCATTCATCCTGCACATTTCGGTTCTTTCACTCTCTCTCTGCTCCCACTGCCATTTTTTCCATCTAAATAGTTGATTTTCCTCCCTCCTCAGCTTCTTGTACCGCTCACTCGCAGCACGCGTTGTAACTGACTGTTTCGTTACCATACGTGCAGCGTCTTTTTCATCAGTTGCAATGCGACAATCTTCGTCGTACCATGGCTTATCCCTCTGCGGTTTTTGATAGCCAAGTTCAGTCCTTGCAGCGGTTTCCAAAGATTGGGAGATGTGTTTCCTCTCCGCATCTGGGTCTTCGGGAGGGGGGGTATTCTGTTCTAGCAGGAGAGAGAGTTTTTGTCGATAGGACATTGATATCTCCGGTATTTGTAGCTTGTTAATATCCTGCTTTTCCTGTGTTCGGATTCGTACATTTTTCGCCCTGCGCAGTCTTGAGCGAACTTTCGCAGCAACCAGGTAATGATCCGAGTCGATTTGGCACCTCGAGTCACACGTACATCCATTACACTAGAAGAGTGCCTGCCATCTATTACCAAGTGACCAATCTGGTTCTTCGTCCGCTGATCAGGAGATATCCAAGTCGCATTATGAATGTCCATATGCTGGAACCGTGTGCCCTAACTACCATGTTCTTTACAGCGGCGAAGTCTATCAGTCTTATTCCATTATCGGAGACCGATGGTTGGTCGAAAGGCACTTTCCTTTCCTAATTTGGCATTAAAATCGCTCAGAATAATCTTAACGTCGTGGTCGGGGCAGTGTTCATATACTTCCTCCAGGCGCTCATAAAATGTTTCTTTGACCTCATCATCTTTATCCTCTGTCGGTGCGTGCACACAAATTAACGAGATGTTGAAATATTTCGCTTTAATGCGAATTGTGGCTATGCGGTCACTCACTGGGTTGAACCCTGAAACTAGGTATCGCAGTCTCTTGCCTTCTATTAATCCGCTCCCAAATTCGTGTTTTCGGTCATGGCAGCTGTAATAAATATCGAAGTTTTTCTTTCTGGTGCAACCATATCCTGTCCATAGAATTTCCTGGATCGCTGTGATGTCAGCTTTATATTTACCGAGGACATCCGTCAGTTGGAAAGTGGCACAAGTCCTGTATAGCGTTCGCACATTCCAGGTACATATCCTTAAATCATGGTCCTTATAACGTTTGTGAGGGTAGTCAACAGTTGGGGGTTTCTTTGTTCATTAGTTTCCTTGTGTATTTTCATTGCCAATATAACGGTGGCGGGAGGCAAACCCAGCCCACCGTGGTTTGTATTTTACCTGCTGCCAGGATGATCATGTTTCAGCCGCCCTTTATGGATCAGACGCTGACCAGAATGCAGTGTGTCGAAACTGGATTTTCGTTTCTTCAATTTTGATCCGCCGTTGGCCAGGGGTGTTGGCTCATCCGCCTTCAAAGGACAGAAAAATATGTCCATGACTTCGACGAGCATCAGTGACAGGGTCACTTAATAATTCTTAGCCGTATCAGTGATCGCATTACCACTCAGGTTGCTTATTCGTTTCGCCTTCTCACTTTAGCTAGCTAACGGAGGTTTCCGACAAGCCATTGCCCAGGACATACTGCGTGGAAGTAGTGAGCTGCTTAGACTGACCAATGAAGGAATCATTTCTGGCCACTCCCAAATGAATGGCTATCAGAAACTTTCCATCTCCAAGGACAGTCCCAAGTCCCAATGTATTAAGCGACATATTTGCCGAGAATGACTTTTTTCCATATTCTAAAAATGTATGCCAAGCTCCACATTTCGATATACAGAGAATGTGCCTTGCATAACCATGTCATAAGTTATTAAACAAAGGAAATGGTAATAACCGAAAAAATAATACAAATCAGCTACTTGGCGGAAAGTTTTTTTCGTTTCCTGAACAATTTCCATTTTGTCGCTTAATACATTCTGGCGGGAATTTGTCGATATTTTCACGAATTGGTCATAATTTTAATAGTTTTCGTGTCACAGATATTATTCCCTTGTTCTTGTATTGAAAATCGAAATTTTTTTGTTTTATCGACTTTATTGAACTGTCCGATTAGTATAAAAAATACTGAAGTGTGAACGAGAATTTTATCACAGTTTTTGCTGCGTATTTACTTTTTTAAAGTTGGCGAGAAAAAAATAGTTAAATTCACGGGTTCACTTTGTTGCAGGTAAAAATTACCCTAGGAAATTCGGGAATACATCAACTTCCCCAAGTGCGTATTATGTTTATTGAATGTTCCGACTGACAAAACTTATCTTGCTCCAAAGTCACATTACTTTTTCAAAACTGATATATTTTAAATATTAAGTACACCAAAACTGTATTAGATATATACAAAAGTTAGCCTTAGAGTTAAGGCCATAAAACTACCCTTTCTATTGAATGAAGTTTGAGTGCAATGTATCCAAAACTGTCTGGAATACAGTTCCATAAATTCAAAAAACAAATCAGCTATTTTTCGATTTTCAATATCCGCAAAAAAACAGTATCTGTAATACGAAAAAAATTTAATTTTTTTGTACACAATATCACAGTGCAACACGAAAAAAAATAACCATATACGGACACCACTACGTGATAAAAGACTAAAAAAAAAAAGTCCCGTGTCTTCCCATTTTTCCCAAAGTCATGCACTTTTTTTTTATGGGCCGCCAAAGATTTGGGGCCTTGGTATCATTTTCGTACAAATGTGATCATTTTCTCAGGCTCATATCTTGCAAACCGTTTTCGATTTACTCTCTGAGGCAAAGTTGTAGCTCTTGTCATAAAGAACAAAAATTGCGAACATATAAAATCAAAAAAACTTCACCTTCCAGATCAAAATCGCAAAAAACTTAAAAAAATTCGATTTTTTTTTTACCTTTTTTCCCGTGTTCAGATCCATAGGTAGCAAACCGTTCAAAATTCAAGGAAACAATCAACTACAAAAATTTACCTAAGATGTCAATAAACAAATTTCTGGAACATATAAACTTCCTGGGAATTATTCGTAACACCGTTTTTTAATTTCATTTGTTTTTTATTTACTTCAACATTGAGATACTATGCTATCTATTACAAAAATATTAAAAAAAAGTATTCGTATTATGTTTATAATGTTGATGGCCCTGGACTTGCAAAGCGAACGAATTGTCATCATTTAGAGTGTAGAGCATCTGAAATTCAGCTTGTCGCTTGCGGTACGCCGTAGAGTTAACATTACCATGTGTGAGTTTTCTTTGCTTTAAAAAAGCTGTCAAAAATATTGCAAGTCGCTGCGATAATCCCAATATGACCACAATGAAATCCATTTCCATTTGTGTTATTTGTTGTGGTCCATCTCTTCCCTGTTGGGGCTCATAATCGGTATCAAATGATCTTCATAAGTAACACCACTTGCTGTACTCATTGCTATAAATTCTGTAGTACGATCTGGAGTTGGCGGCCTTGGTGATACAAAATTTTCAGGTGCAAGCACTGGTAGTGTGGCTGTTGCAGTTGCTTTATAAATTTTGTTCTTCTCAGAATGTCGATTTAGACGACATGTGTAATTTACGCATGCATAGCAACTGGTTGCATCATGATCACCGATTTATCCAGTTTACCGGCTTACAATTCTTCATAGTACCTCTGCCTCCACTCAACCATGCCATGAGATTGTTATAACATTGGCGACACACTGTATTAGGTGTGTAATTTTCACCGGTCAAGTCCACTTCGTCGAAAAACAATGTATATGCTCTTTTGAATTCACTAGTTAAAAGATTATTTTCCTTCTGAAATCTTGTAGATGTTTTTTTTCTGGTTTGATGACCGCAAACGTAGCAAAATAAATAAATATTTTCACACTGCATATTGAAATTGTCAGTTGCCAATGTTGTGTGCGAATTATACTGTAGCACTTTCACTTTTTTTACTTTCACTTTCACTTTATAACTTTCATCGCTGAGCTCTCGTTGACGTCGCGCTGTGTAATGCCTCGATGTGAGCGTCGTGTCGCTTTTATATTGTTTGCTGCGTCCCTTGTTGCGTGTGCTGAGCTTACTGCATTGCCTGTGCTGCTGCTGTCGGTGCATGATCGCGTGATACCTAAGCGCTACCTAAACGGTGTTAACCCTTGGACAAACACATGGTTCTGGCCAGGCATATTTCATTTTTTTGCTACATATGGACCTGAACAGGAGAAAAAGGTAAAAAAAATGAAATTAACAAATTTTCGGCAAATTTTTCACTTTTGCGTGCTACCTAAACAGTGGTAAGAATCATCTGTAGGAAGTTTATATGTTCTAGAAATTTGTTTATTGAGATCTTAGGTAAATTTTTGTAGTTGATTGTTTCCTTGAATTTTGAACGGTTTGCTACCTATGGACCTGAACACGGGAAAAAAGGTTAAAAAAATCGAATTTTTTTAAGTTTTTTGCGATTTTGATCTGGAAGGTGAAGTTTTTTTGATTTTATATGTTCGCAAGAGCTACAACTTTGCCTCAGAGGGTAAATCGAAATTCTGAACGGTTTGCAAGATATGAGCCTGAGAAAATGATCACATTTTTACGAAAATGATACCGAGGCCCCAAATCTTTGGCGGCCCATTAAAAAAAAAGTGCATGACTTTGGGAAAAATTGGGAAACACGGGTCTTTTTTTTTTTAGTCTTTTATCACGTAGTGGTGTCCGTATATGGTTATTTTGCCATGACTTAAAAAATTACACACAGTGTATTATGACGAAATACGTCAAAACATTTATAGAAACATAGACAAATCAAGATTTTTTATTTCCTTTAAAGACGAAAAATAACACAAATAGTCAACTTTAGAATATTTTCTAATCCGCGACTCCTTGCGTACAATCAGGGTTTTACAGAACTTTAGAATGTTTACTAGACGAAAAGTTAGTGCAATTTGGTCGATTAAAATCGATCCTGAACCACTATGCGACGTCAGCGAATAAATGAGAGTTTAAAACTGATTGCCTGAAGAAATGAAAGGCAGTGGGTCCAAGTATTTTATAGATCAGTTTTAGTTTAGTTTATCGTTGAGCAAAGAACTGTCTTGGTGGGTATTCCCAACCACCACCATAATGGTAAATTCCATACTAGTTTTTGAAAAACTATTTTTAATTAAAATTAATTTTTATTAGAATTTGGAAAATATAAAATATTAAAGATCGAGTAACATAAACAGTAGCGGATATAGTTTTTCTTTATAAACAAAATTGGTAGTATTTGAGCAATTACACTGTGTGTAACTTTTGAAGTCAAGGAAAATAACACCACTACGTGATAAAAGACAAAAAAAAAAGACCATAGGTAACAAACCTTTCAAAATTGAAGGAAACAATCAACTACAAGAATGTATCTAAGATCTCAATAAAAAACTTTCTAGAACATATGAACTGCCTAAGAATGATTCTTAAAGTCGTATTGTGTGCTGCGTTCCTTGCTTCATTGTAAGGAACTCTCATTGCAATTGAGTTTCGCTTGCATTTAGTTTGATGAACAACATTCGAAAAAACACTGATGAAGACTTGTGCTTAGATCTGAAATAACTATATGGTTTCCCAAGAGGATGCATTTTTTAATACTTCTTATTAAAAGCTGTATCTCAATTAATAGAGATGTAGAATATTCTTAAGCTGGAAAGGATAACAAATCAGTAAAAGGATAACAAATTAGACAAACAGGAAACTGAAAATTGCAAAATTAAAATTATGTAAAATTACTTAAAGGGTGGGCCATGTAAAATTTGGAATTTTAACCCCCAGTTAACTCCAAGTTGACATTTATGAAGTCACAGATTATTAGATAAAGGTTAGAAATTTACGAAATATGTCGCTTTACGTTTGAAGAAAATTGGAAAATATGAAAAACGTTCTTCCAAATTTATGTGTCTTCAACTCAAATTGTGAGAAATAAAGAAATAAATTCGATAGAAATAGGATGCCATCAACGCAGTTTGTAAATCAGTTTATCACTCTTTGTCCTTGTGGAGAAAAGAACTCGCATACGTCTCCGTTCAGGGCGTTTAGTGGAAAATATTTCCACTGTAGCTGTGAGTGCGATCGAACAGCCATCAACATAAACTCGCCATCGTTTGCAGCTATTGAACATTTCTCTTTGCGCAGAATTTTGCGTAAAGACGACGGTATGAAGGCTCATAAAGTCCAATTAATCCAAGAACTGAAAATTCGATGAATTTTCGCTTCGACTAATGGGCTGAAGATCATACATGGGTTTTTTAATTTGCATTCGACTTTAATTTGCATTACTTTCCATTATGCAAATGCAAAAGAATTACTATTGTTCGCAATGGCAATCAGCAAATTTTTGAAAATTCATTTGCTCTGGCAATGCAAATACAGGTTGTGGAATCAGATGCCAATTGTAATGAAATGTCGGAATGCTTTTAATTATTTTAAATTTGTTTGACTGTTGGTAATTCTGTTTTTAAAGTATTTGAAGGGTGTTTCGATGACACAGCTGTTCAATCGCCTAGCTACAGAGTTGATAAAAGATAGCATATGAAGCACAATGAGCGATAGGCGAATTGAAAAAAATTATTTTTAGTTTAATTTTATTGGCACTTGTCTCTCTTAAAATAACTTTATTTGCAATAAATTAGTTTTGATTAGAAAAACAAAACAATTTCCATAATTTTTAGTTGTTTTAGGTCCAAGTTCTGGCAGAGCAAAACTGGAATAAAAACAGTTTTAATACTGTCGTATGCACAGATACTTTAGACGAGAATTTGGTGGAACTGAACACTTATGCACACTCTTTATATCTTACTCTATGGTATTTCATATGTAGAGGTTTATGGCTTCGATAGATATTGCTTCCTAGTACTTTCAAATTCATAAACCTGTACTATATAAAATATTTGAAACTCAAAGCTGCCAGCTATGAAGGAAATGCTTTAAAAATAAATACAATTGCCAATGGTACTTAATTTTTTTGCACTTTGCATCTGTAGAGGTGATTCAAGTTAAAATACAATTTGTAATTTTCAAGTAATTAATTTGCCGCATGCAAGCTGAATATCGCTTGGCTGATAATTAAAAATTTTGCCGAAAAATCATCGTTTCGGATGAAGCTTACTTCACCTCGGGGCCTACGTTAACAAGCAAAATTGTCGGATTTGGGGATCGGGAACATCGGAAAATTCACACGTCGTCGAGGAAAAGACGATGCATCCACAGTGAGTCACAGTCGGGTGCGGTTTTTGGCATGGCTGCATCATAGGCATATTTTTCTTCGAAAATGAGCAAGGAGCCGCCGTTTTCGTCAATGGTGAGCATTACCGTGATATGCTCAAGGTTTTTTATTCCCAAAAGTTACAGTGGATGACATGGACGACGTATGATTTCAGCAGGACGGCGCTACCCACATAGCACGCAGCGACGTTAAAATCGCTCTTTTACTCACTGGGTTTGAAAACCGCTTAATCAGTTGAAACTCGGAAGTCAGCTGGGCTTGACCCTATTGGACTATTATCTCTGGGAAGCCGTGAAAGGTATGTGTTACGCAAACAATATGGGATATATTGAAGCCCTAAAATATCAAATCGAAGTTTCCGTTCTTAATATTGACACCCAAACAATAGAAAATGAACTGAAAAACTGGGCAGATCATATAAGATACTGTACAGCAAGTCGTGGGAGCCATTTGAACGATGTTGTGATCCATTCATAAATTTCAAACATGGGTCTTACCAATAAGGTCATAATTTTGAACAGATATCAATTAGTATTTTTGTGAAAGCGAAATTAAATTCCAAATTTTACATGATCAACGCTTTGCAAATGGTAATAAAATCCCGCAACAGATATTTCGCTGCCTCATCATAATTGCATTAGAGTTGCAAAAAAAACAAGTACGATAGCTTTTAGAAGACTGAGAAGAAACCTTCCCAATATCACAGCGAACAAGCACAGAGAAAAAGGTTTAGAGCCCGTTTGGCACTAAAAATATTTCTTTGATGCCAGAAATATTTTGCGTGCTACTTACCCGTAACTGTTGACTGTTGATCGCAACTGTTGATACCATTCCCGCAACTAAGAATTGTTAATTGTAAACGAGGTTTTTTTGTTGAAAATTCTTGAGATTTCTAAACAAGTTATTTTTCTTAATTGGAATCTCCGATTCAACAGAACCATACATGGGGCTAATTTAATATATGGCAAATATAATTTGTCGCATAATTTGAATTACTTCCACAAAAGCAATTTCAAAAAATGTAAATGCAATTGGCAATTGTACTTATTTTCAAAGCATTCCCTTCATATCTGACAGTTTTGGTTTTAAAATACTTTATACAGTACTGGTTTATGTATTTGAAGGTACTACAAGCATAGATGAATAAAAACCATAGATGATTCATTTGCTTAATCACCATTTTCACCAGAGGGCACATGCTGTTTCCGTACGACCATTTATCACCCGGATGCGACGAAAAAGCACTCAAACATCATTTTTATTTCGATTCTGTTGTTTAAATTTGAAACTAGAAGAGCATATCGCTTTTGGTAGTTGTTCACAATAGTTTTTGTTTCTAGGTAAATTTGCCCATATCCACCACTCCGGCGGCATCTAGAAAATTTCCCTTTACTTTCAAATCCACCACTTATCTTTCACCATCTATGGTTTTGTATTTATCTATGCTACTAGGCATTAATTATCAAAGCCACAAACCTCTACAAATATAAAAAAAATCACAATAATGAAAAGCATTCCCATATTCATTACAATTGGCACCCTATTCTACAACCTTCATTTGTATTGTCTGACCAAATGCCAATTCAAAATTTGTAAAGTCAAAAATCCATTGCGAACTATGCTAATTCTTTTGCATTTGCATTAGATAAAGTAATGTTAATTAAAATCCAATACAAATTTAAAAAAACACGTGTATGAATATAACAAATAATGGCAAATAATATTAATTGCGTTATAGGTAACAAAAAAAATATATTTAACTACAAATCCGTCCTTTCATACAACACTTCCGTATCATGGGATTATGGGCAAGTGCGCATTGTGTTTCCAAATTGTATTCTCCCTTATTACAGCAAATGGTTTTATTATCATCGAAAATGTGCAAAATTCTAGGACATTTATTTTTCAGACCTTAGTCCTTCCAATCATTGTCACCACTATTATCATTGCGATAATTGTTCCCAAGGCTAAAATAACAATGAACTCCAGTGGAACATAAATGTGAATTTGTTCACAGTTCTAACTCTAATCTGTAGATATAGCAACGAAACTACATGCAATTGCTGCACAAATATATATACGAGATTGCACAGACATGTACGTATGTCATTGAGGTTTTTTGTTAAACCCGGGTTTTGTTTAAATTTCTCAATCGTAACTAGTATAAAGAAATCGGTTTCTTACACTATACAACACGCTTTTTAAGTCGAAACCGGCACAACGCTTTCCTGATGTAATTTGCCTTTTCAATCAGAAAAATATAAAGAACTAGCAAATGGAACTGGTACTTTGAGGTCGAAATTGCCTCACAACTAACGGGATTTTCATTAAGAGCGCTACAAAAGTTTTTTAAATAAAACAAAACCAGTTTTAGATACCAATGAAATTCTTTATTCCTGTGAAAGTATGCCATTTGCCATTATGTATGGAACTCGATTTATTTTGTATGGCCACCACGGGCACGCTTGCAGAAGTCCAGACGCTGAACCTAATTTTCGACGGTTTTCAAGCATAAATCGGCCGATACTGCTGCAATTTCACGTTCGATATTCGTACGAAGTTCATCAATCGTCGCTGGCTTGTTGGCCTAAACCATAGACTTGACGTAGCCCCACAGGAAATAATCTAACGGCGTTAAATCGAACGACCGAGGCGGCCAATTGACTGGGCCATTTCGTGAGATAACACGTTCACCAAACTTGGTTTCCAATAAATTGATTGTGGCATTTCGCTGTGTGGCTTGTGGCCCCGTCCTGTTGGAACCAAATGTCCTCCAAATCAATATTATCCAATTGGGGCCAAAAATATTCGGTTATCATTGAACGGTAGCGATTCGCATTCACAGTAATGTGCCGGTCTTGATCATCACGGAAGAAGTACGGCCCAATGACGCCGCCGGCCCATAAACCGCACCAAACCGTAATTTTTTCGGGATGCAATGATGACCCATGGATTACGTGTGGATTGCTGTCTGGCCAATAACGCATATTTTGCTTATTGACGAAGCCATTCAGCCAGAAATGAGCCTCATTGCTGAAGATGATTTTCCGATGAAAAGCCGAATCATTTTCAAGTTGTTGCTCAGCCCAATTCACGAACATACGACGCTTATGGTGGTCAAGCGGCTTCAGTTCTTGCGTCAATTTGACCTTGTAAGGATGTAGGCCAAAATTCGCCACAACGACGTCACAGAGATGCCCAGCGCTTGAGAACGACGTGTGAGAGACACATTTGGGCTTTCTTGAACTGAAGCCTCAGCGGCAGCAATATTCTCGACACTACGGGCACTTCTTTGTCTCACTGGCACGGGAAAATTTTGTACTGTGCCTGGGGATGCAAATTTTTTAACTAGACGCTCAATTGTTGATCTGGTAGGACGATTATGAGGCCACTGGCTCCAAATTTCGGTAGTAAATTTTAATAATTTCGACTCGTTGTTGGCTCGTATATCTTTCCATGATGAAATTGCAAACCTTACTGAAGAGAATTGTCAAAAGAGCGGGAAAAAATATGGCGTCGTTTGCTGTCCCTATCGATTTGAAAAACCCTTTACATCATCACGCACATTTCGGGAAATATCGTTATTATGATATGAGAACATAGTATCAGTGGAGTTACACCGTGGTCTAAACAATTTAGCTCCCTGCCTTCTAAAATTGTATACCAGTTAAATTAAGCTATTCAGTATTCCAGCTATATGGAGAGAATCCAAGGAGGCATACATTCCGTTAGCGGTTTAATCATCGCATATTTGTCCAAATGACTTTAAATCAGCCAGTCTCTCATCTTTATGAGGTCTCAGTCGTTCGTCTTTCTGAAGGCATTAGACTGGACGATTAACTAATATCTGCGAATGACGGTAGGTACTTCTCAGCTATCCACATTCCAACACGGTTACAACCAGGGCATTATACACGGAATCCACACTGCAGACTCTAGTGAGCTTCATAGAGTAATTTATTTACCTAATATGGCATTTACACCAACCAAAATTAGCGCATTTCGAAGGCTAATAACGCATTTACACCGCCATTTATCGCCGCCAAGTTACCGACAACATTGCTCCCTAATCTTTGCCGTTTACACCACCCAATTTGAGATTAAATTTGCATTTCAGGTGGCAACTCCGTGCTTAGGCAAACACCGCGCCGAGACAAAATTATCGAAGACGGCGGCACAACAGAAAAATTAAGTTGGCGGCTATTGGTTTTGTCAGTTATATAAAAATTTGGAATCTTTTTGAAAAAACTGAACCTTTAAAATTGATTCAGTGTGTTACATCGAACCCGTCGATAAAATTTTCTCACGGTTTAAACCAAATAGAGCCATTTATATCGGCAGCGGCATGAGCTTCAAAAACTTTAGGTGGCGGCGATGCTTCGGGAAATGTTCGATCGGCTTTCGTCTGACAAACAGACAGTTTTTATTATGGTTCCATTTTTTCGAGTAACTAACAATGTTGCATCAAAATGTACACCAGTTTAAAATAAGGTTACAAATTAAACTTCAGTTTCTACAGATTAAAATTGTATGAGTAATCGTCTGGGTTAGAGCGGGTTAACCGAGTTAACCTTCGAAATGCGCTAATCTTGTTTGGTATAAATGCCGCATAACTCTGTTAACCCACGCTAACCCAGAAGGTTTCTCATACAATTTGAACCTGTAAAAACGGAAGTTCAATTGTTAGCCTTTCTTCTAAACTGGTGTACGATTTGATGCAACTCTGCTAAGTATCTCGAAAATGCAACATAATAAGAACATACACAAAAAATCAACTGTTTGACAGACGGAAGCCTGTCGAACGTTGTTCGAAGCGTCGCCGCCATCAAAAATTTTACGAACCGATTTGTCCGACTGGCCCAATTTGACTGACTTATCCAATTTTAAAGTTCCAGTTATTTCACAAACATGCAAGATTTGTAGGAAATTGGAAAAACCAAGAGTCTCCTACATAATTTTTCTTTTGTGCCGCCGTCTTCGGTAATTTGGTCTCGGCACAGAGTTCATCTAACTTTGTCTAAGCACAAAATTGCGAAAAATCTTCTCAAAATACGGTTCGGAACCGGTGTAAAATTGTAGGTCCCAATCAGTCAGTGTAAACCTACAACGCTCACAGCTCACTTGTTTGTGAGAAGCTCTCCCTAATTCCTTCATGGGATGTAACGGGAAACCATTTATTTTTCTTACTCTAAGTGGGCAACTATGCTATGAGTTAATCCAGATATGTAGCCAATCTTTACCAGGAAGAAGAAGATATTCAGACATTATGTCTACACTGTAGATTAATTAGCAAAAGGATAGTTAAACATATCTAAAGGGTGTTCCAATAAAAGTACATGATTTATTTTAAAACCTCTTTTTGACTAAGTTCACCCTGAGAACTACTGGTTTTAAAACAGGTTTTAACAAAAGTGAATTCGGCTTTTGCCACCAAATTGCGGTTGGCACAACCGAAGTAAGATTGTTGCTACTAAAGGTTGAAGAAACTCGTTTCATACTTTATTCGGTGGCGACAACCGATTATATTCGTTCTGTCAACTAAATTTTCTACAATATCGGATGCAACAACCGAATTAGAAATTAATTTGGATGCAACAACCGAAATTAGTACCAAATTCGATTGCAGCAACCAAATTTGGCATCAATTCGCGTGTAACAATCGAATTTGGGATAAATTAGGTTGGCACTATTGAAATTGTTCTCAATTCAATCGCAATGATCAAATTTTGACTTAAATCTGTTACAACGACTGAATTTGGCAGCAAATCGGTTGCTGGAACCGAATTGTTGATGAATTCTGTTGGTACAACCGATTTCTATTCCAATTCGGTTACCACTTCAAAATAACTATATGTATTTCAAACCTGACGTTTAAAATTCTATAATCAAGTATTGTATTTTAAAACAAAACTTAAAAAGGGGGCAATTGTTACTGTCGTGGTTATATTATGATTTGTTTTGGTGGTTATTAAGAAAAGTAAGAAAAATATTGTAGTTCTGGTGTTTGCGCACGACGATTTATTTCTCAGAAATTGCGCACAAATATTAGCGTATAGTACTAGCAGTTGTCAACAGTTCTGAAGTTTGCAAAGTCGGTCGTTTGAGATGTGCTGCCTTCGTTGGCATGTAGAACGGTTTAGGTCCAAAACCAACAGACACACCACGTTTAAATTGCAGCACTGATTCTGATGGCCGCGACTTCAAAAAACGTTCGAAAGTGGCATGTAAAATTAACATGTTACTCTAAAGATTTTGTTACCGTAAAGATTATTCGAATATATAAATTATTAGTTCACTCGGTAATTATTTATGGGAATACTGGAAAACATATCGTCACTAAATTAATACACACAAATTTCGGTTGTGACAAACTCTAGTTCGGTGGTGACAAACTCTAGTTCGGTTGTGACAATCTATAATTCGTTTGTGTGAACCTTTAATTCGGCTGTGCCAACCTCTAATTCGGGTGTGACAACCTATAATTCGGCAGTGTTAATCACTAATTCAGTTGAGGCAACCTCTAATTCGGCTCTCAACCTCTATCCGGCAAATGCCTCTAATCACGAGCACTTGCTCTTTTCATGAAATTATCGGAGACATTTTCACAAAAATGGTCGTCGGTTGTGCAATGGTTAGTGTGTACATGAGTCCATGAGAATGGTGGTTCAATCCCTGCTCTGACCATAAATTCTATCTACGACGGTCTCCTGACTTAGTGATAGCGGCACTAAGATTCTTAAAATACCGTTCGGAACCGGTGTAAAACTGCAGGGCGCAACCATTGAGTGTGAAACTAGTAAGCGTACAGCTCACAGATTGTGAGCAGTTTTCTCCAGTCTCTTCAAAGGATGTATTGGGGAACCATTTATTTCCTTTTTATTTTGACAAAGGAGTGGAACTGTCTTATCGATAACGCGTTGGATCTTGTTCTAGTTCTCGGGAAATGCTTGTGACTTTATCTCATTGACCACAGATTTGGCAAAACTCCAAAGAATGCAATCTCCTGGCGTTGTATCGCACAATCCTTCGGCATTTATTATTTCGGTCCAATAAATCGATTGTTTCATGCGCGGCGCGGCAAGTTCAAAAAAAGCGGCCCCTGTAACATTATCTAGGAACCATGTAACATGAGCATTGTTAGTATGAATTGAAGATCTACTGCATTTTTGCTTCTTTTTGTGTCACGTTTTTGCTTTCCGTAGTTTTAAACAAACACAGCCGTATTTGGGTCGCAAAAATATATATTTATTATAACATATTAATCATTGTGTGACAAGCTAGAAACACGAAATATTCGCATCCAAATGACAACAATGACGGGTACTTACCTACGCCTGTTGACAAAAGTCCATAGAATGGCAATGGTACAATTCACGGGTGTTTGTCGTACAACCCCTACTGAGGGTATCCTTCACCTATAACCACCATATTTCCTTCACCTATAACCACCATATTTTCTAAGAAGGCAAATGGCAGCATGTCGGCAATCTGTCTAAGATATTCTCTGTGATGGACCACCAGCCCATATGGTCACGAGCTGATTCTGCAATTCACATATACAAAGATAAATGTATCCACCCATATCGCGGACGCATACTAGGTTATAGAAGGTATGTATGCTTCTACGCTGATGGTTCAAAACTAGATATCAAAGTATGTTTTGAAGTATACCCAAATGAGATAGGTCAAAACCTTTTATTATTATAATGTTTTTTTTTGTCGGAGCTGTTTTTTTTGGCTTAGACGAAACCTCACTATACCCTGGGGAATCAACGTCCGTTCTAACAGCTATAAAATATCTGCAATCTATATTCAGGGAACCTCAGGAACCACTTACAACTGCCACGCATCTCTAAATGAAAAGGCCAAACAGTTCTATACCAATGTTATATGGACGTCGGGGCTCAGGAATATCCTACAGAACCTTAATGCAGATAAGCTGGAGACATAAGGACTATGTCACCTATTCCACTAGATATGGAGCATGACGGTATGCCTCTTCTGCATGCAAGTTCTCATATATTCGAATCATGGATGGTCTGGAGGCACAAGATGCATAATCACACGGCAAGTATGGCCACCTGAATTTTATGCTAAGCTTGATAGCCAGTCCTTGACAAAATATCTATGGATGTTGGTTAATACGCAGACACGTGTCGAGACTCGATATCTCTGCTCACGATTACTGCCGAAGTTGTGGGGATGAAAAGAAAAGCGAGATAGTTGAATATCTCACCCCACTCTTTTGTGTGAGTAGGAGACCATATATAGGGTCTTACTTTACGTAGGATCCAACAGATATTCAGGGAGTTCAGTCAAATGATTTTAATAACTTTTGCCCCGAACTACTTGGTTTCGGGATGACATATTCTATGGCTTGAACGACCCTTAACAATACCACACGCTGAAAAAATATCGCCCCTGAAGCATATTGCAGGAAATATGTATATGTTTGCCAGCATTGATACCACGACTTGAAGATATATTGAATTTGTATTCCTTTGTTGTCTGTCACGTTTTTGTTGTCAGCAGTTTACAACCAACAGAGTTACATTTAGGTCACAAAAACACATATTTCAAACACATATTTCAAACATGTAATATTGAATAGCACAATGTGTTTGGTCAAAAATATATTATACAGGGGCACGCTACAAAGACGGCTTATTTACATCCAAACAAAAGTCAGTTTTTCAGCGTGCAGGTGAATTTACGGATTTAACGAAGGGAATGGCATATGACATCCCGTGGTATCACTTCTAAATAAATAAATAAATGCTTTCCAATTACATCCCATGAAGGGATAAGGGAGAGCTTCTCATAAACCAGTGAGCTGTGATGAGTGTTCTAGTTTTACACTTACTGATTGGGACCTACAATTTTGTACCGGTTCCGAATGGTATTTTGAGAAGCTTTTATTTGGCTAAGTAATCGACAGTGTCGCCGTTACTAAGCGAGGTGACCGTCGTCGAAATAACTATAAGGTGATCAGGGCAGAGATCAAACCCACGTTCTCATGTTCAAGAGCCACGCACACTAACCATTGCACCGCCGACGGCCACAGAAAATACATAACATTTCTTAAAATCAGTACATAAATTTCCGTAGGGTGAACCGACTTAAACATACCCTCACCCTAAGCCATCCATTCCGTCCGAGTTCTGTTAAAAAAAACTTATATTCACCCCTACGTTAAACGAATGGCCGTGGAAAATTTAACCATTTTAAACAGCCGATTGGCATTGTGCTAAATATTGCTTAATTTCTTTTGGTTTGAATGGTTGCCATTCCGGTTTCACAAACCCGGTTAAAAGCTATTAAAAAAATAAACTCTAAACGTTTACTATTTCAAATTCCCTAGTACAAAAATTCCCTTAAACTGATAATATATACATTTTCAGCTCTAGTTCGAGCATAGTTTTAAACCGACTGTTATTTTTTTGCTGTACCGAGACTAAAACGATTTTGAATTTTTCAACATTCTTTGGTCAATCATATACCAACCAACACACAGCGAAATGACGGTTATTTATACAGCTCGAGGGGAGTAAGCGTGTCTGTATGAGTATTGTGTTGAAACTTTATAAAATTCTATGAAAATCTGTGAAATATCTTTACAAAGCCCCCAGAATGTTGTAACCCCAATGCATGCAACAATACACTGGCACTAGCACATACCACTTATACGGATATGTTGCAACAACAGCCACAATGCAACACAACAGAAAACAACAATGGCTTCCCTATCACCAACACCATCACAGTCACTGTTAAACCTACGAGTCTAAGCCACTATGATGAGGATCTTTTGTTAGTTATTGCTGTTGCTGCCGCTGCCGTTTGTGTCACAGACAAACGGAAATTGTGGCAACATAACCATTGTTCAGAACGCTATCAATACAAGGGCCAGGCAACTGCATTCATATGCATGTGTGCGAACAACAGACTTAAGTTAAAGCGGATCAGATACGCCCACACATTTGAAGTGAAATTAATGTTTTTATATCTGAAGTTTATTTTGTGTTAAATTATTGAAATCAGAATTTTATTTTCAATCATTTATTTTTTCCACAGAACTTATTAATCTATTATGATGAGAATAACAATTGAAACGATGGCATTTGTTATTTATTTCATAATTTAAATCATAATTCATATTTGCGATTTTCTGTTATTATTTATTATTATAATTATGGTTTTTTGTTTAATGTTGTTTTTAATAAATTATGATTTGTATATTTTACAACTCGAATGGTTTTATATTTTTTTTAACCACGTTGTGCAGTTCTATCTGCTAAAACTATGCGCAATTAACATTTGATGAGGTTTAAAATGTCACAATTAATATCGATAAATGCATGTAAAATATGTAACAAATACAAATTAAAACAATAAATCAATTAATGAAAATATTTAACAAATGGTTATTAAAATATTTTTAGTTAATTTATTTAAGGATATAAATTGTAGTTGTGTTTGGATGTGTCAGTTGGAAAAATGATGAACTCCCACATGTATGAAACTCAAATTTCCGGTGTGTTTTAAAATTGCGCGTTCTAATATCAATTCAAACAAATATTAAATACTTATATTTCACTACAACTATATCTATTATATGTAAATTCAAAATGTACTGGTTACATTAGTTTAACCCACAGACTCTAACATACCATGCATATTTTTTGTAAAATTTTAGTTAATGAATTTGGTTTCTGAACGCCTCATTTACTGATTCGTTTCACAAGCCTGAATGAAATTATGGTGTACAGTAGGGATATGACGCTTTTGCAACCTAGTAGTCCTGTATAATAATTGGATGATCATTTGTGTGAAAAGAATGGATTGATGTTTCATTTGAACCTATTTCGAAAAAAGTTCACCCCCAAACCAAAAAATCAAATTTTCAATATATGTGACCTGGTCTACGAAAAGGGAGCTTACGTGCGAAAACTAGTTTCCTGTGAAAAAGCTGTTAAAAGTAAGCAACTCGATTCGTCAGTTTCTCATTATCTCGTTAATTGTTCTCCGCGCCGGACGTCCAGTAAGTGTTGTTGTTGGTCCAGTAAGTGTTGTTGTTGGTCGGAATATTATTATAGTTCATCGTGTAAGTTGCTAGTGTGGAACATTTAAAAAAGTAACACTGAAGAAGTGACGTTTACTGTTTCTGTTGATTATCGTCTTCGCATTTCACATGAAATGAAACATGAGTGTTGATGAGGAGTTCAGTGCCGTATACGGACAATATTTCCATGAAAAGGATGATGAAAACGATGATGAAAACTATGAAGAGAGCGATGATGATGAAGGCGAAGTATGTGTATCTCAGGCAGAAGATGATACCGAACAAACTTTTGTTAACATGGACCTGTATGTTGTTGATATAAAGGAGGAGGAGCTGGTAACAAAATTTCTGTAAAAAGATTGTTGTAATAATGAATGCCATACACTGATACCACGGGAAATGATCGAGAGTACGCGGAACAATTGTTTAGAGATGTCGAAAAATGAACTTGATTTAGTGATACTAAGTCACATCGAAGCTGGAATTATGAGTAACGAAAAGCCAGAAAGTGTATACGCAAAGCTTGTGGGCGGAAGAAATATGGACAGAGACAGGATACAGAAGTTATGAGGCATAGAATTCAATTTACCTTCTACAGAGTACCTGTTTGTCGTTCGTTTTTCCTTTTTGTACATGCCTGTACGACGAAGCGTTACGAAAATTTAGTACGTCATTATCATCATTATCATTATTATCGTCATTTAGTTCATTACCAATAAATTATATTTTGTCGTATTTTTACTCTTCTGTCTCTACATTTTTAGTACACTTCTAAGCAAGTTAGGATTTTCTGCTTTTCACCACGTGAAAAAGCATCTCATCTTCCATCCGAATCAACCAAAAAGTGAAAATTGATTTTTTGACACCTAAGCCCCCTTTCCGTAGACCAGGTCACATATACTGTAATTATTTATCGATATTAAGGGCCGAAGATGTTGTAAATTAGTTGTATTTCTATTATTATTTTATTTATTTATGAAATATGCGATGTGATATAACAACAAACATTATGTAATAGATAATTAATCATTTATTACAAAATTAACAAAAAGCTTCCACTACAACAATATACATAACTGTATCTGTCTATAGGCCTACTGTGTCTAGTACAGGGGTCACATGATGCTAACTTCTGACAAAGAGTCTAACGCTTATTACTTAGAATGAATCAAGGTTGCATTTCATCTTTCTTTCTGCAAGAAGCATACAGGTCTTGCATCACCTTGATTGCACGTTCAGCAATCTGCAATCTGATTACTTCGTGGTATACCGATGATGGATAGCTCTTCCTTCCAGTGATTTTTGAATGACTGCAATGCCTTTTTGGAAGGCTTCAATACATCAGATAAATGCTTGAAGTCATTCTCATTGTACTTCTGACTACTAAACCAATGTTCTGCCCACTCATATGAAATGAACCTTCTCCAAATTCCTTCTGGCTTCTGGTAGAAGACTGAACGCCAGAATGGCGAGAATGGCTCTTGAATTCTATATAGCATTGCTCATGTTAGGAATGTTCTGAAAGTGAATCACAGGGAAGTTCCTTTGTTCTTAATAAAACCTGAACACTCTTGTAAAATGGTACAAAAACATCATACCGTCTCTCTACCCTGATTTATTAAGAATTTCTACAGATCCATTCACAAAATTATCTTTCAGATCATCATGGCGGCCGTAGAAGGGCCCCAGGAAATAACACCTCAATTGCAAAATAAAAATGGGCCCCAAACTTAGGGTTTGTTTTCATTATGAAGGTGGGCCCCATATTTCAAAATGAAATAGCATCCCAAGCAATGACGAAGGGCCCCAAAAAATTGTGAATCACGACCCCAAATATTTTAGTGGGGGCGGCTTTAATTTTGTTGGTTTTAAACCGTTTAAAAATAAGACCCCATTAAGCGCAAGAGGACCCCAAAATAATTATTTGTTGTATACTGATAAAATTTGGGGCCAGATTGACTCTTCCAAATATTGGAGGACTCTTTGAGTGTATTTTCTTGAAATGTAATTTTAAAGAATAGAAAATGCACACCAGGAAAATCGGCCCCAATTGAAAAAAATTGGTTTTGCTTTATCCGTCTATTTGATTAATTTCAGAATGAATATACAATACACAAAAATATATTTAATGAAACATTAAACAAAATAAGATAGAATAGAATATTTATTTCAAATATTTGTCTCCTCTTTTTTGACGACTTTTTTTGGAAAAATTTTTTTAATTTCTTTCTAAAACAGTCAAATAAAGTTTGTTAAAATTTTTGTAGATCTTGTGCTGAATCGCCGCAGGAAAAGTTTTTTTTCATTTCTTTTTAAAACAGTAAAATATAGTTTATTAAAATTTACTTTTATTGACTTTTTAGTAATATTTGGGGCCTAATTTCATTTGTTATTATGGGATGTTTTTTCATTAAGTTTTATAGTAGCCATACGAAACAGCACCCCAAGAAATGACACCCTAATTTAGTTAGGGTCAAAAATTACCCCAAACCCAAAATGAAAAATGACCGCAATATCTTGTACTCTACAACAACAAAGTTTGGGCCTTTTACTTACGTGTCGTTGTAGGTAGTACAAAATATTGGGGTCATTTTTCATTTTGGGTTTGGGGTTATTTTTCACTGGGGCCACATTTCATGGAGCCCCCCAAAACATGAAAGCGGACCCCAAGTAAAATGGAAATGTTCCCCAAAAAATATTGGGTCCCTCATTCATAATGAAAAAACACCCCAAGTGTAAGCGAAAATGGACCCCAAATGTACGAAATAACACTCCAAAATTTCGTGTTGCTGTAACGTATGTATTGGTCTGGGGCCCATTTTCATTTTGCAATTGGGGTGTTATTTCCTGGGGTTCGTCTTCATTCCGCCGTTCATCATAATTATTCAACAGTTTCAATGTTTGGAGACACTATTCTTCGTCCATCACCAGACGAACAATTCTGTCAGGTACATGCTGCTGACAACCGATAAATTGTGGTGTTGTGACACCCTTTGATTCAAATATATGTTGCAACTTTACAACAACTCTATTTCTTTTCTCAGTATTGACGTTTGTGGTATCAGTAATGATCATCTTAATTGAGTTCCATAAATTGTATTCATCAACTTTGGCAGTTTCCTCAAAAACAGTTTCCGCTTTGCCATGTTTCAAACGCAGTGCATCAAGTTTCACGTCAGTTCTTTCATTCTGAAGTACAACTACCTGATATTCGATTGCCGTCAAAGTGTAAGGACGAAATAATCGTCTTTATCACTGTAGTCGTCTCCATTATCTTCACTCTTACTTTTGCTGTTTTCCGATTCAGTACCACACACAAAGAAAAAAAACGTTTATTGCTCGATTGCCACAACAATACTTTGATTTATTTGTATTAATTTATTAATCGCAACCGTTTATGTAGTTCTCCCAAATAAACTCATATATCGCAAATGTGTATCATGTTGTTGCAAACGAGATCTCGTTTGCATTAAACGCGTACAAAATTACATTTGTCGCAAGTTAAAAACCGTTTGCGATAACTGAAATTAGCCATTTTTCTAATGAGAGCACAGAATACGAAGAACGGAAATTTCTCTCATTCTCTCATTCTGTCGACTGTATCCACAGCCCACTCGTTTATCTCAAACGTTTTTTCTGCTTTAATTTTTCAGTTCAACGTTTCAGTTCTCGCAGACGTTTTTTTAGTTAGGATCAACTACAACTCGGTTGCTGTAACCGAGGGAACAGTTGGCGGAACCGTTTTTCGTTTCTCTCAAACGTTTTTTTAGCTTATGTTTTTCATAACTCGTTTGCTGCAAACATTTTTCGGTTCTCCCAAACGAAATGACATGCATGGCTTAACAGAAGTTCGTTTCTCCCAACTACAGACCTCAAACGAACTTCAGTTATCTGAGATTTCGTTTGGGAGGAACGAGTTTTTTCTTTGCGTGCACTGTCTGTGGGAAACATGACTTGTGATGTTCAGGGTATTGCTGTACCAGACTAGACTTTTCTTCTCTTGGAAGGTTGAATGGTTTCTTTACTTACCACTTGTCCAGTTGAGTACCCCACCTATCCTTTACATTATTTTTGTAGGTGGTATAGACGTTTATCTTCCGAGGATAACGACTGGCCATTCACTTTCGTAATGTCAAATAATTCATTGAGAACATCATACTTTCCCCGCTTGGCATATTCAGCATAGACCTTCAGCACCTTCATAAGCTTTGCTATTATCACTTGATCTGACACATGTGGAAAATTTAGTTTATTTTCCCACAATTTCATAATTTCCTTAGAAATTTGAACTATTCGGTCCTTTCTGAAGCAATCGGGAGAATAAGGAACTAGCTCGAATCTAACGGGCTGGAATTAGCTGAACACAAAACGGAGGTCGTACACTCATTACGAGCAGGAAAATAATAGAGGCTGTTAGTCTGTATGTGGGTCCACAGACTATTAATTCCAATTCTGCTATCAAGTATCTCGGAGTTATGGTGGGCAATAAACTTCAGTTCGTGGCACACGTGTTGAATACCAGCGAAAAGGCGTTGCGAGTCCAGGCTGCTCTTTCCCGAATTCGGCCAAATATTGGAGGACCGAGATATATCAGAAGACTTCTGCTGTCCAAAGTGATCAGCTCCGTCTAGACGTATGCGTGGGCACATGTAATGATGATACAATGGACAAGGAGAAAACTCGCCTTGGTGCACAGGCTCTTTGCGCTAAGAGTTAACAGCGGGTACAGGACCATATCATATGGCTATAGACATCATGGTCGATGAGATGGCCGGAATATACAGTAGGAGGACTACAGACCAACGAGCTATGAAGGCCGTTAAAGAAGAGGAGAGAGCGACATCAATGAGAGTATTTCAAGATCGGTGGAACAACACGGAGAGGGGAAGATGGACGTATACCCTCATCCCATCAATAGCAACATGGGTGAATCGAGAATATGGCGACTGCGGCTATCACCTCACGCAGTTCCTGTTCGGACATGGTGGGTTCAGAAAGTATACGCACAGATTCGGCAACGGCGACTCACCGATGTGTCTCTCATGTGACGTGGAATAGGACACAGAGGCGGTTTTATAATTGGAGGACTGAAGTTTTATGCTGATATTGGAAGACGAGTAGCAGACAACCACGACCATCGTCACCAACACACAGACGGAGCTTCATAGAATTGAAGCAAAAAGACTGCATCTGCGGAATCTGGAAGATTAGCGTAATCGCAAACAAGCCCTCACTAAGTAATACAGTCCCAGGGGGGGGAAATTGGCCATGTAAGCGAGGATGTGTTTTAGTACGTAGGCGCAATTACGCGAATCGTACATGCCAGCTGGGTTCACTCCGTTCTGGTATCTATGAAAATTTCACGTCCTGGGCTAGCCCAAAAAAAAACATTTCAGGGTAATTTGTTTTTGTTATCGATGCCTCATTTTCTTTGCTGTCGAGTTGCTCCTTGCCTTCTGTTTATAATATTTAGATACTCAAGTAAACACATAAATTCACACAATTCATATTTCACAATAAAAAATTATTATTAAGTATAACTAATTAGTCTGTTTTAACAAATCTATTTAAATTTATGCGGGGCAGAAATATGTCTAACACTTTTGGATGTTGCAAAGGAACTGATTTAAGATGTGTACGTGACCCACTACTCACGCTCAGCATTTTCTCTTGCTGGCCTTTATTTTACTCTCGATCATTATTTCAATTGCTTTTCTTCATAAAAATTAATTTCGTTACAATAACGAAATTGTTTCGTCAACTAAAAATGTTGGCAAACCTCCAAAATAAATAAATAATAAATATAAACTACAAAAAGTTAGAGTTAATCCAAATATCAGTAGTTTAAATCTCATGCCCTAACTTTTATTTTTAATTTTTAACCCATTTATCAACAAAAAATTCAAATTAAATAAAATTGTTGCAGGAACGAAATGCAACGAAATGAAAAATTGTCAGAGAAATTATGTATGAAATGTTTCGTTGCAGCGACTACTATAGCAACGTATAAACATCAACGAAAATGGTTCATCCATGCGACGAAGCGTTTTTCTTTCACTGTACCACGGCATCATCCGCTTATGCGATTACTCTTACACTTCTATTACCCAAGTCCATCAATAGAGTGTTCATAACCACATAGCCATTGTAGTGGTGATAACACCCCACCCTGGGTCAGTACATGATCAATAGAATGAGATTACAATTAGTACACGTGTTTGACAGGACTTCAAATATCTTCGGAGCATATTTGTAATGAGTCTAGCGTGTTGTGGGATTAATTACATAGGTTTACAATATGCTAAGATATGAGAAAACTTTAAGTTTAATGAAACAAAGAAATCGATTTCAAATCCCCGAAAGTAAACATTAGATTCCTGGGTGGGTGGCCCTGAATTGTAGTTTTCAATGACTCTGAAATATAATAGTTTCATAGAAATTATAGTTCGAAGCAAGTTTCGATTTACTTCTGCTTTCGATGAACATTTTAAAGTTTAAGGACCATTGTCACCTTGTCTGGTGGTAACTGTAAGATAACTGAAATGGTGATAATGGGTGTAAATAATACAAAATATACACTTGTGTTGCAGTTAACTTGAAAAGGATTCGCAAACTAATGTTCAGCGAAACTGATTAATTTTAATCAAAAAAAACAACACCTTGCTATTTATGACCTAAGCTCTAACTGATTTAACTCTAAATGTTCGCTGGGTAACTCAAAAGTTTCAATTTGATTTATGTACAATAAAATTTATTACCTGGCTACTCCTTCCAACCCTCACGATAATCACATTTTAATGTAAAAAATTTAATTCAAAACTTGGAGTATTAATGTCTTCGCCGGGATACGAGTCTGTACGAATGCCTCTGTGACTTATTTGAAGAGAAAAGTATACAAATATGTTTTTCCTTTTAAATTCAGAATTTGTTTGTTTTTCACTCCTACTTCTTAATGACTTTACTCCAACTTAATCTACAGTTAAATCCAAGAGCAAAATTTGTTTTCGAATCTGCTGTTGCCGTTTGGAAGGGAGCCCATGTAAAATGGATGCAAACACCCGACAACCACTCAAACTCCAACAGGATATAATTGAGAACGTGTTTTATCATTGATCATAAAATATACATACAACATATTTAAGAAATGGATGAACATGTACATGGTTTACATATACATAAGAAATAGAGTAACTCGTGTTATACTTTTCCGTGCGATTAAATTTAAATAGACAATAACAATTCAACATTTATAGGGGTAAGCCAGGTGGAATAAGATAAACTTCAAAACAACTATAAACTTCAAAACCTATAAAGGAGAAAACATTTTAAAGTTCTTGAAACATTATTTTTCGAATTTGAATTTTATGACCGATTTAGTTAGTTTTAATTAATGTCTGAGAAAATCATTATAAAAGCTTTCAAGGTCATGAACATTCTTCCAGTTGAAAAATGGGTGTTTTTTTTTGGAATAATAGACAATACAGTTAAGCACACCCACCGGCATGACTACGTGACAAGTACATCCTTACACTCTGAAAAAAACAGCCTCTGCTGTAACATATTCTCCCAAACATATTCGGCAGGAAACATGTATATGTTTGGAACACACTTCAAACATTTGTATGTTTGCAGATCCCAAACACAGGTGTCTTTGAATGCAAACATTATCATATTTACTGACAAATATGTATGCTTTTACGTGGAAACATATGCGTGCTTCATCCCAAACATCCGTATACTTACGTGGAATCATTCGCGTGTTACCCCCAAAACTCCATATACTTACGTGGAGACATGCGTATTTTCTCCAAAACATAATAATATTTAGAAACGAATTATTCTTTCTTTCTTTACTTATTATAATTAATTTTATCACTACATATCCACATTTACTAATATAAATAATTAATAAAAATAAATGGTTTCCCATTACATCCCATGAAGGGACTGAGGAGAACTTCTCACAATCACTGAGCTGTGCGCTTTCCAGTTTTCACTCACTGATTGGGACCTACAGTTTTACACCGATTCCGAACGGTAATTTGAGAAGCTTTTTCATGGCTAGATACTCGATAGTGTCGCCGTCACTATGCGAGGTGACCGCCGCCGAAAGAAAATTTGAAGGTGGTCAGAGCCGGGTTCGAACCCAGGATCTCATCTACAAGAGCCGCGCACACTAATCATTGCACCACCGACGGCCACTTAATAAATAATTAATACAAACAATTAAAAGATTTAAATGATTTTTACATTTACTTGCATTGAATGCATTATTTATTTTGTTTTGAATCTGCTGCTCTGTTGTTTCTCCTTTCCTTGTTGTGTCCCACGTCTTTGTCTTCAGAAGGTTTCAACTATGCGTTGGTTATCACTATGCATTTGTACACGAACAATACACTTATATTCAAATCTAGTTCAAGCAAGATATTCCATTCCGATTTTCTCTGTAGAGGCTCGGCAAGGTAAACGGATTCACGTTGTTTCCCTCTCCAGTTTCTTTCCTCAAAATCTCTTTCACACTTTGGTAGCATGCATAAATATATACGAAACCAAAGCAATATCACAAACCATTTAACCGTCCGACCGTTTGTTTCTTCTTCTTTCACTGATCAAGCGCTTTTAATATCCTCTGTCCGATGAGCCATTGAGGACTGAATACATAAAATTTAAACGCAATACATCACGCACATTCAGGAATATTTATGAATCACTCAATGAGAGATTAATGCAAAATATAGATTCCCACTTATAAGATATACACACTCGTTGGCACTCTTTTATTCTCTTCTTCTCGAGAGAGCATAAACAGTGCAACAAACACGGCTGTATATGTATCACAAAGCCAGATATATTTGGGTCGCAAACACATATGTTATAACATATTAATCATTCTGTCTCAAGTAATATTGAATAGCAAACACAATATGTTTGGGCACAAATATATTATATTTGCGAAAAACTCGAAATACATGTTATATTTGCATCCGAACAACAAGAAACGACAAATTTTTCAGCGTGTAGAAAAATTGCCAGAATTGATATAAACACAAACTCTAATATTAATTTTACTCAGTATCGAATTAGCATCGATCGAAGCTCAGTAACTACCAACACACACTGAAAAGTCGATAATTCCAACACAAGGACATTTTCACAGTGGTGAAGTTCTTTGAGGTGTCTTTTCATCTATATCACAGAGTTGTAGATTTCGTTACTTTTATTTTTACAATCAGCATCCGTCATATAGAATTAACAAGAAAATCCAAAAAAAACGAGCTACTCTAAATCACCGTAGTACATGTCCGTGTGGAGCAGTGTATTTATATTCTTAATTGTAAACGGTGGAATTTCAAAGGCCTGCCACACGTAAAGCATTTCGAGGGCCTCAGTAAGTTACTACCAATCCAGCTCTGCAACGCTGTCCATATATATAACACTCGGAAAGCCTTATAAACTTACTACCAAACAACCTCTGAAAGACGTGTAATTTTGAACCAGTTACAGCCATTTAATCGCATATGCCACAGAGCTTCATAAAGGGTGTCTCAGTAAGATATCACTTTTTAAATTTACTATATTTTATTTTGCGCGAACTCTGAATTTGGCAGCTGTCACATATGTTTATTCCGATTATTACAAATGGACCGCTTTACGAAAGAACAACGAGTTACAATTGTGAAAACTTATTACAACAATTTGGAAAGTTATGCTGAGCTGATCGAAGAATTTTCAGTCAAGCAGTGCACCTAATGTATGGTCGAAGAGTGGTCACAAAATTTGAAGAAACTTGGTCGGTTATGGACAGTAAGACTCCTGTGTGTCAACGTACTTGTCGGTCTCTTAAAAACATTGGTGCTGTAAACGAAAGTGCCGCCGAAACCCCAACAATATCAATTCGACATCGTTCTCAACAACTTCAAATTTCACGAAGAACTACCGTGCGAATTTTGACAAAAGATCTCCACCTTCATGCGTACTAATTACATGTTACTCAGGAGCTCAAACCAGCAGACCATGGCAAGCGCCGACAATTCATTCAATGGCTAATGGAGCAAAGTGAAGTCAATGCCAATTTTTCAAATAAATCATCTTCTCCGATAAAGCGAATTTCCATCTGAATGGCTTCGTGAATACACAAAATTGTCGAATGTGGGTATCAGAAAATCCTCATGCAATCATTGAGAAACAAATGCATCACCACAAGCAACTGTCTGGTGCGGATTTTGGTGAGGCTTCGCGATTGGACCTTACTTTTTTGAAGATGAGGCCGAAATTACAGTGAATGTGAACGCCCTTCGTTACAGGAACATGATAACGGAGTTTTTGTGGCCTCAAATGGACAGCATGGATCTGGACGACATGTAGTTTCACTAAGGTGGCGCCACCTGCTACACTGCGCAAGAAACCGATTTGGATTTATGGATCGATCGATTATTGATCGGTCGATTTATTGCAACAACGATTTACACAAAAAATTCTCTCAAGAAATTCTGATGTTAACTGGCCACCAAGATCAGGCGGTTTAACGCCGCGCGACTTCTTTCTTTGGGGTTTTTGGGAAATCTCGGGTTTATGCGAATAAACCAGAAACAAGTCCTGAACTCAAATCCGAGATCCAATCCCTCATCGGTGAGATACAGCGACATCTCTGTGAAAAATCATGGAAAATTTCATGAAAGCAATACTGACATGTAATCAACGCCGTGGATGCCATTCGAGGAATATATTATTCCATACTATATCGGAACATGTATTCTTTACAATTCTATAAAAAAAAATTACAAGCATCTAAAAAAATACGGGTTTTTGTTTCAAAATGAAAAAGTGCAGTCTTGCTAAGATACCCTTTAGTAATATTTCTTTTTAATTTGTTTTCACAGTCGCACAATTTAATCTTAGATTTCATGATACAAGCCGCCCTTAGGTGAAATCGCTAGTGTGCGCAGCTATTTTACATGAGAACTCGGGCTGCATCACCGCTGTGGCCGACTTGCATTTCTTTTGGCAACAGTCACGATGTTGAGTGACGGTAGCCAAGAAACTTCTTTAACAAAAAACAAACCAGTCGGAATCAGTGTAAAACAGGAGGTCTCAATCAATGGGTAAAGAACGAAAACGCGAACAGCTAACTTATTGTGAGAAGCTGTTCGGTGTCCCTTCATGGGATGCAATATTAATATATTTATTTCTTTATAGACGCCTTTTCTAAGCAAAGCGGAGGGAATGCAGACACGCTCATCTTTCCTGCCTTTAAAAACGTACCTTGAAGGTATTCCAAACTGACGGTATGTGGAACACGACTTCTGTTTAAACCCAGACACTCCATTTTTATTAATTTAATATGGTTGTCTAAGGGCTATATTCAAAAAGTTTAGAGAATGTCCCCAGCGGTGGAAGTCGCAAGACCTAATACAAATAAGGCATTTCTTTTATAATTCCCTCCTACAATAAGGCCTGCGGAATACATGCATTTTTTTCATCAGATATAACCAAGGAGAAGATTTTTACAATTTTGAGAAATTTCTTTCCCGATTCTTTTTAACCGTAATGTAATTGAAAATTTTCATACAAATTTTAAAATTATATTTTTCATTTAATATTTTTCAGGGTATTTTTAATATTTTCAATGGGCGTGGTACAACTTTCTAAGATAGATACATAGATGCTTAGAAATAAGTATGTAGAAGTGGATAATGATTTTGTGATATAATAAATTATTTTAATTTTGTTTTTGTTTAACAAAAAGAAATTAAAGTAAACGACTTCTCTTTGCATGCCTTCTAAGGCTTTGTTTAGGCAATGGGCAAGCAAGGCCTTGCCCCTCAATCTCACACAATGTTAAAGAGAAGGGAGGAGGTAATTTGGAGGGAAAGCCTTCCGTATTTTAAAGAAGGCCTGTTTGGTCATGATTTCAGGCCTTCCAGGTTACGACTTCCACCGCTGGGGGTCCATACGATCTCTCGCTTTTATTAAAAATGCCTATTAAGGCCACCTAAATGGAAGGTATAACGAAGGTGTTTCCCCTCATTACTCTTTAATATTTTCGAAGACTTGGCGCAGGTCTGTCAAAATGTAGTGAATATTTTAAGTCAACAAAAACAAAACATAATGCTTAGTTGTTTTTAGAAGGCCTGCAGAAGGTCTACCCAAAACAGATTGCAGCATTATACGATTTAGAAAAATTCCAACATATTTACATAGTTGGATGAATCGTAAAGTAGTGATGTTTTAACCAAATGCAGAACTGTTGTGACGATGTCAGCCCACGCTCTCAACTATATTTTCAAGGAGATATTTATTTATTTCAGCACGTTTTCTTATGTAGTTGTACTTACTTACCCAGCGGCGGATGTCATGACCTGGAAGGCGTGAAATCATGACCAAACAGGCCTTATTTACAATACGGAAGGCCTTCCCTACACATTACCTCCTCTTTTCTTTTTAACATTGCGTGAGGTTGGGAGACTAGGGCTTCCTTGCTCATTGCCTAAAGAAGGCCTTGGAATGCATGCAAAGAGGAAGGACTTAGAAGGCATTTTTTTAATTTATTTTTGGTAAACAAAAATTATTTATTTAAATAATTTATTTTATCACAAAATCATTATCCACTTCTACATATTTATTTGTAAGTATGTATGTGAGTGAAAACTGGAAAGCGCACAGCTCAGTGATTGTGAGAAGTTCTCCCCAGTCCCTTCATGGGATGTAATGGGAAACCATTTTTTATTTATTTTATGTATGTATCTACCTTAGAAAGTTGTACCACGCCCAACTTCAGATTGAAAATTTTAAAAATACCCTGACAAATATTAAATAAAAAATATAATTTTAAAATTTGTATGAAATTTTCCCTTTAAATTACGATTAAACAGAAACGGAAAAAAATCTTCTTCTTGGTTATATCTGGAGGAAAAACCCATGCATTCCGCAGGCCTTATTTTAGGAAGGCATTACAAAAGAAGCATTCCGCATGCCTTATTTGTGGAAGGCCCTGCGATATCCGCCGCTGGGTACTTACATAGGTGACTGACACAACCCATAGTGGTCTAGAGCCTTCAAAATGTGAGGATAATATGTTTCTGCAACTGGCTCAATCTTCAGAATTTCTCCTCCAGTTGGCAACATCAATCTCTCGCAGGTAATATGCTAGCTGGTGTTTCCAGCGATGTCTTGGTCGTTCTATTTTTCTATGTTCTTCGAGTGCATCTTCCATTACCTTTCGCAAAGGTTAATTGTGATCCATTCTACTGACATGTTCTAGCCAGCGTAAACAGGCTATTTTGATACGCATAACTAAGTCGATGTCGGGATGTAGATTATACACCTCGTGGTGCAGCCGTCGTCGGTAATCGCCGTTTTCTGTTATTGGACCATACACTTATACTTTTTGGAGCATTGTTCTCTCATAGACTTCCAGTGATGTTTCATCAGAATGGGATATGACAAAAGATTAGGCGCCTGAATGCAAGACAGGTTGCATCAGAGTCTGATATATTTTGATCTCCTTTTCTCGAGAGAGGTTCTCTAAAGTTTTTGATTGGTCCAAAGTAACTCCTGTTTGCAAGCACAATTCTCCGCTTGATTTCTAGGCTGACGTTATTGCTTCTGTTCACTGGAGATCCAAGGTAAATAAATTCGACCACTACCTCTGATAAGGGTTATTTATCAACGTTCACCTGTTCATCCAATCGGGTGAATGCTGTACTTGTCGAAACCATTAATGTTGTTTTCTCAACGTTTACTGTCAAACACACTATTGCTGATTCCTTCTTATTTCTGGAAAATACTGTAGCAACTTCTCGCAGACTTATCCCAATGATTTCTAAATCGTCAGCATACGCGAGCAGCAGTGCTGACTCATAGTTTTGCTCGTGCTGACTGCAGCTTTTCTGGCAACGATCTCAATTAATATGTTCAAGAGATCGCATGATATGGAGTCGCCCTGCCTGAGGTCACACCTCGTACTAAATGGTTCGGTGAGATCTTTACCAATCGTTACTGAGGATTTCGTGCCATTTTTATGTTTTATTATCTATTTAGGTTGGCCTTCTTGAAAGTCCTCTTATAGAAAGCGAGGAGAAATTTGAGACAATATCTGGAACGACTTCTGTATTCTCGTGCAGGCCTGAAAAAAGGCCTTAAATTTCATGATTTTCGCCGCTGGAAGGTGTTGTAAGTGGATGCATATACAGATGTGTGTGTGTCACCAGTATACACAGATAATGTCTCACGTCGACTTAAATTCTTTTAAATTGAATATGAGACACTCTTTTTCTTTGAGGTTATGTATTCACAACGAAGATGGAAAATGTGGTTGGTTGCTAAAAAGGAACTTGTAACATTAAAAACAAATACGAACCTTTGACGCACATACATATATCCAGAATATCCACATGTAGTCGTAAATAAACCGAAAATTTCATTAAGCCGGGTTTAGGTTGACGTTATATTTAAACCTTAAACTTGAATTAATATAAAAACCGTTCATTGAAATAATGGATTTAAGAAGCTTTACTGATGATGTATATGAAAACCTTTATAGAAGTAATTTTTTACCGCTTATCCAATTCGAATTCCAAATCTAAATATGAAGAATGTTCGAGAATAATAGCTCTAATTTTAATAGCAATCAGAAAATTAATTTGAAATATGTTCCGGTATTAAGTAGCGTTCACAATGGCAGCAACGCATTTGTAATTTAAGCCTTCTCGTTCCCACTCACAGTATTGCATATAATGCCCTCTCATGATTTTCGTGATATTGGAATTCAAATTTGTCATAGAAGTAGGTTCTACTTCTACTTCAAATTGGAATTTGTTCGAATCAGTTTATTCTACTGACCGCTAGGGGCGCTCTACTAAGAATTTAGTTTTAAAACTTGAAAGTATGAATGAAAATGTAAACATTTTGTATCAAAACAAACATTTTAATAAATGATATTATCTGTAGAATCTGCCAATAACAATAATTTCACATATAATTATAATTTTTTATTACCAAGAATACAACACTGTCGCTGGCTTTCGAACAAATCAGCTGATGCAAATGTGAAATGTGTAGTTGTTTGTAGTAAGTGTAGTTCGCGCCAATTTTATTAATAAACAAAAGAAAAAAGTTTAAAAATTACATATTATGGAACATAAGTTTCTAAACATTTCTATAGAAAAATTTGAAAACATTTCTAAAGAAAAATTTGAAAATATTTCTATAGAAAAAGTTTAAATATTTCTATAAAAAAATTTGAGAATATTTCTATAGAAAAATGTAAGAATATTTCTATAGAAAAATTTGAGAAGATTTCTATAGAAAAATTTGAAAACATTTCTATAGAACAATTCTAAAGCTTTTCTAAAGAAAAATTTTAAAACATTTCTATAGAAAAATTTTAAAACTTTTCTATAGAAAAATTTGAGAAACTTTCTGTAGAAAAATTTCTATAGAATAATTTTAAAGCAATTCTATAGAAAAATTTTAAAAGATTTCTATAAAATTTTACAATTGTTCTATAGAAAAATTTTAAAACATTTCTATAGAAAAATTTTAAAACATTTCTATAGAAAAATTTTAAAACATTTCTATAGAAAAATTTGACAACTTTTGTATAGAAAAATTTTAAAACTCTTCTATAGAAAAATTTGAAAAGTTTTCTAAAGAAAAACACTCAATACTTTTTGCTCCGGGTAGTGGTACAAATCTGAGGTCCGTGTCTCACATTTAATTTTTCTATTTTTTACTGCTTGCTTTTTCGTTTGTATTGCAATTCTCCATGGTTTTCAATCCCCAAATATGTATACTGCTGTATAATGTAAACAATGTTGCCAGTCAGCTGTTTTTTCGAACTTATTCGAACAAGTTTGTTGCTTGCATTGTGAACGCCTGTAGAATTTGTTGCTATCATTGTGAACGAGCCTTTAAGCTGCATTCACAATGCAAGCGACAGTTTCGTTTTTCATGCTATCTCATTCTCACACACAGAATTTCACATAATGGCCTTTCGTTTTTTTTTTTACAAAAATGTAACTCCAATTTGTCGCTGAAGTTGATCTATTCCTACTCCAGCAACATATTTGTTCGAATAAATAATATACTACTAAGCGGTAGATGGCTCTGTACTTCGAATGAGCCAATGAAAATTAACCCATTTGTGTTAAACGATGCACTATAAAACGTTATTTTATCTGTAGAATCTTTTAATACCAAATATGTTTTAATACATTAACATTTTTTAATATTAGAAATACAACCCTGGATGTGACATTTGAATCATGATGCAAATAATAGAGGTTGTGTTATAAGAACAACTTAAATGATTTGCTTTTCCTTCTGTTCATTATATGAAGAATCAAATTCAAATGTATTTGGTTTTTATAATTTCTGGCTTACTTTTATTGTTGACAAACATTTGTGTTAACTTTGCAATGAAAACAAAATATATTTTATTGTTGCCTTGATATATTGGCCGTAATACTGGTATCACCTGTTAGAACAAACATCTCGATTCGAAGTAAACTGTTGCTTGCATTGTGAACACCTTTTGAAAATGTTGCTTGCATTGTGATTCCGGCTTTAAGGACATCAAGTTTTCATCCCAGTTTCATAAAATGACTTGTCCGCCCTCTGTAAATTTTGCATACTGAGGAATAAATGAATATCCGTAGGTGCCAGATCAGGACTCGAAGGCGGATGTGACATCTCTCCCATCCAAGTTCCAATATTTTTTGCCGAGTCTGCAAAGGTGTGTGAGGCCTAGCGTTGTCGTGATTGAAAACAACCCCTTTGCGATTTAAGCCGCATTCGTTTCGTTTCTCATGTCAACTCGTTCTCACACACGTTTTCTTTACAAAAATGTAACTCACATTTTTCGCCGAAGTTGGTGTATTTCTACTCCACCAACATATTTGTTCGAATAAATATTATACTATTAGGCGGCTGATGGCGCTGTACTTCGAATTTCATTTTCAAACTCAAAAACATCAATGAAAATTGAACCTATTAAGCCGGAATCACAATGCAAGCATCATTTTCAATGCGCGTTCGCATGTAAGCAACAGTTTACTTCGAATCGAGATGTTTGTTCTAACAGGTGATACCAGTATTATAATATTGGCCGTAATACTGGTATCACCTGGTAGAACAAACATCTCGATTCGAAGTAAACTGTTGCTTACATTGCTTGCATTGTGATTCCGGCTTTACCAATTCAGGTCGTGTTTCTTTCAGTGCTTCGTCAACGTTCGTCATTTAATGGCAATAGATGTCAGAAGTTATGAATTGGAAGCAGTTCAAAATAAATTACTGCTTAAAAATCCCACCAAGTGGACAACAAAACCTTTTCTTGGTGCAGTTCAACTTTTGATAAAGTTTGAACGCATTCATTGTGCTTGGACTAGGATCTATTTTCTATCTTATGTGACAAAAGGATTCAAAAATGGATCATTGTCGTCGCGTTCGAGCAATAAATTGCAAGTGCTTATCCGTTTAGTGCATTTCCTTAAGCTCGTGCCGAACACAAATATCAAGCTTTGTAACAAAGCCGTTTCAAATTGTATTCAATGGTCGTGTGCGTCACCTTTTCTGCAATTTTTCGAATTTTTTAATATTGAAATTTCCGGAACGAAATTTTTTAAAGCAGATTTGGTATGTAAAACAAATTAATGCTTTCCCGTTAAATCCCATGAAGGGACTAGGATGAGCTTCTCACAAACCAGTGAGCTGTGCGCGTTCTAGTTTTACTCTCACTGATTGGAGCTTTCAGTTTTACATCCGTTACGAACGGTATTTTGAAAAGCTTTGTCATGTCTCTAAATACTTGATATTGTCGCTGTCACTAAACGAGGTGACCGCCGCCGAAAAGGTGGTCATAGCAGGGATAAAATCCACGTTGTCATGCACAAGAGACGCGCACACTAAAATTGCACCATCGACGGCCACAGATTTGGTATGTGTGCTCTTTTAAAGCATCCGAACCATACACGTCACAAATACCCCACTGTCATACCGCGGCTTTTTCCCAGAACGAGCAAAATATGACAAAATTGCTCATATTCGCAACACGATTTAAATGAAAACTGACCGCTGAAATAATGTGACGTATCACCAGTAGGGGCTTGAACTGTCTGCTGTCTTGTTGCGATACAAAACCCTGCATGGGATGTAATGGGAAACTGATTTTTTCATGTATGGCCTGCATACACAAAAACTTGGAAATCAAAAAGATTCCCAGTAATCAAATACATCAAGAAAATGTATATTTAAATATAGGTTAATTCCAAAAAAAATCGACAGAAAAATCAGAATTATCGACCCGACCACATTTAATTGGTATAAAATTCTGGCAGTAGTTTATCCTCGCCCATACGAATTTTATGACACCAGAATTGAGTCAAAATTCAGAGTAGTTTTTCTTTTATGGTTCGTTGCAGTAGTTCGAGCAATAAATTGCAAGTGGCAATTTCTGACAAAAGGACCTGATTTAAAAATGGCATAACTTTGGAATGCGTTAATGGATTTAAAAATATTGCATATAATTTTAAAGCTTGCAATACCGCTTGAATAATAGCCCATACAACAATCATGTCGCTGTGGTTCAGTTATATTGAAACTCCAAAGTATCCTCTATCCTTAAATATCCTGGCATCTTTAATTTTTGATTTCCCATGCCAAAAAGAAAGTCCATATTTTTCTTACCCTTAATTACCCTTACGTGTTCAAAATTGTTGTTCTTTATGACAAGAGCTACATGTTTCCCTCAGAGAGTAAATCAAAATTCCGAACGGTTTGCAAGATATCAGCAATCAGCATGACAAATCGATCACTTTTTTGCAAAAATTACACCTTTGGGGGCCCATAAAATAAAATTGCATGGTTTTGGGCAAAACTGGGAGACACGGGTGTTTTTTATGTTCGTTTTTTATCACGCAGTGGTATCCGTATGTGGTTATATTTATTCATGTTTCACTGTGTTATCAACCGATTTTCACTTTCTCACCGGATTTAAAAAGTAGAAACTTAGGCCTTTCAAACGATATATACCTACTTTAAGAAAATATGAGAAGTCTGTGTTGTGTATATGTGTCCAGCAAAGAGATATTTTTAGTTTTTTTTCGCTTTCGGCTGATGATTTCACACATTATTTTATAAAGGTACAATAATAGTCTTCAATTTTTTTGGAATTTTGAGTAAAACGCAACTTTGTTTTTAAAAATCCGGTATAAATTGCCTGAGTTATTGAGGTTTTTGTTAAAACAAGAATTAATTATGCTTTGTTTTTAAAAATTTTACCAGCACCATGAAGCTTTAGTAAAGTAAATTAAAGCTTTTGATTTAATAAACACTTCAATAACTCAGTCAATTAATACCAGATTTTGAAAACCAAAGTTACATTTAACACACTAGGAAACGTCCCTTTTAAATAAATCAAGAGTATTATGGTTTCTTTATAAAATGAGGTGTAAAATCATCGCCGAAGTTGAAGAATGGCGAAAAAAAATTAAAAATATCTGTTTGCTGGACAGAAACACAAGACTTCTCATATTTTCTTAAATAACGTTTACATCGTTTGAAAGATCTAAGTTTTTTCTTTTTAAATCCGGTGAGAAAGTTAAAATCGGTTGATAACACAGTGCAACACGAAAAATGTAACCATATACGGACACTACTACATGATAAAAGACCAAAAACAAAAAAAAGGCCAGTGTTTCCGAGATTTGCCCAAAAGTTATGCACTTTTTCTTTCTTTTCTTTTCGGGGCCTCGGTGTAATTTTTGCAAAAAAGTGATCATTTTGTCAGGCTCATATCTTGCAAACCGTTTGGAATTTTGATTTACTCTATGACGGAGTAATCAACTAACTTACAGGCTTATAAGTAGGCAAACATACGCAAACCCGGGTGTTAACCGGTTTTCACAAGCAGCGTCTTGTTCCACTCGGCAATACCTACAAAAAATTCTATCACTCCACAAGTATTTCTAGTTCAGTATTTTTTGTAACTGTGTTACACGTAGTCACTACTTGAAAAATCTAAACTAAAATAGCAAAACTCGAGCAGTCTTTACAAAACCTTATGTATCTATTGATCCCATGGAGATCCCATTAGGAAATTTGGCTATGATGTAGAGAAAAAGATGGACTTTCTTTTTGGTGGGGGAAATCAAAAATTAAAGATACACTAAGCCAGGATATTCAAGGATAGAGGATACTTTAGAGTTTCCTATATCATTGAACCACAACGACATGACTGTTGTATGGGCTATTGTTAAAGCGGTTTTTGCAAGCTTTAAAATGATATCCAACATTTTGAAGTCCATTAACGCATTCTAAAGATATGCCATTTTCCAGTCAGTTGCTTTTTTCAGAAAGTGCCATACAGTATCTGCTTCAACGAACCATAAAATAAAAACTACTTTGAATTTTAACTCAATTCTGGTGTCATAGAATTCGCCTGGAGGAGGAGAAACTTCTGTCTAAATTTCATACAATTCAATAGGGGCTGGGTCCTGGACTATGTCGAAATATTTTGGAATTACTTTATATTTGAATTTAAGTTTACTGTTTACTAAACACTACGGATCTAGACGGATAATTTGATCAATATATTTACCTCCGTAATCCCAGGTTAGTATACTGGAGGTTGTTGGTATTATGAAAACATCAATAACTTCAAAGGAAAAAGATCCCCCCTCGATATCGACATTTGTCATTAAACAAGGGTTTATGACTGGTACCTTGAATGTAAGAACTCTATCCGAAAAATCGAGACTCGAACGGGTTAGACGAGTTACGGAATGCTACTATGTAGACTAGGCTGAGGGAAGTATGTGGGCTTAATAGAGGCAAATCTCAATTACATGCAAAATAGTCCAATTGAATTGGATAGGAGAAAATTGACTTGGATTTGCCATATACTTAGGCAGCCAGCAACAGATATTGCTAGAGCGTCACTGGAAATGAACCCGCAGGAGTGTTCAAGGTCATGCAAACCACTAAACACATGGAAGCGGTGCCTGGAGAAGGAATTCAAACAAATTCGTCTATCATGGAAAAAAATTAAATCTTTTACCTGAGACAGAAGTCGATGGAGAGATATCGTTGACGCCCTAGTTCCCCGTGTACCTTTTGTATAGTAATTATGTTTTATATTGTAATACTTGGTTTAAATTAATGAAGAATATATATATATATATTGCAAAATAAGGAATCCTTAGACCATTTTGCAAATGCATCTATTTGAAATATTTTGTTTCTTTATTTATTTTGTTCTTCCTTGACTGATAATATGGTAATATAATAATAATAATATCCTTGACTGATAATATGGTGCCAGAAGGTAGTCTTAAATAATATTTGTATACCCATTTTTTAACACTTGCCATAACGAACTATGACAAATAGAAAATATAAGAAGGATATAAGAAAACTCTTTAAGAAATATCAAATTTCTCTAATATATGTGCGATTGCAGATGTATGCCAAGGAGGAAATTTGTAAACAATGGAAAATCAATAATATCAACAATTTTAAAATTCCAGCGAATTCCATGAAAACGCATTTTTCCCTTACTAAAAATTAAATAAAGCGATCAGCGCGAAAGCGACGTAAACCCCAACAATAAGTGAATATTTAAATAAGAAAATTTCTACCTACGCTCGTGAGCTATTTCAGAATTGTATTTGGTGTCTCTTCGCCTAATAACATTGGCAACAAAATGCAATGTAAGACACTCAATTATGGCCTATAAACAGAAGTCCTGAAAATCAATCGAATTTTAGTTATTCCCATTGCATGGGAACCGTTTTTTGGTATTCGAGAACATCGATACACATTCAATAACTTCACTGCACTTACTCAACGTGTTTTAAATACAAAACTGAAGTTCCGCTACTTGCTTGGGTGAGAGCAAATCAGAGTAAAAACAAACACATGCGCACTGTAATGTTTGGTTTAAGTGGAACGGTCCAAATAAAACTAATAACTTGAAAGACAGAAGTAACCGAGAACAAAAGACTCGAAAACAGTGTATCCGTTAAAGGAGACAGCGAGCGAAGTAATTGAGCAATTTATGGTTGAACAAAGAAAATAGAAAAAAATGTATGTATGCAAATATACGAGTATCAAGATGAGAATGTTTGAGAGTAAATGCAAAGAAAACAAACGGGTTAATATTAATTTCAAAAACTACACTCACAGAAAAATTCGGTTGAGGCAGCCGAATTAGCCGTAACCGAATTTAGAGGTTGTCACAATCGCATTGGAGGTTGACACACCTCATTAGAGGTTGACACAACTTCATTAGATGTTGACACAACCTCATTAGAGGTTGACACAACATCATTAGAGATTGCCACAACCTCGATAGTAGTTCTCACAACCGAATGTAGATAGTGTGATTTATTTTCCTGTATTCTTTTTTAAAAAAATAGAGTAATCTTTAGGGTAACACATTTGTCACTACCGACCTTTTTGGAAGTCCCGGCCATCATGGGTAATCGCTTATTGTATCTGTTACTGTAGGTCCTAAACCGTTTCACACACAGATGATTGCAGTATATCTCCAACGACCAACCTTGAACATTTCCAAAACTGTTGATACCTTCTTGGGCATTTTCTGCAAAATAAGACGATTTAATACAAAAACCCTAACTACAATAGTCGTTGGTTACAAGCAAGCTATTGTCGCTTGCTAAGTTCCAAAGAAAACGGCAATTTAGCGATAAGTAATTTTATTCAAATATTTGAATAAGGCTTGAAAATGCTAAAAGATGTGAACATTTTTTTTTAAACTTAGCGAAAATGATTCTCAGCGCTAAGTTCTCGCTAAGTACTTCATACAAAACAAGCGAATATATAAGCAAGCGGTGTAACCAAAACACGCTTAATATGTTAACTTACCTTTGTTAATACCCACAAAACAATCTTGACATCGCGCCGACAGGAATAATTATCCGTGTATTTGTTTTTATAATTTTAAACGTCAAGTTCAAAATGAAATTCGGTTGTACCTACAGAATTTATGAGAAATTCGGTTACAGCAACCGAATTGACGGCAAATTCGGTTGTTGCAACCGACTTAAGTGTAGTTACAACCAAGTTGATACCAAAATCGGTTGTGATAACCGAATTGATGCCAAATTCGGTTGATGCACCTGAATTGATTCCACATTCGATTACTCCAACCGAATTTGGTAGCAATTTCGGTTGTTGTACCCGAATTATTTAAAATTCGGTTGTACCAAAGGAAATTTTAGGAAATTGGTTGTCAGAACTAATATAATTCAAGATTCAGTTGCCACAATTGAATTAATTAAGAAACGAGGTTGCTTCAACCGAATTTCGGTTGTGAGGACTAAATTCGGTCGTGACAACCTTAATTCGTTTGGGGCAACCCCAATTCGGTGGTAACAGCCGAATTTACGGTTGCTACAACCTCTTTTCAACCAATTAGTTCTGTGGGTGTATTTTTGTACCCTTTTTCTTTGAAAATAATATTAAAACCTAAGATTTCTAACTTTAGTCATGTCATTTTATGTATTGACAAAAAATGCAATTGCTCTTTTTCAAATTAATTTATATTACAATTATAATTTAAATAAAAAATTTAATTAAGAGAAATATTTTTTAAAATTTTCTTATGATTAAGCACTTAATTCTACTGTTCTATCCTGTTCTATTGCAAAAGTCCCGTATTCAGTTCCTGCGAAAATTTCGCAAGAAATTTTGTCATTTATTTCTAAATGGAAATTTATGTTGCGAAATGTTACCACCTATCTTTGATTTACCTCGAAAATATTTCATTTATAATTCCTCTACGCACACAATTTTATATTTAACGCTTGTGGTGTTACTTCTGATTTCTACAATTCTCGAAATGTCAAAATTCCGGTCCCAAGCAATTATAAAACAATAATAAACAAATAACTTTGGCGTAACAACCCCGTAATTGATTTTGCCCACGAAATTTTCGCAGAGAGCTGAGTACCAAGCAAATGTAAAAAGAGCGAAATTTTCGGTTCGTGAAATGTTTGTTATTTTTAATACACGTACTTCTTATGGCAACGACAATTTCATAAAAACTGAATACCGGGCAAAAGCAAAAATATCAACAATTATAACTGTATCCCATGTGGTTATGTGTATACACCGAACAAATCATAACTTCTTTAATACTTGCTCACTTTTCGAATACGTGCTCGCTTCTCGAAAACTTGCTCACAATCTCTCAGCTCTCTAAGTTCTCTCTTGCTGTGTTTAATATATTCGCTCGAATCAAGAACTTCAGTGTAGAGTAGTTGGTGAAAATTTGTATGCGTCATTAAACGAATCGTTTTGCGTGCTATCACTGACATTATTGTTTTGTTTTTAACAAGTTCTCGCTCCAGTGTACCCGTTTAATGAGTGCTGTAGTATAGACAGTGTTGCAAATGTATTCATGCAATACCAACTTTAGTTGATACACAATTTGTAATCAATTGGTAAATAAATGATTTGTTTTGCTTAAAAAATCAAGTGCATCTTACTCATTCCAATTTGTCGTATGCATTAGGACAATCTTGACCTGAAAATTTAAAATATTCATATTTTTCCACCATTTTACAAACTCACATGTACGTATATTTTACCAAAGAAAGAATTATCACAATAACAAAAATGTTTAGGAAAATTCTTACTACATCACATTTATATAAACGCACCTTCAATACAGTGACGTCTCTACTCTCTCAAAGCTAAAGTAACAACAACCGGATACTCCCTGTGGTGTCAATGGGTGAATAGAAAACGAAATAAAACACAATATGGTTAAAGAAGGAAGTAAAAAATGTTGAAGAGGGAATCAGAAAATTGAAAAATAAAGTAATATTGTTATATTATTGAAATGGAAAGCCACACAAGCAGACAAAGCAATCCAGAATCTACACATCCATAGTCAGTATATGCGTACTTAGGTGGTTATATAAATTTTGGGTTACAGAATAGAATATCATTCTTCAAATTGCTATTCATAAAAACTATATCGTACTTAATGATTGGTTATACCTCTCGAATTCAGAAAGACTCCTGAATACAGGAGGTTATACAGGGTAATCCAAATACAAGTACTATCTTTACAAACATTTAATAAAATGAAACAAACTTAATCTCTTCTGGTACGGTATCACCATTATTTATGGAACACGATTTCGTTCATTTGGCTGCCGCGGCTCGTTCTGCAGTAGCTCTTTATTTCAGTCCAATTTTCAGCGCCTTTGTTGACGGTTTCTGGTTCTATCTCACGAATGACTCGAAACATATTAGCATTAAAGGTGGGTATCGTTCCTGGATTATTCGCATAGCACTATAGCATCGGTATTTAACAGCACTTCACAAGAAAAAGTAGATACTGATCAAATCGCAGCTCCGAGGTGTCCAATTCACATCGCCAAGACGGCTCATATCACGATTAACAAACTTTGTGCGAAACAAAATGAATTCTATGATGAACTGTATGATATGGTGCGCCATCTTGCTGAAACGAATGACTATCCAAGCTCATATCTTCAATTTCAGCCCATAAAAAGTCCGTAATCATGGCTCTGTAGTACTCACCTCCGACTGAAATGGCGTTTCCAGAAACATTTTTGGCAGACAATAACCAAACTGGATTTGGTTCTGGACAATAACATGCGGGTTTTTGATTTCCCAGGTGCGCCGATTTTGTTTGTGACATAGCCGCCGAAATTAAAATGCGCCTCGTTAGTAAATATCACTTTTCCGCCAAATCGATATACGATTGGCGTTTGCATATTGATACTGACTATCTGTAAGTCAGTATTACGAAACGAAAATTCTATCAGTAATACGGCATTTACACCAAACAAGATTAACGAATTTTCGGGATTATTTACGTTTTTTACTTATGGAGTTTGACATTTATAATCCCGAAAAAAGTAATAATCTTGTTTGGTTAATTGCAGTTTAAGGCTGGCTTTTTATTCCATTACGCTATTGTCACTTGCGACTTTCCAAATAAAACGATCCACACTTAATACTACGAAATGTGGAAATATTTGCTTTAAGTAGCGTTCACAATGGCAGCAATGAATTTGTAATTCAAACATTCTCGTTCCCACTCACAGTATTGCATATAATGCCCTCTCATGTTTTTCGTGAAATTGGAATTCAAATTTGTCATAGAAGTAGGTTCTACTTCTACTTCAAATTGGATTTTGTTCGAATCAGTTTATTCTACTGACCACTAGGGGCGCTCTACTTCGAATTTTGTTTGAAAACTTGAAAGTATGAATGAAAATGTAAACATTTTGTATCAAAACAAACATTTTAATAAATGATATTATCTGTAGAATCTGCCAATAACAATAATTTCACCTATAATAATAATTTTTTATTACCAAGAATACAACACTGTCGCTGGCTTTCGAACAAATCAGCTGATGCAAATGTGAAATGTGTAATTGTTTGTAGTAAGTGTAGTTCGCGCCAATTTTATTAATAAACAAAAGAACAAAGTTTAAAAAAAGCTGACATTTTCAGGTTTATCGAAACCGTCCAAGGCCATGACATATTATGGAACATAAGTTTCTAAACATTTCTATAGAAAAATTTGAAAACATTTCTAAAGAAAAATTTGAAAATATTTCAATAGAAAAATTTTAAAATATTTCTATAGAAAAATTTTAAAACTTTTCTGTAGAAAAATTTTAAAACTTTTCTAAAGCAAAACACTTAATATTTTTTGCTCCGGGTAGTGGTACAAATCTGAGGTCCGTGTCTCACATTTAATTTTTCTATTTTTTACTGTATGCTTTTTCGTTTGTATTGCAATTCTCCATGGTTTTCAATCCCCAAATATGTATACTGCTGTATAATGTAAACAATGTTGCCAGTCAGCTGTTTTCTCGAACTTATTCGAACAAATTTGTTGCTTGCATTGTGAACGCCTGTTGAATTTGTTGCTATCATTGTGAACGAGCCTTTAATGGGTGAAAAAATGCTATACGGCAACACGTTTGTAGCCAGTGCCAACAAATACATAGTAGCAGCAGATGTTGTTGTAGTTATATGCAGGAATAACAGACATTTTATTTTCGTTCATTCATTTCAGCTGTCTACACAAATATATACCAACAATACAAGAATACAAAAAAGAATAAAAATATAATACATATGATTTTAACAAGTGATGCGAAAAATGGCATGGAAAATATGTAACAACCTGTTTAAACAACTATACCTGATAGATAATTCTACCATGATGAATATGTACAACATTTACCACGTGTTGTTGTGTACAATTTAATTGTAATCTTGTTTTCAATCGGAAATACAAATCTATCCTTCAAATTTAGAGACATAAAAGAATACGTAATCTTCAATTAAATTAACTAATCTAAATGAACTTACCATGTGTAAGCCATTTTGGAAATGTCAGCTTTTGGATCTCTCCTCGATAACATTTTCATTCACAAGAAATGATAACAACATTTATCTAAAATAACTTTTTGTTGCCATTTTGTTGCCAAGAAATGATAACAACATTTATCTCAAAAAAAATAATTTTTTGTTGCCATTTTGTTGCCAAGAAATGATAACAACATTTATCTAAAATAACTTTTTGTTGCCATTTCGTGAAACTGAACATGTGTGAAATTTAAATGATACTTAATTAATATCGCTTAGCTGTCTTGTACAAATTAAGCTATAATTAACCTTAGCGGGAGCGTACAGTTCTTAAGTACACTCTATGAATCAGAAATGGGAACACTATTTTTCAAACCTATATATTTGTCAAACCCAGTATTTAAACCAGTTCAATTTAATAGTTCAATTAAAGTTAATAAATTTCAAAAATATATTATTTAAATGAAAGATGAAAATTATCTTGAACAGTGGATGAAAGAATCAAAATTCCAAGCCCCCCCCTAATTTGGATGTTGTGACATCTAATGTGGTTACGGAGAATTTCTTTTTCACAAAATTATTTTAATTAATTTTTCAAAATACAAAACCAAATTACCCATTTTCTAAGATTTATTGGCGAATACATAATAGCTTTGTTCGTTTAATTTCCCAGTAAAAATATTCAAGAATCAACTTTTGAGAGAGAAAGAGCGATTTTGCTCTCTTTCTGAAAATTTATAAAAAAAATACACGAACGACTACAAGTAAAAATTTGCAAGAAAACATCTGATGTAGTTTTATCCTTTGCTACATACATTTTGTGGCCGTCGGTGGTGCAATGGTTAGTGTGCGCGGCTCTTGTACATGAGATCCTGGGTTCGAACCCGGGTCTGACCACCTTAAAATTTCTTTCGGCGGCGGTCACCTCGCATAGTGACGGCGACACTATCGAGTATCTAGCCATGAAAAAGCTTCTCAAATTACCGTTCGGAATCGGTGTAAAACTGTAGGTCCCAATCAGTGAGTGAAAACTGGAAAGCGCACAGCTCAGTGATTGTGAGAAGTTCTCCCCAGTCCCTTCATGGGATGTAATGGGAAACCATTTATTTTTTTTACATACATTTTGACTTGTAGTTACATTCCATATCTACTACCTCTTATTAAAGGGTTATCCATTTCGTGGTTTCAAAAGTATAGGGCTGGAATTCGACATCTGTCAAACTAAGTTGTTGGACCATTTTTTTTTCTTTTCAGTTGAAAGTCTGACATTGACGAAAATGGATCGCTTAACTATCACACAACGCATACAAATTATTAAAACCTACTACAAAAATGGTGAGTCTGGCACAGCCACATATCGTGCTTTAAGAGGAGATTATGGTTTACATAATCGTCCAACTACGCAAGCAATTGGCAAAATTGTGAAGAAATTTGAAGAGACTGGAGCGGTTACAGATATTGTAAGGCTTGTGCATCATCGTTTCGCTCGTTCCGCTGAAAATACCGCTGCTGTAAGTGAAAGTGTTGCCGAAGACCCGAATGTGTCGATTCCTCGTCGTTCTCCGGAATTAGGACTATCTTACGGTACATTTTGGCGTATTTTGCATTTGGGTCTACACCTACATCCATATAAAGTCTAGCACACACAACAACTGAAGCCAGCTGACCATTCACAACGTCGAAGATACGTGGAATGGTTACTTGAACAACAGGCGGTGGACGGCGATTTTTCGAACAACATTTTCTTCAGCGATGAAGCACATTTCTCACTCCGTGGGTATGTTTTAAACAAAACTGTCGTATTTGGGGTTCTGAGAATCCTCAAGTAATTGAAGAGAGGCCATTACATCCAGAAAAAGTCATTGTTTGTTGCGCTCTTTGGTCCGAAGGTGTAATTGGAACTTACTGCTTCGAAAACGACTGTCACCGTCAATTCGGAGCGTTATGGTCATGTGATAACCGACTTTTTTTTGAGAGAATCTTTTTGGGAGAATCTGTGGTTTCAACAAGACGGTGCCTCATGACACACAACTCGAGCGAATATGGCTTTATTGCAAGAGACATTTCCTGACCGCATAATTTCTCGTCGTGGCGATATCAACTGGCCACCAAGATCATGCGATTTGACACCATTAGACTTTTTTTTGTGGGGCTACGCGAAGACCGTGTTTATGCAGATAAACCTTTAACTCTTGAGCACTTAACAACCAACATACGACAAGTTATGGCTGAGATACCGCCCAATATGTGTCAACAAGTGGTCGAAATTTACCTCAAAAGAATCAATGCTTGCAACACTTCGCGAGGTGGTCATTTAAATGATGTACTGTTTCACACATAATGGCAACGTTCAAACTTTATACTAAAAAAGAAATATCATGAAAAAAAATATTTTATATGTCTTTTATTTACGTTTACTTTTGAAACCGCAAAATGGATAACCCTTTATTATTTGCAATTATTTCTGCCGGTGTTGATTTATTTTTCACTTTTATTTGTTAACATTATAACAGCTGATTTCAAACGCATGTTCTATCTTGCAAATTTTGGTTGGCTAAAATTTCTCCAACCAAAATTTTGCAAGATCGCTAACATCGAACTGTCAAAATTTTCGGTCTCTGGCTCTCATTTACTGAACTATTGGAGTAAACGAACACGATTCAGTAAAAGTTTGCACAAATTTTTACAAATTTTCGAGTAATCGAACAGAACTTTGTTTATCTATACTCACACCAATATTCGTTAGAAACTAAGTTATAAACCGTAAAAAAACCGTTTCCAATTACATCCCATGAATGCATTGGGGAGAGCTTCTCACAATCAGTGAGCTGTGCGCTTTCACTCACTGATTTGGACAATTTTACACCGGACCTTTTCCAAAATAAAAGGTTAATATAAGCAAGTTATAGGAACTGTAATTTCAATTGAAGTCATCAAATTAGAGGGTTCCAGCTGCATTCAGTCACTGCAAATGAAATGCTGTTGAGAAATCTGGTCTAATCATTTAGCAAGCAAATTTGTCATCATAAGTAGTTTCATGTCATCAAGCTAATTTTGTTGCTACAACCGGATTCAGATTGCTATGAGAAAATTGTATTCCCCAGAACTGAAATTCGATTGAAGTAACCTCTAATAGGTTGTGGTAACGTCTTAAGCGCTTTTTACAACCCCTAGTTCCGGTGCGATGATATCTAATGTGGTTATGACAACCACAACATTTTGTTACTGCAAATTTGGTAATTTTTTCTATAGGCGTATGTGCACAATACTATTTTTGCATTATTATTTTAATCAAATTATTTTAATCCAAAATTCAAAACCAAATTACACAGTTTCAAAGATTTATTGGTATAAAGACATAAGGTTTAACTACACTCACAGAAATATTTGTTGGAAAATAAGTTATAGGAACCGTAATTTCAGTTGGAGTCACCGAATTGAGGTTTCCGCAGCTGAATTCACTGCCACTGAAATTCAGCTAAGAATGACTGATTCAGTTGCTGGAGCTAAATATAAAGTTATTTTCGCTGCAGCAAAACATTTGTCACAATTTCGGTTCAAGCAAGCAAGCGCATTTCTATTACTTCCCTTGCAACAACAACATCTTGAGTTATTTCGGTTGCATCAGCCGAATTTTGTAACGGATTTTTCAATAAGAGCGCTACAAAAGTTTTTTTTAAATAAAACAAAACCGGTTTTAAATACCAATGAAATTATTTATTCCAGTGTATGGAACTCGATTTCTTTTGCATGGCCACCACGGGCACGCTTGCAGAAGTCCAGACGCTGAACCCAAGTTTCGACGGTTTTCAAGCATAAATCGGCCGATATTGCTGCAATTTCACGTTCGATATTCGTACGAAGTTCATCAATCGTCGCTAGCTTGTAGGCATAGACCATAGACTTGTCGTAGCCCCACAGGAAATAATCTAACGGCGTTAAATCGCACGACCGAGGCGGCCAATCGACTGGGCCATTAATGAGGTAACACGTTCACCAAACTTTGTTTGTAATAAATTAATTGTGTCATTCGCTGTGTGGCTTGTGGCGCCGTCCTGTTGGAACCACATGTCCTCCAAGTCCATATTATCCAATTGGGGCCAAAAATATTCGGTTATCATTGAACGGTAGCGATTCGCATTCACAGTAATGTGCCGGTCTTGATCATCACGGAAGAAGTACGGCCCAATGACGCCGCCGGCCCATAAACCGCACCAAACCGTAATTTTGTCGGGATGCAATGATGACTCATGGATTACGTGTGGATTTCTGTCTGACCAATAACGCATATTTTGCTTATTGACGAAGCCATTCAGCCAGAAATGAGCCTCATCGCTGACGACCATAAATTGGACGTAGCGCTCTTAAAGTTGAGGCCACTGACTCCAAATTTCGGTAGTAAATTTTAATAATTTCGACTGGTTGTTGGCTCGCATATATTTCCATGATGAAATGGCAAACCTTACTGAAGAGAAATATCAAAAGAGCGGGAAAAAATATGGCGTCGTTTGCTGTCCCTATCGATTTACTTTTGTAGCGTCTCTGTTGAAAAACCCTTAATTATTTCCTCTACTTATGTAGATGGCCTGAAATATCCCAAAGGTGTGAAGGGCCTAGCGACATGGAACTGTCTGTTGAGGTGGAAAGTTTCTGACAGCCATTCACTTGAGAGTGGCCAGAAATGATTCCGTCTTTGGGCAGTCCAAACAGATCACTACCTCCACGCAGTATGTTCGGGGCAATGGCTTTATGGGAAACCTCCGTTAGCTAGCTAGAGTGAGAAGGCGAATGGAATGAGCAGCCTGATTGGTTATGCGATCAATGAAACGTTTTAGGTTTAGTAGGCGACTGATGTCACTGAAGCTTATCAAGCTATCATATTCTTTTGTCCTTACACACTGAAAAAAACTGTACTTTTTTGTTGTCTGGATGGAAATACCGTCAGTGGTGTAATGGTTAGTGTGATCGCCTCTTGTATATGAGGTCTTGGGTTCGATCCCTGCTCTGAGTACCTTATTTTCTTGCGGTGGCGGTCACTGCGCATAGTAACGGCGACACTATCGAGTATTTAGCAATGCAGAAGCTACCATTCGGAATCGGTGTAAAAACTGTAGCTCCTATTCAGTGAAAATAAAACTGTAATGGGAAATCATTTATTTATTTCGATAGCCCGGTATGGGGGAAAGTCTACGAAGCAAATTCTTTTGAGCTTGGTATTCCTATACGCCTTTGCAGGATGAGCTTGACGAACACCAAATCCGCAGTGAATGTTGGTAACGATCTTACCAAACCTTTTGAAACTAAGTGAGGCCTCAGAAAAAGCGACACCCTATCGTGCGATCTCTTTAACATCTTAATAGAGATTATTTTTGGGAAATGCTGCAGTCAACATGAATGAAACCATCAGCAGCAAAAGTCACATGCTGCTCGCATATGGTGATGATATAGATATCATTGGGCGCACAGTTAGAGAAGTTACTGCGGTGTTTTCGAGAATTGAGAAGCAGTCAGCAAAGTGGGTCTGACGCCTCCACGCGATTAGACCAAAGCGTGAACGTTGATAACCCTTATAATTTCGAGGTGGTGGACGAATTTATGTACCTCGGATCTGCCGTAAATAAACCCGACAACGTCAGCCTTGAGATCAACCGGAGAATTGTGCTTGCGAATTTTGGGATAAGCAAGCACTTTAGAGATAAAGCCCTCTCTCGAGTAACAAAAGTCCAGTTATACCAGGCTCTCATAAAACCTGTCTTACTTTATGGCGCAAAATCCTAGGTCTTATCGCAAGCAGACGAAACATCTGAGGAGTCTTCAAGAGAAAAATACTCCGAAAAATGTATGGCCCTATAGTGCATACCGGCGAGTATCGGCGACGCATGGACCATAAGCTGTATGAGCTTTATCCCGACATTGACATAGTTAAGCGGATCAAAATAACACGATTGCGGGATAGAATGGATGAAGACGAACCAGAACGAAGGGTTTTCGAAACGGAACTCGAAAGAAGTTGACAAATAAGAAAACCAAGACTCCGCTGGAGCGATCAGGTTGACAAATCCCTGCATACACTTAGTATTAACACGTGTAGAGATAAGGCCGTCGGTAGAGTGCGCGGCTCTTGTGCATATGAACGGGGGGGTTCGATCCCTGCTCTAACCACCTAAAATTTCGTTCGACGGCGGTCACCTCGCTTAGTGACGGCGACAGTATCGAGTACTTAGCCATGAAAAAGCTTCTCAAAATACCCTTCGGCATCGGTGTAAAATTGTAGGTCCCAATCAGTGAGTGTAAAACTAGAACGCGCACAGCTCACTGGTTTGTGAGAAGCTCTCCCTAATCCCTTGATGGGATGTAACGGTAAACCATTTATTTTTAGAGATATGGCAAAAGATCGAATTGTTTGGTGAAATGTGTTATCTTCGTTTTGTAAGGTGGGTCAAGACCGGATAAGTAAGTAAGTAACTTACAAATTATGAAAGCATAATGATGTCTTATTGTATGTATATCCACGTTTTATTGTTCATCTTGGGTTATGCTCATTTTATGAGTGCTACCCCAACTTCTGCCAACGCCTCAATAAATGTGGCTACTCCCATGTCACTCCTATTCCTTGTATCTTTTCCAATAACCCTCGTATCATCGGTGGGAAAAATTCTAAGAAAAAAATACTGCAAACGGGAATTTGCCATAAACGCAGCAATACACTATCGTACATGTGAATTTCAATGTTCACATATGTATTACGTTAATATTAAATTCGATATTGAAATGTAACATTTTGTTTTGTGTGAATTTCCTCTTGCCAAAGTGTCCTTTATCACACACACACGCACACACCAACTAACGTGTACTAATACGCGCATACATTTATGAATAGCAAACACGATATCTGGAGGCGTCTGTGTGTGTGTGTGTTTACATGCTCTCAGCATTTCCGTTCGCATCGAGTTGCTGGTAAAAATGTTTAATAAAGGAAATCGCAAACAAACACAAAATCGAAAATGAAATCGAACTACACATACACACACACACACACAAAAGTCAAGGGAACCAAAGCACAAAAACAAAAAAAAAATGTTAATATTGTATATGCAAATGGTATTGCAAAATATCATTTCCGAAATAATAAAAATAGACATTGGGAAATGCCATGATACTCAAATACAAGTACAACTGTACAAAACTCTTTTGAAATGTCTGCCAGAGAAATGCACTGAGTATCCACCATAGTTCACCTTATACATATGTACAAAGCTGAAAAATCTGTCAATATTTTGTGGACGTGCGCTACATAAATGACAATATTTTATTCGTATCTATAACTGTAATTGTAAGTCAGTAATATAATAATTGATAGATCTGATAAAATCATATAGAAGCCCTCTCTGTTTCACTGGAATATGTGAATTTATTGCTTTGGAGTCAACTGAATCATAGGTATTTCAACGGTAGAATGGTTCAATTTGTGGTTACGAACTCGCGTTTTCCACCTTATACCTTTCCAAAATGACCTAAAGCAAGCCCAGAGGTCTTACCGTTCAAAAGTTATGAAGGTCTACATGGGTCAAATCGTAGGACCGAGACGGCCAATTGACATCGCCGAGATAGCTGATAATACGTTTATCGAACTTGGTGCGAAAAAACAATTATTGTTTGCAGAGCTGTATGACATGATGCGCCACCTTGATGAAACCAAAGATTATTCAAGTTCGTATATCCCATTACAAACCATAAAATGCCGGTAATCATGGCTGTGTAGCGCTCGCCGTTGATTGAAATGGTTTTTTCAGCAGCATTCAGCAGCACCACCTCCAGCCACATTCCTATTAACTAAATGTCTGTAATTCTGAGCAATATTCCCTATGTCTGTTGTATAGTTAATCTTTTGTGTTAATGGAACCATCATGATTTGTTACATTTCTAAGGTATATCTACGTTTGTAATTGTTTTCTGTGTTCAAAATTGATGTATTGTCAAAATCAGGGCAATGATTCAAATTACTGCAGTGTAAAGATAACGCGGTTTTTTTGTGTAGAAGTGGTTTTATTGTATTTCTGATCGGAATGTCCCGCAATTCTAGTCTTTAGTCTCTTTTTTGTTGTATCTAAGTATACCATGTTGCAATTTACATTATCCTTACCCTTACACGGTATCTTATAAACTAAATTGGACCTTCCAAATGTATCTATTCTATCCTTTGTTCTGCTGAATAATGAACCTAAAGTATTATATGTTCTGTGTGCCACTGAATATTTCTTGTCATCAAAAATTTTAGATTTTTCTAATCTTTCAGATATAAGATTCGAGATTTATAAATTTTCGGTTCAGTAACCCTTCTCGTATTCATGTTTTTTCGGTTTTTATACTGTCTTATTAATTTACAGATAAGTAACCATTGTCATCCAGAATATTTTTAATCCTTTCAGTATTAAATCCGTGAAAATCTGTATCGCTAATATTCAAAACTCTCTCAATAAGATTTCTATCAGAATTGATTATGGTCCTCTTTGAATTTTTAGAAAAATAGTTAATAATCCTTCCAGATGCTGTGGGCTCCTGATACCAATCCATTTGCAGATTATTATCCTTTCTTATTACCTACTTTTTATTGACTATATTACAACCTCATGATGTCAGACGTCTTACACATATTAATTAAACAAACAAATTAAACAAATTTCAACATATTCTTCCAACTGGCTCTATCCTATCCAAGCCTATCTTGCCAGTTGGTAACACCAAGGATACGAAGGGATTCTTCTGCCTGGTCTTTCCAGCGGAGTCTTGGTCGTAATCTTTTCCTGCTTCCATCGGGTAAGTTATCAAAAATCTTTCACGCTGGCTCATCTTCATCCATTCTGATAACATGCCCTAGCCAACGCAATTGGCCCTCTTTGATTCGTCTAGCTATGTCCACGTCGGAATAGAGATTATATATCTCTGCGTTCCATCGACGTCGGTACTCGTTGTTTTTCCTAACAGGACCATATATTTTACGGAGAATTTTTGTCTCGAAAACTCCCAGATGTTTTTCATCCGCTTGCGATATGACCCAAGTTTCGGAGCCATATGTCAAGACAGGTAAAATATAGCTCGACTTTTGTACGTCGAGAGAGGGCTTTGTTCCTAAACTGCATGCTGAGCCCAAAATAACATCTATTTGCAAGCACAATTCTCCTATCTATCTCCAGGCTGACGTTGTTGTCCTTGTTCACGGCGGATCCAAGGTAGACAAATTCATCTACCACTTCAAAATCAAATCTGTTGTCAACGTCCAAGTGCGGACCAAGTCGAGAGGTTTCTCTAGTCGTTGACACCATCAATTTTGTCTTGCCCTGATTAACAGCAAGACCCACCTTCGCTGATTCCTTTTCGATTCTTGAAAATACTGCAGTAACCTCTCGCAAATTTCGCCCAATGATGTCTATGTCCTCAGCATACGCCAGCAACATATGGCTTTTCGTGTTAATGGTCTTGTGCGTATTTACTGCAGCCTTTCTCATTATTATCTCCGCTAAGATGTTGAAGAGATTGCACGAAAGTGTGTCGCCTTGTCTAAGTCCTCGCTTGGTACAGAATGGTTCAGTGAGGTCTTTCCCCACCTTCGCTGCTGATTTGGTGTTGGTCAGCGTCATTATACAGAGGCGGATCAGTTTTGCGCGAATCCCAAGTTCAGACATAGCTTCGTACAGTTTTCCCTGTATGGGGCTATCGAAAGCAGCTTTGTAATCGACAAAAAGGTGGTATGTATCGATTTGCTTTTCGTGGGTCATTTCCAGGATTTGGCGTAGCGTGAATATTTGGTCAGTTGTGGACTTGCCTGGTCTAAAACCACGCTGATAAGGTCCAATCAGGTTTTCAATAATTTGCGTTAGTCTTTCACCTAATACGCTCGACAAGACCTTATACGCGATGGATAAACGACTGATACCGCGATACATAATACACTGAGACTCTAATCGTCGGGCATAGATTCCACCAGCCATATACCGCATATCAGTTGATGCATGTGGGCTATCAGTCCCACCTGCCTTAAAAAGTTCAGCGGCTTTATCATTCTTCAGGCGGGTGATCACCGATCAAATCTCGTCCTGGGGGGGGGGGGGGGGTACAATCTACACTACCTTCCACTATCAATACCTCCTGATCTTCAGTGGAAGAATCTGAGTGGGGTCGCGCTGAAAAGTGGTCTCTCCACATTTTGAGCACACACTGCTTCCAAGTCACGAGATTCCCATTCTCGTCCTTGCAGGAGGGCAGCCCATTATTAGGCCCTTTATTCGATCTTCCTACCCTTTGAAAAGACTTTCGGGATTCACCATTAATCCTGCACATTTCGGTTCTTTCATCCTCTCTCTGCTCCCACTGCCATTTTTCTCAGCTTCTTGTACCGCTCACACACGCGTTGTAACTGACTGTTTCGTTGCCATACGTGCAGCGTCGTACCATGGCTTATCCTTCTGCGGTTTTTGATAACCAAGTTCAGTCCTTGCAGCGATTTCCAAAGAATGGGAGATGTGCTTCCAGTGCGCATCTGCTCTAGCAGGAGAGAGAGTTTCTGTCGATAGGACATTGATATCTCCGGTATTTGTAGCTTGTCAATATCTAGCTTTTCCTGTTTTCGGCTTCGTACGTTTCTCGCCCTGCTCAATCTCGTGCGAACTTTCGCAGCCACCAGGTAACGACCCGAGTCGATATTAGCACCTCGAATCACACGTACATCCTTTACACTAGAAGAGTGCCTGCCATCTATTCCTCAGTGATCAATCTGGTTCTTCATCCGTTGATCAGGAGATATCCAGGTCGCCTTATGAATGTCCTTATGCTGGAATCGTGTTCTACTAACGACCGTGTTCTTTGCAGCGGCGAAGTCTATCAGTCTTATTCCATTATCGGAGACCGATGGTTGGTCGATTAAAATCGCCTAGAATAATCTTAATGTCGTGGTCAGGGCAGTGTTCATACACTTCCTCCAGGCGCTCATAAAATGTTTCTTTGAGCTCATCATCTTTTTCCTCTGTCGGTGCGTGCACACAAATTCACGAGATCTTGCAATATATTTCGCTTTGATGCGAATTGTGGCTATGCGGTCACTCACTGGGTTGAACCTTGAAACTAGGTGTCGCAGTCTCTTGCCTACTATAAATCCGCACCCAACTTCGTGCTTACGCTCATGGCAGCTGTAGTAAATATCGAAGTTTTTCTTTCTGGTGCAACCATACCCTGTTCATCGCATTTCCGGGATCGCTGTGATGTCAGCTTTATATTTTCCGAGGACATCCGCCAATGGAAAGTGGCTCCAGTCCTGTATAACGTTCGAACATTCCAGGTGCATATCCTTAAATCATGGTCCTTATGACGTTTGCGAGGGTCGTCAACGGTTGGGGGGTTTCTTTGTTCATTACCTTTTCTGTGTATTTTCATTGACAATATAACGGTGGCGGGAGGCAAACCCAGCCCATCGTGGTTTGCATTTTACCTACTGCCAGCATGATTATGTTTCAGCCGCACATTACGGATCAAACGCTGACCAGAATGCAATGTGTCGAAACTGGATTTTGGTTTCTTCAATTTTGATCCGCCGTTGGCCAGGGGTGTTGGCTCATCCGCCTTCAAAGGACAGAAGAATATGTCCACTACTTCGAAGAGCTTCAGTGACAGGGTCACCTAATAATCCTGAGACGTATCAGTGATCGTATTACCACTCAGGTTGCTCATTCGATTCGCCTTCTCACTTTAGCTAGCTAACGGAGGTTTCCGATTTGACTGCCCAATGAAGGAATCATTTCTGGCCACTCCCAAGTTAATGGCTATCAGAAACTTTCCGCCTCCAAGGACAGTCCCATGTCCCCTTTCTTAATACTAATGTATCTAAATAAGGAATTTTAGAATTATATTCCTCCTCAATTGTAAATTTTATATCGGCATGAAATGAATTATATGTTAACAAAATATCTTTAACTGCACTTTCGGGAATAATGCAGAATAAATCATCAACCTATACTGTAACTATCCTTGGTTTCACATCCAATCTCTCAATACAAGAATCTAACAATTCCTCCATTACAATGTCAGCTACAACCGGAGAAGCAGGAGATCCCATTGGAAGTCCTTTTTGTGGCATGTATACCATATTATCATATTTAAAATATCTGTTCTCAACTATACAGGATCTTAAAATACGTAGGAAAAGGTTCTGTTCCAAATTCGTGAATTCCCCTATAATATTCCATTTCCCTTTAATTATTTCCAGAGCCATATCCACTGGTATATTCGCAAATAAAGATACCACGTCAAGTGAAAGCATTTTTTCATCATCTTGTATCCTTAAATTTGTTATCCTTTCTCTAAAATGTAAAGAATTTAATACATTATATTTAGAGTTCTCAGTTATGTACCAACCTAAGAATATTTGTAATATACATACAGAGTTCATAAGATGGGGATTTAACAACGGAACATATTGGTCTTAATGGAAATTGTTCCTTATGAATTTTAGGTACTCCATACAGTCTAGGAGCTGTAGATATGTTCGTCTCCAATTTGTTCTTTTCAAAAGACGTAATAATCTTTAATTTGAAAACATGTCCCCTGTAATCAGGTAGTCGGATCTCTATTTACTAATACATATGTGTTGGTATCACCTACAATAGTATTCACTCTTGATATGTAATCACACTTATTCATTGCCACTGTAGTATTTCCCTTATAAGCATTTAAAATAAGTATATCCTCATTATCCTTTAAGAATTTTCTAGTCCTATTGACCTTTTCCAACATACATTTATCCGTATTTGTCAATCGTTCTCTATTTAAATAATTATCCACAATATTAGTAAATCTATTCCTCGCTATTTCCTGATCTTCTCTTTCTGTCAAAGTCTGTATAAAGTCTTCACCATCTGCTATCATCCTCAAAACTGGAAAATCTTTCCTTTTTATCGGAAGTGTGTGTTTTTTTTCTATAGAACAAACATTCCTTATTGTGTTTAATATCTTACAATCCATTTAACAAACCATTTCTTATTGTGTTTAATATCTAACTCCCTATGCTGCAATTCAATAAGATCATTAAATATCTTCTTATGCACCTCTCTTACCGGAAAACCTAATATTATTGCTAATTGTTCCTGGTGGTGAATAAATAACGGGTTTTTCAATAAGAGCGCTACAAAAGATAAAACAAAACCGGTTTTAGATACCAATGAAATTCTTTGTTCCTGTGAAAGTACGTTCGATGCCATTATGTATGGAACTCGATTTCTTTTTCATGGCCACCGCGGGCACGCTTGCAGAAGTCCAGACGCTGAACCCAATTTTCGACGGTTTTCAAGCATAAATCGGCCGATACTGCTGCAATTTCACGTTCGATATTCGTACGAAGTTCATCAATCGTCGGCGGCTTGTTGGCATAGACCATAGACTTGACGTAGCCCCACAGGAAATAATTTAACGGCGTCAAATCGCACGACCGAGGCGGCCAATCGTTCACCACGTTCACCAAACTTGGTTTCCAATAAAATGATTGTGGCATTCGCTGTGTGGCTTGTGGCGCCGTCCTGTTGGAACCTCATGTCCTCCAAGTCCATATTATCCAATTGGGGCCAAAAATATTCGGTTATCATTGAACGGTAGCGATTCGCATTCACAGTAATGTGCCGGTCTTGATCATCACGGAAGAAGTACGGCCCAATGACGCCGCCGGCCCATAATCCGCAACAAACCGTAATTTTTTCGGGATGCAATGAGGACTCATGGATTACGTGTGGATTGGTGTCTGACCAATAACGCATATTTTGCTTATTGACGAAGCCATTCAGCCAGAAATGAGCCTCATTGCTGAAGATGATTTTCCGATGAAAATCAGAATCATTTTCAAGTTGTTGCTCAGCCCAATTCACGAACATACGACGCTTATGGTGGTCAAGCGGCTTCAGTTCTTGCGTCAGTTTGACCTTGTAAGCATGTAGGCCAAGATCTTTTAGCAAAATTCGCCACAACGACGTCACAGAGATGCCCAACGCTTGAGAACGACGTGTGAGAGACACATTTGGGCTTTCTTGAACTGAAGCCTCAGCGGCAGCAATATTCTCAACACTACGGGCACTTTTTTGTCTCACTGGCACGGGAACATTTTGTACTGTGCCTGTGGATTCAAATTTTTCCACTAGACGCTCAATTGTTGATCTGGTAGGACGGTTATGACGACCATAAATTGCACGTAGCGGTCTTAAAGTTGAGGCCTCTGACTCCAAATTTCGGTAGTAAATTTTAATAATTTGGACTCGTTGTTGGCTCGTATATCTTTCCATGAGGAAATGGCAAACCTTACTGAAGAGAAATGTCAAAAGAGCGGGAAAAAATATGACGTCGTTTGCTGTCCCTATCGATTTACTTTTGTAGCGTCTCTGTTGAAAACCCCTTATGTTTAATTCATCTGCGGTTAAATGATGGCTTAATTTGGTAGTTATCCATTCTAATTCTCTTGAATGTTGGTTCAACGATTCATGTTGCTGCTTTATCGCCAAATATAGAATTTTATTACGTAGTGATTGAATCATTCCTGTTATTGAACGTTTCATTATGTGTGTTCCATTCACCTCAAAAAGATTAGAAATATATTTAGTAGAATTCTTAATGAATTTAAGAATTATACCTAATTTCCGAAAGCGAACTAAAAAAGTTATAGTGGCCTTTACTTTCACCATTTTGTTCTTAATAGTCTTAGACCTATTGATTTTTCTTTTCATTTCCCGATCGGCTTTTAATTTATTATATAAATTGTTGAAATTCATCTTCTGGTCAGTTTGAATTGAATTATTATTTATTAAAACATAATAATATTTGTTCCTTGAAGAAGTCGCTCAATGTGGAGACGAAATATTGGAAATATATAAGCAACACATACATATAATTGATCTTAAGCTCGTTTAAAGAATAGGAAGAATTTCAATTGAAGATCGTGGAAAATTTTTTTTAGTATTTTTTTTTAAGAGAAGGTATTTTTTTTTTGAAGAAAACCTTTTTTTACGAAAGAACAGGCAAAAAAAGTTATTTTGTTTTACAAAAAAGATACTCTTTAAAGAAAATCTAGTTTTTTAAGAAAAGCCAATTTGGTGTTAGATAATGTTTTTTTTAAACAAAAGGTATTTATTTAAAAAAATAATTTTTTTAAGAAAATGTACTTTGTGTAAGAAAATTTACTTTTTTACGCAAAGAGACTTCTTTAAGATAAGGTATTTTGTTATGTAAAGTTACTTTGTTTAAAAATATGAATAGGTATTTTTTTTGAGAAAATTTACTTTTTTTAAGAAACGCACTTATTTAAGAAAATTTTATTTTTTTTAAAACTTCTTCCACTTTGGCTTTTCTAAATTTAGTTTTTATTCGGTTCAAACTACAATATGTAATAAACAGGCTCCACCTAGAAAATTTCCCATGAAACAATAAATATATCCCCATATGTTATATGTTAGTCTAGACACAAACCAAGCCAAAAGTACGAGTGTAACAGGAAGTGTGCTGCCAAATGTAATTCCATGCTCAGGGTTGTACATCATGAATTTGCCAGTCTTGTACTTTGGCTTTTCCAAATTTACTTTTTATTGGGTTCAAAACTACAATATGTAATACAGAGGCTCCACCTAGAAAACTTCCCTTTAAACCAAACCAAACTAAAAGTACCCAATATAGTTGATAATAATGCCATGTAATAAAGTAGTTAAAAAAAGTTGTTTAAAATTTTTTCATTTAGCCCTAATTAGGCAACGTGCGATAAGGAACTTCGTTCCAAAAGTGCAATAAGTAACTTCGTTCCACGTTAGAATTCGTGTTCAAATATTAGTCACTGTAATCATAATTTAGTTTCTGTCACAAAAACACTTCTTACAAACTTATGTATTCGATTTTTCACAAGAGGCTTTGCTGTTAAAGAGAAACTATACATATTTGAATGTTACACGAGGACTTTACACTAAACACTATTATTTTATACAGAAAGTTATAAACAAAGTTGTGAAAAATCTATAAAGTGTATAGATGACAGCCAGCGAAGAATGTGGATGCATGTATTTACATTTTATGCCGCATAGACCCAGAATTTGTTAGGCTTTGGATAAAAACAATGGTTGACATATATTTTTCTACACGAAATTAAAATATCACTAAAGTCCATGTATTTGACAAGGCAAATATAACCAGGTAAGACCACACTACTTTTTGAAACGCCTGTATATTTTTGTTTTACTAGTATTACCATAAATTGAGGTGAAGTGAGACTTTTAAACACAATCGTTAAATCTGACGCCACTATTGATGCCTTCACACAAACACATACAAACAATTGTGGACACTTGGCTGGAGGAACTATTATTGTGGATGACACAAATTACTTTAAACATACATATGATACCCAGGGTAACCCATCCCTATTTTTGATCGAAAATATAAAAAATGTAAAAAAAATGTCTATATCTCGAAAACGAAGAGTCCAATCGAAAATGTAACTAAATTTTACGGGTTTTTCAGGGTTTCTCACAAAGTATTCCAATTAGCATGAAATATTTCTTGGTTCAAAAAATCGCCAAAATAAGAAAATCGCTAAAATAAAAAAATGGTTATATCTCGGAAACGGTGCCTCTCATCGCAAAAATAATAATTTTTTTACCTTCATAGGAGTCTTTCACGGCATACGGCATCACTTTTATATTTACAAAATCGCTAAAACGCCACTATGCGAATATCTCGGAAACGGAGCGCCCAATCAAAGAAAAAACAATTTTTCACGAGTTTCTGAAGGTTTTTCATAATGTCATCCAATCGTATGGAAGAAATTTTGCTCCAAAAATTTTCAAAATATGAAAATCGCTGAAATAAAAAATGGCTATAACTCGGAAACGGTGCATCCAATCTCAAAAATAATAACTTAGTTACATCTATAAGAGGCTTTAACATTGGATGTCTTTAATGCGATCTCACTTATTAAACAAAAATCGCTAATACATACATATGAGTGTTTCAGAGATTTTTTATTTGAAAAATTTTAGTTTAACGGATTTTAAATGATGCCGTATGAGACGCATCCATTGGCTAAAGCCTCCTAGGGAGGTAATAAATTTATTATTTTTGCGATTAGACGCACCGTATGCCAGTTATAATTATTTTGTATTTTACCGATTTACTTAATTCGGCGATCTTTTAAAAAAAATCAATGAGTGTTGGAACTCATGAGTGATGTGTTAACACCTTTTAGTTACACGGTACCTGTTCGATTACTATGAACACATTAGTAAATAATACATTATCAAATAAAAAAAAGAATCGTTTTTGCGCTCAAGGATCTTTTGCTATTGCACTTTCTTTTTTCTTACATCTGCTTTAACATTAAATATAATATTGTTACAATAAATAAAACAATATTTAGCTCACTGAAATAATTGTTAAACAGAGCTACGACAAAAAGTATTGAATAGTATAGAGAACTTATTGCACTCTTTTTCCGCTCTCATGTAGAGAGTCTGAGTAAAATAGCATAAACGAGACTTATTCTCTCTATATAATATTTCAATTTAAATGCATCATTTCGACAATGTTTTTACATAAAACAATACAAAAAGCATAAATGTTTCAAAAGGCTTCAATGTTTCACATCAAAATTATGAACAGACCAAGTTATGACAAAAAGAGAGTAATACCTTTTGAATCATTCGCCAGATGTCGCCAGTGCTCTTCAGTCATACAATTCGTTCCATGAGTTCTCTATACTATTCAATACTCTTTGGCGACGATGACCTGCTAGTTTGTTCGCTGCCGCTACATCAATATCATCATACTTATTTTCGGGCAAAGACTATTGTTGTACAACAATTACGTATGTAATAACGTAATATTAAATCGAGATCATTAAGACCCAGAGTTAAATTTGTCTACAAACCAAAATATTTCGTCATGCATATGTGACTCCAGAACCCGCTCACGGAGTCACATATACAGGGTGGAGCGTGGTATTTTGCTTTTTTGCAAATAGTGGCTGACGCGGGATTTATATTCGTCTGCCTTTCAGTTACCATCATGCATTGGACACGTGAGGCGTATTTCTCAAATGCCCCACGGGGAAGTGTTCCTGAACGGCAATCAATTGTAAATTGGGTAACTTCATTGAGAACAGCAGGGAATGTGTCATGTGTACGAAGGGGACCTGAGAGAAGGATTACAACACCACAAAACATCGAGAGAGTTAGAGCAGCAGTACTGCAATCTCCGAAATGCTCTGCTCGGAAGCAATCACTTGCTCTTGGCATTTCCAGACGTTCTCTCCACCGGATTCTTCATAAAGAACTGAATTTTCACCCGTATGAAATGTGCGTGGTCCAACAATTGTCAGCACGGGACTATTTGACACGCCGCACCTGTTGTGAAGACATTCTTGCAACTATACCCCGTGACGCAATTGTGTCCTTTTCTGATGAGGCACATTTCACTTAGCCCCAAGCGATTTTTTCCTTTGGGGTTACCTGAAGTCGAAGGTGTATATCAACCGTCCCAACACCTTGGAAGGCCTAATTAAAAATATTGAGGCTGAAATTGACAGAAGACTAGTCGACAAGCTTGTTAGAGTTCATCAAAACTTCAGAAAACGTATGCAGCAGTGTGTGTATAGCAAAGGTCGACATTTGCTTGCTGTTCAATATAATTAAAATATAAAATAAATTTTTCATAATTTTTGTATTTCATTCCCAAATAAGCACATTACCGCGCTCCACCCTGTATAATCCCTTAGAGGGATGCAAACTATTAGGCTAAACATTTAAACTTTAGAGCAAACATATGTGTCGTCGACACTACCACATGATTTTTCATAACTAACTACCTGAAAAGAAGCTAATCATAAACCTGAAAATCAGAAACAAATAAATACGCATATGTGACTGCCAAATATAATTATGCGAAAAAAAAAACAAAACAAGTAACCATAATGATCATTACCGACGAATGAAATTGTGTATCGCTGTAATGATCATATGTTTCAAATGTAAACCATGCAGAGCAACGAATGTTGGTGATTGCTAACCAATATGCGATGAGATAAAAAGATACTCGTTGGGGGCTACGACCTGCTTGTTACATCAATACCATCATACTTATTACAACAACCACGTATGTGATGCTAACGATGTGTGTTGTTTACATGTGTTCACTTTAATAGATTGCCCTACCCGCGTTTATAGATGTAAACACAACAACAATTATTTCATGCGAATTGGAACACTTTGTGAGAAACCCTTAGAAAGCCATAAAAATGTGTCACTTTTCCGATTGAACGCTTGTTTTTCAAGATATTGAAATTTTTTCATATTTTCGACAAAAAAAAATGGGCACGAAATACGAACCCTGGTTATAAACGATAATAATATTGTTCATATTTAAATATAAAATACAAAATTTAAATAAAAAAAACTATTAGTTTTTTCAAAAATTAAATTGTTCGGGAGTTTGGTCGTATTTTTAATTAATTTTATTCTTCGATATTTCGCTACCCATTGGGTAGCATCGTCAGGAAGATAAACACAAATATTAATTAGAAGCGAAAATAATTTCGTTGACGTTGCTACCCAAAGAGTAGCGAAATATCGAAGAATAAAATTAATTAAAAATGCGACCAAACGCTCGAACAATTTAATTTTTGAATACAAGACGAAAGGTCGGATAAATCATCACTTATTACATATTTTTTCTATAAAGTTCGTTGTGACAGTCATCAAATACAAGTAATTACTTTAGTTGAGCATACCAGTATATTATTTGGTACAACCGAATTAGCTTTTACATTTTCCGTTGATCCAACAAATAGAATATTCACCACTACAGGATAATTTGATTGCTAGAACTAAAACCCGATTGATAGATCACATTTATTTCTTGTTCAACTAAATATTTCAGTTCTTGCAACCAAAACTGAATTACAAATCAATTGATTTGCACAACATTTGGTGATACTGAACACAATTATTGGCAATCACAACTGCATAATGTGATAGGCCAAGGAACCGCCAAATGTTACTTGGCTGTAAATATAGTTGTGACAACGAATCTCTTCTCTGCGTGTACTTTTGTGCTGCTTCTATAAAACGAATTTGCAAAACCTTCTGATTAAAATCAACTCTCCCCGATCCTTTTCTATGATATAAATGACAATCAAGTACGGCATTATAAAAACGAAATGATTTATCCCAATTATTCTTATTTTTAAAATGTAGACCCTTTGACAACACACTTTGCAGATCTCTGGCATCTTCATATGCATGGGTCCCAAATCACAGAACTACTCAGTCACACTCCCATATCCTCGTATACTGCAATCCAGGCAAACATCTGCCAAAGTGTTAGAGTGTTAATGTGGGGTTAGATTTCCTTCATATTCGTTTTAGGAGTTTGGGGTTTTTCCCATATTGTCGTTATTGACAACTGTCTCGAGTCCTTCAGTATTGTACAAACTTTATTGGTTGTGATACGAGTATCTGTTAAATTTCGTTTATTATTAAAATGTTCAGCATAAATTATGACTGACTGAATATGCAAAAATGTCTAGCATATTGATAAGATGACATAAAATAATATTTTAAGATGATTTTGAAATGTATAAGAGATGAAACGCAAATCTATAATGGAAATTGTCATGAGAAATAATATGATTTAGACGAAATACTTGCATGTACGTTACAACATTCTCTAATAGACTTTATTGTGTGTTTTGCTTTATATAACTAAAACTTTAGCACTTTTGATTTATGTGAAATTTGACAGGGATTGGGTAACATATGCTAACGTCTCAGTAAATTGTGGGTTATTACTTGGAGAAGACATTGCTGAACATTGATTTTCGATCTGATAAGAGGCAGAATTAAGGGCCAGCCAGAAATTGGATTCGAAAATTCAGAAGACTTCCCCAGCCATTAAACTGTTTACCAGATTGATACACCGGTGATTTCAAAAGTGATATTACTCTGGTTTCCGATATATAACTTTGGATCTGCCATAATATTTGAGATATGAGGATTTATATTTCGCACATATAGAGCCACCGAAAACATCAATTACTCAGTCAATTACCAACAAATTGTTAAAACCTAAGTAACAATTTACTCCTTAGTAAATATATTTTTGATGTGTTACCATCTATAGGCACGGGCAGGGCAATCTATCAAAATGAACACATGTAAATAGAACATAGCGTTAGCATCACATACGTGGTTGTTATACAACAATAGTCACTGCCTGAAAATAAGTATAATGGTATCGATGTAGCGGTAGCGAACACCAAAGAGTATTAAATAGTAAAGAGAACTCATGGAACGAGTTGTATGACTCAAAAATACTGGCGACATCTGACGAATGATTCAAAACGTATTACTCTCTTTTTATCATAACTTGGTCCTGATGTCTGGATGTAAAATATTGAAGCCCTTGGAAACATTTATGCTTTTTGAATTGTATTATGTAATAGCATTGTCGAAATGGTGCATATATATTAAAATATTCTATAAAGAGAATAAGACTCGTTTATGCTCATTTACATAAGAGTTGGAAAAAAAGTGCAATAAATTCTCTATACTATTCAATACGTTTAGTCGTCGCTCTGTTTATGGGAAAACAAAAACAATTTTTCCAGTGAGCTAAATATTGCTTTATTTATTGTAACAATATTACATCAAATATTAAAGCAGATGTAATAAAAAAGAAGTGCTATAGCAAAATAGCCTTGAGCACAAAACCTATTCTTTTATTTATTTTCCAATGAACCAGTTACTAATGTGGTCATAGAAATCGAACAGTTACCGTGTAACAAAAAGGTGTTAACACATCGCCCGTGAGTTCGAATACTCATTGATTTATTTAATGAATCCACAAGTGTTCCTAAAAATTTGGTATATACTATCCGAAAGGCTTAAGTTCCTTCTTTGCAAGTCCTTTGAGAACCTGAAAATCGGTTGACAATTACCGAAGTTACAGGCACATTTCCGCAAAAGGTACGAAACCCCGGTTATTTACCCGTAAGTCAAGATTTTGGTGGTGTTTGGGAAATTTCGCAAATTGACTCTTACAACGACAACATTTATAATAAAAGTATTATCAATTCCCATATATATCTAAGGTGTATCAATAATAACGCATTTACACCGCCGTTTATTGCGGCCACGTAAGCGATAAACTTCTTCTTTAATTTTTGCCGTTTGCACCACTAAATTTGAAATTAAATTGACATACCAGCTGGCAACTCCGTGCTTAGACAAACTCCGAACCGAGATAAAATTATCGAAGACGGCGGTACTACCAAAAAATCAAGTCGAGAAAGCCGGCTCACAGTTTAAACCAATCAGAGTCATTTATATCGGCGGCGGCGTGAGCTTCAAAAAAGTTTTTGTGGCTGCGACGCATCGGAAAACTTTCGATCGGCTTCCATCTGCAAACAGTAGATTTTTTGTGTATATTTTTATTATGGTTGCATTTTCGTCGTACCTAGCAGAGTTGCATCGAAATGTAGACCAGTTTAAAATGAGGTTAAAAATTATACTTCCGATTTTCCAGATTAAAATTGTATGAGTACTCTTCTAGGTGGGTCAACGGAGTTAACCTTCCAAATGCGCTAATCTTGGTAGGTGTAAATGCGTATTAGATTGCACTTTATAAAGTTAGTGTAATTTTTTTTGCGCAAGTGGCAACTCTGAAATTTGGCAGCTGTCACATATGTTTATTCCGATTATTAAAAATGGATCGCTTTACGAAAGGACAAAGCATTATAATTGTGAAACCTTATTACAAAAATTTGGAAAGCTGAGACCATTCGCAATCTTCAAAAAATTTTCTGTCGAGAAAGTGCATCTAATGTGTCAACCATTTTTGAACCACATTTGAAGGCACTGGGTCGGTTATGGATAGTAAGACCCCTGTGCCGTCAACATTGATGCTGTAAACGAGAGTGGCGCCGACACCCCGGAAACATCAATTCGGCATCGTTCTCAACAACTTCAAATTTCACGAAGCACTACGCAGCGAATTTTGACAAAAGACCTCGACTTTCATGCGAAAAAAATTCAGTTTGCTCAGGACCATGGAAAGCTCCGGCAATTTTTTCAATTGACAATAGAGAAAAGTGGCGTCAATGCCAAATTTTCAAAAAAAAAATCGATCATCTTCTCCGATGAAATGCATTTCCATCTTAATGCCTTCGTGAATACACAAAATTGTCGAATTTAGGGCTCAGAAAATCCTCATGCAATCCTCAAGAAATGAATACACCCACAACGAGCAACTGTCTGCTCCGGATTTTGGTCAGGCGGCGTGATTGGACCTTACTTTTTTGAAGGTTAGACCGAAAATGCCGTGACTGTTAACGGCATTCGTTCCAGTAACATGATAACGCAGTCCTTGTGGCCTCAACTTCACTGCATGGATCTGGATGACATGTGGTTTCAGCAAGTCGGCGCCACAAGCCACACCGCGCAAGAAACAGTCGATTTTACTGCAGCAACGATTTCGAGAACAAATTATCTCACGAAATTCTGATGTCAAGTGGCCACCAATATCATACGATTTAACGCCGTTTGATTTCTTTCTTTGGCATTTTGTGAAATCTTGGGTTTAAGCAAATAAACCAGAAACAATTCCTGAGCTCAAGTCAGAGATCCAATGCGTCATCGGTGACATAGAGCCACATCTCTGTGAAAAAGTCATAGAAAATTTCATGAAAAGAGTAATGGCCTGGCATTAGAGCCGTGGGCGTCGTTCCATACTTAATCGAAACATGTCTTCTTTACAAACCAATAAAAACATCATAACTCTCTGAAAAAACCCCGTTTTTATTTTGAAATTATAAAGTTAGTTCTTACTCAGACACCCCTTTATATCATTCTTATTTGTATCACTGTGTTATCTTTGACTTCTACACTCAAAAAAATAAGAATTACATTTTATTCTGGCGCAAACCGCGCGCGATAGCCTTATGATCCTGAAGCGCAGTGGCAGCACATTTCGTACTCTATGAAAACTGCTGCAGAGACCGTACTTGGTTATGAAAAACTGCTTAAAGACAAACTATGGTACGATGAAAAGTCTCGCATGGCAAGTGATGACCCTTAAGTCAGTTTCAACGTGAGCCCCGAAGCGGTATTAGGTCAAGAGGAGAGAGGAAACACGTTTATTTAGGAGAAAAACGGTTGTAGAGAAACTGCGGCTCCACGAAATACACCCCAAAGGAAATAACCCCCAAACGAGAAATGAAATAATTTCCAATGTTTTTCCACACATTTTTGGAAGTTACTTCATATGAAAAAACAACTAAATTTTTTGGGAAGTATTTAATTTTTTTTGAAGTTATTTCGTTTTCCAATCGGGGTTTCCAAATTATGAAATAATCTCCAATGAAACTGTATGAAAATGGCACTTCTACAATAAAATTTTTTCGCCTTTGTTTCCATTTTGCCTTGGAGTTAATTTCATTTTTGAGTGGCTTTTATTTCATTCTTTGTTTTTTGGGGTTATTTCATTGGGTGCCATTTCCTGGGTGTTATTTCCATGGATTGTATTTCGTGGAGCCGAAGGACAGGCGTAAACCAACGGAAGAAGATAAGGATCCACCTTTGTAGAGATAAGGATGGGAATATTGTCATAGCTGGGCAGAGCATATTGGGAATATGCAGAGATTACTTCTCTGTTTTACTTGTCCCAAGAGATTTCGATATAGATGAGGGTGTGGATCACATACGGGACGATGGCGTCGACTACCCCAAACCGAAGTTAGAACTGCAAATTTCCAGCTTAAGAACAACAAAGATGCTGGAGCTGATGAAGTACCGGCTGAGATGATTACGGCTGGTGGCTATGAGTTGAAAGGATACGTACATACATGAGCTCATATCCAGAATCTCGCTTAAATGCAGAATAGCTTATATGCAAAACTCTCGAATGCATGTCCGACGATTGGTGTCTTGGATATTCTATCCTCTTTTATCCACCCAATTAAATGAAAGGGTGAACGTTGATAAACGTTATAATTTCGAGGTAGTGAACGAATTTATTTACCTCGAATCTGCCGTGAACAGGAGCAATAACTTAAGTCTGGCAATCAAATGGAGAGTTGTTCTTGCAAGCATATGTTATTTGGTGCTAAGGAAGCAGTTCAGAGATACGACCGATGATCCAACTATATCCGACTGTCACACAACCTGTTTTGCTTCATGGAGCAGATTCCTGGGTCATATCGCATGCTGACGAAACATCACTGGGAATCTTCGGGAGAAAAATGCTCCCAGAAATATATGGTCCTATAATAGAGCACAGCGAGTATCGACGACGAATGAACTACGAGCTGTATAATCTATATCCGAGCATCGAGATAGTTACGGGTATCAAAGTCGCTCGTTCACGCTGTCTAGTTGATGTGTGTAGAACGGATCGGAATTGACCAGTGCGAAAGGTATTTAAAGACGTATTCGAAGGGCATTAGCATATAGGACGACTAAGCGATACCTTAGCCCTACGAATTGGAGGAGAAAAGCTGTAGATCGAGCCGGTTTGAGAAACCTGTTAACCCAATTTTGTAAGGCTCGTGACCGTTGTGGGTTGTTTCAGGCCACCTAAGTACATATTAATTAAACAAATAAATAAACAAACTGAAAACAAATTTTAACTTATTTCTTTCTGACTGGTCTTAACAAGATATGAATGCCTCAATACAGATTGAGAATTGGTTTAGTGATCCAAATAAACAAGAGGTGCAAGGATGCTAGTTTCATATTGGTCACAGTGTGAAGATGAAAATAATGTAAAGAGTGTTTGAAACCAGCCCTGCAACCAACATAGATTTTGACAGATAGATCCGACGCAAACATCTTTCAAAATAATTCTGTGTTCTTAGGTATAAACCACTAAGGACTTCCATATAATAAATATATTTGTAACAAAAAGCAGCACAAACATTAAATACCAAGGTTTGGGATATAGCAACTAATCAATACTCCTTTTTGTTACCAACCATCTGCGCCATTGTAAACGAAAAAAGTACTTTAGGTTTCCTAAATATTTCTTAACATTCCAGCGCAATTCCCTTCAAAGCTATTGACACCTTTAAGTGTCTACCTACTCTTTTCAAGGATTGGACATATCTGACGATTTGTTTGCGAACAAAGGTAACATAAAACAACTTTCACTACAAAACAACAAACAAAAAGTTTTTAGCTCAGCTGTGTGTGGGTGCCTTTTTATTAAATGCTAAGAAAAGAACAACAAGAAGTCAAGAAAGAAGGAAAACTTTACACAGAAAAGGTTGTTAAAATACAATTTGATTGTTCTTTTCCATTCAGGTCGTACGATTTTTCTGGTTGTTTTTTTTTTTTTGTTTTTGCACAAACCAAATTTTCCAGCCTCTTGTTGGTGGAGGCAAAAGGAAAGAGGTCGATATATCTCAGATACCTATGCAAACATGCACATACATACTAAACTTTGTGAATATATAACAACCAAACGCATACATATACAAGTATATAGGTATGTATATATAAACGTAGTGAAAACTTTTACTTTGAATAGTGTAGCCTTGAGGGTTTCTACTGTAAGACTATTATCGATTACAAAGATTTCCCTTTGATATCATCAAAAAGAAAGTCTTCCAAAAACAAAAAAGGAAATGGAATTTAACAAAAGATTTGTGGATTATGCATGATGCTGTTGTTTAGAGGCAAAACCAAACAACAACAACAAAATGGCTGAATTTTCAGGCCTAATTGATTCCACAAACCATTGCATACTTTATGGCGTACATGCTTATGGCTTAAACTGCTTATACCATAGAGTAAATATAGGTAGAGAAAATCTTTCACTCACCAAATTTCTGACATTTGTCCTCGTGTGATGTATACGTTTGATGTTGAAAAGAATTGCTTTACTAATACCAGATAGAGGCAATGGTTCAAAACAACGAACAAAATAACAACAACGGCATTTCGTTTTGTGTGTTAAAATTAATGTGTTAAATACAACACAAATGTATGCTAACAATAACAGTCAATAAAAAAGTTTAAAACACATTTAAATTTCACAGATTTTCACCAAACTGGCATGAAAAATTAAAGCAAGAAGTTATTGTAATTCCACCTGGTGTATATCACTTTTCGTCAAACATCTCTCTATCACACCGACCGCATCACGAAGAGTGTGAAAGGAAACGTCAGATGAGACAAATGGCGGCTCTACTATAAATTTACTCTATGGCTTATACATTCGCATGTGTGTTGGTTTGCGAATCACGGAACTCAGATTAAATCAAGTGCTAATAGTTTTAATTAAATTCGGAAGTTGGCAAATGCTTTAGGAAAGGATTGGGACTAAGAAAATATCGTATTTTATAAAGGGCGTTATGTTTCTTAGTTTAAAATTTAGTTGGTTTTTATTGGAACCTTTTATGGGATAAGATGGGGAAAGGCTCAAAGGCTACAACTGCGTTGAACACTGGTTCTGAGTTGTTTTCCATAGGCCAAAATATGGGAAATTTTGATCAACATAGTACAAATATTTGACTTCTATAGGTAAACGATTGTAAGTAAGGAGTCCAGGATTAAATAGAGGATTTAAAATTTAAAGTCTTACAAAAGGGTATATTTTAGAAATTTGCACGTATTTTGGACTCTCGGTTTTTATGTTTGACATATATTGATATAGCCGTCGGTGGTGCAATGGCTAGTGTGCGCGGCTCTTGTACATGAGAACATGGGTTCGATCCCTGCACCGACCACCTTACATTTCTTTCTACGACGGTCACCCCGCTTAGTGATGGCGACACTATCGAGTACTTAGCCATGAAAATGCTTCTCAAAATACCGTTCGGAATCGGTGTAAAACTGTAGGTCCCAATGACTGAGAGTAAAACTAAAAGCCCATTTCTCACTAATTGTGAGAAGCTCTCCCCAATCCCTTCATGGGATGTTAACGGACGCCATTTTTTTTTTATTTATAATTGTTCATAATGTGCATAAGTTTTTTTTCTCGTTTGCTTTGGAAATTTAAAATTTAAAAAATTTTATTTATTTTTTTGGCTTTCTTGAACATTAACTCATACATTCAGCTACAAATTTTAGAGGGCCCAATTAATCTCCGTAATATATTTCCTCCTACATGCGGAAAAAGGGCACCAGCAACACATTGAAGAAACCATGTACATTTTAGGAAGCATAGTTTTCATGTTTCAACAACAAATATAGCAACAAATGAAATCAAATAATAGGTTTCAAAAAAACATATATTATAACCTCGGAATGATTGTGTCACCAACATATAATATTAACTAGCAAACACAATGTTTTGGACACAACTATACGTGGGTGGATCAATAAGTCCGTGACTTTTCGAATAAAACACAGTTTTCTTTGCAAAAAAAAATTATTTTTTAACATGATTTCCTTTTAGCTCAATGCACTTAGTCCAAAGTTTCTCCAATTTTTGTATCCCTTCCAAACAATAGGATTTTTCGAGGTTCATAAAATAGGCATTTGTTTGATCAATAATTTCATCGTTGGAGCTAAATCTGTTTCCACCGAGCCATTTCTTTAGGTTTAGAAATAGGAAATAGTCACTTGAGGTTAAATCCGGAGGATATGACGGATGAGATACCAATTCGTAGCCCAATTAAACAACTCCAAACAAGCCTTTGAAGTTATCACACGATTACGTTTAAGGTCAATTGAGATCCTCACTTTTACCTCAATTGGCTGTCCAGAACGTTCAACGTCATTTGTACTTGTGCGACCATAACGAAAGTCAGTAAACCACTGGCTTACCATTGAAATCGATGGTGCAGAGTCTGCATAGTATTTATCGAGCATTTTCTTGGGTTGATTGACAGTTTTTTTTTCGCAAAAAATATTGTACAATGAGCACTCGTAATTCACTTTTCTCCATTCTAAAAAAAATGCACGAGGTTGTATATTTTTAACAGCTGTTAAACGCAAAGTAAATGGCGGAACTTGCTCAAAATTTTACAGTAGACTATTAAGTCACGGAACTTATTGAAAGTGGAAAGTTACGGACTTATTAATCCGCCTTCGTATTAAATAATTTCTAACTTTAGGGGAAAGAGAAGACCAAATCTGTTTATACGTAATGTTCCATTTGCCGGAGGATTTAGAGCAGTGAATACCAGTCTTGAACAAAATCAAATTCCACAACACAGTCATGACTTTTAAAATTAACTATGCGTTATTGGAACGAAGTTCCTTATCGCACGTTGCGGGATGGGGGCTAAATGAAAAAAAATTAAACAACTTTTTTTAACACTATTATGCTTATTAACTGTGGCCGTCGGTGGTGCAATGGTTAGTGTGCGCGGCTATTGTGCATGAGATCCTGGGTTCGAATCCTGCTCTGACCACCTTAAAAAAAAAAAAAATTTCATTCTGCGGCGGTCACCTCGCATAGTGACGGCGACACTATCGAGTACATAGCCATGAAAACGCTTCTCAAAATACCGTTCGGAATCGGTGTAAAACTGTAGGTCCCAATCAGTGAGTGAAAACTGGAAAGCGCACAGCTCAGTGATTGTGAGAAGTTCTCCCCTGTCCCTTCAGGGGATGTAATGGGAAACCATTTATTTTTTTATGCTTATTAACTATATTGTTTACTTACGCTCTGGTTTGTGTCTAGACTAGCCTATGTTGGGACAATTCTTGTTTAATGGGAAGTAGCCCATATTTAGTATATACTGTAGTTTTGAACCCAATAAAAAGTAAATATAGAAAGGCCAAAGTGAAAGAAGTTTACAAAGAAAATTTTCTGAAATAAGTACCTTTTCTTAAAAAAATACCATAACTTAAAGAAGTACTTTTGCCTCAAAAAGGTAAATTTTCTTACAAAAAGTACCTTTTCCTAAAAAACTTTTTTTTTTAAATAATGACTTTTTCTTCAAAACAAACAAATACAACAAATAGCATTTTCTTAAAAAACTACCAATCCTTTACAGAGTACCATTTTTGTGAAACAAAAAAACTTTTCTTGAGACTAAATAACTACCTACTCTTAAAAATGTACCCATTCTTAAAAAAGTACCAATTCTAAAAAAAAAAACAGCAGACAGTTGTCCGAGGCCTTCGGCCACGGACTGTCCCTGCAGGCTGTGTCAGAGACACGGCCATTAAGTTTAACGTAGAATACGCCATCCGATAAGACAGAAAACATATATAACAATAAATGATAAATAACATAAGCAAATGAGTTTATTTTTTTTGATAGTTATGTCTGATATCAGCATTGTTATTTTGCTTACTTGGCAGCACTTTCATTTAACATAAAAATGTATGAATTAATTTTTTCGCATATTTTTTATAATTATATATCCATGTTAAATTCAAATTCACTTTTAACATTTTGTTTCACTTAAATACATAAGTAAATATACGAAATTTCAATATTTCATCAATCAAAACAACAGCCGAAGGTTTGTGTCCACACTGAAACAGCAGCATAGTTTGTGTTCTCGCTACAAACTCAAACACTCAACCATACACCACACATATGTTTGAGTGTATGTGTTTAAACAATTTTCATTTAAGAAATTTAAATATTCGGAAGATATCAACCAATATGAAATGTAAATCAAACGAAAGATAACATCTTCATTTACCCACAAAAAAAATTTTTAAAAAAAGTTATCTCGCCGTTTCGTCATAATCAATGAAATAAAGATTACAACAATAACAATCTGACATGACTCCCTATACCGTAAGGTAAGACGTATTCTACGCCAAAAATTCCATTTTTTAAAAAAACTTTTCTTCAAAAAAATACATTCTCTAAAAAAAATACCTTTGCTTACAAAAATTCCTTGTCTTAAAACTACCTTTTCTTAAAAATAAAATAATACATTTTCTTTTCTTCTCTTGAGATAACTTATAAATAGCCTTTTCCTAAAAAGAGTACCACTTCTTTAAAAAGTACCTGTTCTTAAAAAAGTACATCTTTGTAAAAAAAATTCATACTCCTATGGGATTTTCTTATAGAAAGTACTTCTTCTTAAAAATAGTACATTTTCCTTAAAAAAAAACATTAGCTTCTAATAAAAGAAGTGCCTCTCTTTACATTTTCTGTAAAATGCAATACATAAAAAGGACCCAAAATATCCTTTTTTTTTTAAATAAATTAAATACAAAAATTTTAAATAAAAAAATTTTCTTAAAAATAGTTTACCATTTTACAAATTATCTTTTCTTAAAGATTCATTTAAATTATCTTATTTTTCAACGGGCGCCTTAGGCGTGTTGGAACTAAGTAGTGCATAATATACATATAGCGAAAGGAACTGCGTTCAAATCGGGTGTCCCCTGACACCTCATGTAATTTTTTTTACGAAATATAAAGTGCCAATGGTATTTGACATTAAAAAAAAATTATTTAAATTTTAAATTTCTCTAGAACATATCAAAAAGTTTAAGTATATTCATTTATTTTTTACATTTATTACATTCTTTAGAATATAACTCATGAACCATAAACTGAATAAATATTTCATCTTCTTAAAAAAATGAAAAGGTTTAGTAATAATAGTCTTCTCCCTTTGCTGTGGTCCTTCACTCAAACTCATCACAACAAAGGATTTTTCTATTCGATACAAAGTATTTCTTTGCAAATCCCTACTCTGACAATACCATCACGTACGTGTTAACTTTGTTAACAGATATGCAAACTATGCAACATTTTCCTGCAACAACAAAATCACAGCGAACGCAAGCACAAAGCAAATGAAAACACGACGAGTAAGTAAATGGAGTCAGTAAAAGGGGACAGACTGCTGAGCAGAGCAAAGAGACTGAAATAAAATATAAATATTAACTTTGTAAATTGTGGCAACACTTGTTAAGGCGATAATATTCAAAAGTATATACATATAATACGAGTATAGTGGACTAAGACTGACTGACACTCAGTATACAAATGCAGCAACAATGAGCAAATGCCATACAGTGGGAGTAGACAGGCAACATCAATAGTGATTTGAGAAATTGCTGTAAGATGTTTGAAAAATCAAATCCTAATACTTTAAGCAACTAAGGATGTTGTTACCTACGCCCAACACTTGTCAAAGAAGCTGTATAATTTTCAAGTTATTTCTATTTGATTCTTCTGTACAAATAAGAACACACTCTTGTGGTGCATATAATATGATCTTATAAGAATTGTTTTTTGTAGTTTGCCACCGACACCGTCTCTTTAACAAGAATTTACAAATGGAACTCGAGTTAACAGCTTTTTAGATCCAGGTGCTTTCAAACTAAAACTTGTATACTTATAGTTACATTCCCTTCGTATGAATAACTCACCAAATGTATAATTTAAATACTCGTATAATCTCGTTTGTTTTATTTAAATAAAACTTCAAAACTGTTAAATTGAAACGAACGTCTAGGTTCACTACAAACAAAGGGACAATTCGAAATTTTTTGGAAAAAGTTGTTGATCCTCTTTACAGCATTATACAATATCCTTATCCATTTGTAAATTTAGTATCAACCACATAAATCATATTGTATTTCTATTGAAATCCTACGATACTACAGAGCCCAGGGATACTTTGCACTTCTCTGAAATAAACAACGTTACATATTGTATTTTAAATAATATATTGTGTTAATTCTATTAAACAAATGAACAATATGAATACTGGTGCACTGGAATTGGGTCAAATGTTCGCAAGGATAACATTTGTTGAAACAAAAAACATTTCTCAAATTTGAGTTCGGAATTTTCTTAAATTTATTTGAAAAAATTCACTTAATTGCAGTCCATTTGTATCTAAAATTAAGAAATTGATTGAAGTCTGAAGAAACTCTGCTTAACCCTTCAGCATTCCTTGAAAATTTACCTCTCCTATGATCCTGGGATCAATTTGATGTTAATTTGTTAAAAAAATACAACATTTTTATGTGAAATTTATTATTTTATTCTATATCAGAAAGATTGCAGTTTTTAAATTTAGTGTAATTTTTTGTGCAAGTGACAATACAGAAATTCGGCAGTTGTCGCATACGTTTACTCCGATTATTAAAAATAGAACAACGCGTTGTAATTATGAAAACTTATTAGCACCATTTGAAAAGTTATGCTGAGACCCCTCGCACACCCAAAGAACTAATTGTTTGAAAAGAGATTGTAGCAACCGTAAATTCGCCTGTTGCCACCGAATTGAGGTTGCGACAACCGAACTGAGGTTGCCACAACCGAATTGAGGTTGTTACGACCGAATTTAGTCCCAACTACCGAAATTCAGTTGAAACAACATCGTTTCATAATTGGTTTGGTTGTGACAACTGAATCTTCAATTACACAGTGCAACACGAAAAAATATAACCACATACGGACACCACTACGTGATAAAAGACCAAAAAATAAGACCCCTTTCTCCCAGTTTTGCCCAAAGTCCTCCAGGTTTTTTTACGGGCCCCCAAAGAAGTGGGCCTCGGTGTCATTTTTGCAAAAAAGTGATGATTTTCTTAAGCTCATATCTTGCAAACTGATCGGAATTTTGATTTACACTCTGAGGCATAGTTGTAGCTCTTGTCATAGAGAACAAAAATTGTTAACATATAAAATCAAAAAAAACTTCATCTTGAAGGCCAAAATCGCGAAAAACTTTAAAACATGAGCGAAAAATCGGCCCAAACGCGTTTTTTTACATTCCGCTTTTACGAACAAATTTACTTTATGAAAAGTGCGCCAATTTTCTTTGGCCTGGTAGGGCTTACAGCGGTGATTAAAACTCTAAAGTTTTATTAAGGACGCCGATCCAACTTCTTGAGATATAGGCCTTTATATCTTGAGTATATAATCGCTTATATCTCACCCATTTCTCATCCGATCTGGTTGAGATGGATATCATTGAGAAGACCTTTGAAAACGCTATAAATCTGTATATAAATATGTTAATTTTTGTTAACTCGTTGGGGTAAATTAAAAAAAAAAATATTTTTTAAGCTCACTTTTTTAATAAAAATCTGGTTTTCTCAAAAAAAAAACGGCCCTAGTAAACTTATTTCTTCCTAGACTCAGTAAAAGACAACACTTCAAGCTTTTTTCTAAGGTATAACACTCCGCATTAACCCTCCTAAGACCGGAGATAGTGAGGTTTTTCTAACATACGTATTTCCTGGAAGCCAAAATTTTAAGTGTAAGTGTAAGAAAATAAGCGATTTCTTAAAAAAAAATTGATTTCCAAACCTTTAAACGTAAATAATTGTCAGTGAGGAGGCCGAGTGTGTGAGTGCACTGTAGCTTCACTGATAGTAAGTGGATTCTAATAAAAATCCTCAAGCTGGTGGGTGACTTCCCGTGCCCAAACTATCAAACAACTACCTGAAAGCAAACATCTGCATTGAATTCACATAAAAACAACCCAAAATATAAAAAAAATACCTGGAAACACATTGTAGCTCTTGTCATAAAGACGCAATTATGAACATATAAAATCAAAAAAACTTCTATCAAAAAACTACCTGGAAGCAAAGATCTGCATTGAATTCACAAGGGACGCAGCACACAATGTAAAGGCGCGACGTCAACGAGAGCTCAGCGATGAAAGTTATAAAGTGAAAGTGAAAGTAAAAAAAGTGAAAGTGCTACAGCATAATTCGCACACAACATTGGCAACTGGCAATTTCATTATGCAGTGTGAAAATATTGATTTATTTTGCTACGTTTGCGGTCATCAAATCAGAAAAAAATAGTTCTACAACATTGCAAAAGGAAAAGAATCTTTTAACTAGTGCATTCAAGAAAGCATATCAGTTGTTTTTCTACGAAGAAGACTTGACCGTTGAAAATTACACACCTAATACAGTGTGTCGCCAATGTTATAACAATCTCATATCATGGTTGAGTGGAGGCAAACATAGTATGAAGTATTGTAGGCCGGTAAACTGGATTAATCTCCCAGATGATCATGATGAAACCAGTTGCTATGCATGCATGTGGTCTAAATTGATATGCTGAGAGGAACAAAAGTTATAAAGCAACTGTGACAGCCACACTACCAGTGCTTGCACCTGCAAATTTTGTATCACCAAGGCCGCCAACTCCAGATCGTAGTACAGAATGTACAGGAATGACTAGAGCAAGTGGTGTTACTTATGAAGATCCATTTGATATCGATTATGAGCCCCAACAGGGAAGAGACGGACCACAACTAATAACACAAATGGAAATGGATTTCATTGTGGCCATATTGGGGCTATCGCAGCGACTTGCCATATTTTTGACAGCGTTTTTAAAGCAAAGAAAACTCACACATTGTAATGTGAACTCTACGGCGTACCGAAAACGGCAAGCTGGATTTCAGAGCCTCTGCACTCTAAATGATGACAATTCGTTCGTTTACAGCAACGATGTAAAAGCTTTGGTGGCAAAAATGGGAATGAATTAAATACATCGCTAGTGAGTGTAGATTATTTATTGATGGTTCTGTTTCAAGCTTGAAAGCAGTGTTGTTGCATGTGTCGAACCGAAAACCTTCCATTCCGCTGGCAATGGGTATTAACATGAAAGAAAGCTATGAAACCTTGAAAGATATAATGGAAAAAATCAAATACTACGAAAATAAATGGAAGATTTGCTGTGATTTGAAGGTCATCAACATTTTGCAAGGGAACATCGATTAGGGCGGCTTTCTGAAATTCTTTTGTTTTCTTTGTAATTGGGATTCGCGCGCACATCTGAATCAATACCAATGTAATTCGTGGAGACCAAGAGCAAGTGTGGAGGAACAAATGGAACAACATAAACTGAGGAATGCACCTTTAATAGACACTACTCAAGACATCTTGCTGCCACCGCTCCACATAAAATTGGGAATTGTTAAAAAATTCATCGAAGTGGCCGTTGTAAATTGCCCAAACGCATTCAACTATTTGAAAAGCGTTTTCCCAAAGCGTAGCGATGACAAAATTAAAAAAGGTATTGTAGTAAATTTAAAACGAATTTTTGTTCACCTCATTGTACTATTTCCACTTTGTTAATGTTTTCTTTTCTGTCTTTATTTTTTGTCTTCATTTAACAGGCGTACTTAATGGCCCTGACATTAGAAAGCTATTCAAGAGCAACTTTGAATCATCGCTTCATGATTATAATCATTCAATGGCATGGATTTACCTTCAGCGTGTATGCACCAGAGTCTTGGGAGAAGAAAGAAATTCTGTATTATTTTGAGAAAATTGGCACATCTTCATTTTCATTTTGACGATTTTATCAAACAACTCCCTACCGAATCCGATGAGCAAGGAGAACGGTTTCACCACACCACAATGCCCATGGAAAAACGGTACAAAGGCAAAAAACTCGACGCATTGGCAGAGGTAATATCAATTTTATTGATGCATTGTTTTGCATTCCTTTTTTGATTTTTTTCTAATTCATTTCAGGTATGTTGGTGGAGTCACAAGATCACCCTGTATGATGTTAATGAAGTATCTGTAAAAGAAAAAGCTGGTGATGGAGGGCAGTCTGGAAGTAACGTGCCTGTGGACACCATAAGTTCTGAATCAGATTCAGATTCGGAAGATTCGGACGACGATTTGGGTCCTCAACTTAAGAGAGTGCGATTTGCAAGTCCAGGTCCATCAACATTATAAACATAATACGAATATTTTTTTTATAATTTTTGTAATAGATAGCATAGTATTGTAGTGCCATCCCTGCTGAGACTACTAATCCCTACAACACTGAATCATTATTACTAAATATCCATGCTACTACTCTTTGTTACAACCCTAACTCTAAATGTCAACCCATACCACCTAAGGACTAAGATTAGTAAAATCAGTAATAATATAACAATGAAACCTGCAACATGCCTTTCACTCAATGTTGAAGTAAAGAAAAAACAAATGAAATTAAAAAATTTTCGGGAAATTTTTCACTTTTGCGGCTATCTAAGGGCTACCTAAACGGTGTTAAGACTCATTCCTAGGAAGTTCATATGTTCTAGAAAGTTGTTTATTGAAATCTTAGAATCATTCTTGTAGTTGACTGTTTCCTTGAATTTTGTTTGTTTGCTACCTATGGACCTGAACAGGGGAAAAATGGTAAAAAAAAATTTAATTTTTTAAAGTTTTTTGCAATTTTGACTTTGAAGATGAAGTTTTTTTTGATTTTATAGGTATACAATATTTGTTCTTTATGACAAGAGCTACAACTTTACCTCAGAGAGTAAAGCAAAATTCCTAACGGTATGCAAGATATGAGCTTGAGAAAATTATCACTTTTTTCAAAAATGACACTTCTTTGGGGGCCCATAAAAAAAAACCTGGAGGACTTTGGGCAAAACTGGGATACAGTGGTCTTTTTTTTTTGCTCTTTTATCACGTAGTGGTGTCCGTATATGGTTATTTTGCCATGACTTAAAAAATTACACACTGTATTATATTCGGTTAGTCAACTAAATTTTCTAAAACGTCGGTTGGAACAACCGAATTGGAAATTAATTCGGATCCAACAACCGAAATTGATACCAAATTCGGTTGTAGTAACAGAACAAGATTGGGATGAGGAAATGACGAAACACCTTCTCTTGGATTGCCCTGCTCGGGCAGGACTGAGAAGTAGGATATTCGGAGCACATTTAGTTAGCACCTTAACCATACAGGATATTCCTGTAGATCTCATAGACAAATTCATTCAAAGGGCAAATTGGCTAGACGACTAGTCAATAGTTTGCTATAGAGGAAACTGCAGGTATCACAATGGGCTTCTTTAGCCTACGTGTGCTAGACAGCGTGCTGTCTTGCAGCCATTTCAAACAACCAACCAACAAAATCTGGCATCAAGTCGGTTGCAGTAACCAAATTTGGCATCAATTCGGTTGTAACTATCGAATTTGTTGTCAATTCGGTTGTCACTACCGACTTTGGTATCAATTCGATCGTGATAACCGAATTAATCCTTAAGTCGGTTGCAACGACCGAATTCGGCGTCAATTCGGTTGCTGTAACTGAATTTCTCATTAATTCTGCAGGTACAAAATAATCCTATGTATTTCAAATGTGACGTTTAAAATTATAAAACCAAATATGTATTATATGAAAAGAAGTTAAAGAATGTTCTCGTCACGGTGTTGTTGGTGGTAAGGTAAGTAAAAATATTGTAATGGCGGTTTTTTGTTAAACCGTTTTATTTTGCAAAGAATGTCCAAGCGGATATCAAGAATTTGAAGCTTTCCAAGTTCGGCCGTTTATGCTGCAATAATCTGTGTAGGAAATGTTTTAGGAGCGAAATCAACAGATACAACACGCTAGGATTGGCGGGGTGACCAATGATGGCCGGGACTTCAAAAATGGTCGGTAGTGACATGTAAAATAAATGTGTTATGCTAAAGATTACCCTAACAAATAACTTTATTTTCTCCCTCTCTAATGCTTTTCATAAGAATACTAATAAGTCATTAGTTAATAATAAAAAAATCCAAAATTCATTTCTGACACTATCTAAATTCGGTTGTGACACCTCTCATGAGGTTGTGTTAACCTCTAATGAGGTTGCGACAATCTCTAATGAGATTGTGTCAGCCGCTAATGAGGTTGCGACAACCTCTAATGAGGTTGCGACAACCTCTAATGAGGTTGCGACAACCTCTAATCTCTCTTGCACCAAATACAGCACCACAAACACAAATATTATAAAATTTTAATAATTGTGTCTTCAAACACACCAAAACACAAAAACCAAATAACAAGAAAGACATCCAAGTGTATTGACTCCGAACCAAGTCCGATTTTCTGCCCAATACATGCAACTACAACTCAGCAGACTTAAGAAATACTCATTTTATGAATCGCTGACAGAATAATGCAAAAATACAGCTTTGACTGTAAATTATCTCTTCTTGTACTTCATTCATTATCTTGCTCTCAATGGAGACCAAATTGTGCAACCAACACGACTGTATTTGTATCCCAAACGCAGCTATCCTTGGGCCACAAACACATTCATTATAACATATCAAGCATTGTGTCTCCTATATGTAATATTGAATAGCAAACACGTTGTGGTTGGACACAAGTCTATTATGCCTGCAACAACCTCCAAACACACGTTAAATTTGCATGCAAATAACAGCTTTTTCGGCGTGTACAAAAATTAGATATCAAATTGAAGGTTTGAAAGAAAAAAACGACTTTTTTATCAACCAATAATTTATCAACGTATGAATTTCAGCCGATGTCTGACTGGTGGTAGAAGTGGTGATTAATCACGTTACTCACGACTGTTAGAGTGTATTCAATCACTATTCGTCCATCCGCATGTTTACTTGAACCTTTCCTGGCTAGTTCATCACCAGCTTCCTTTCCGGCTATATTCGTATGACCTGAAACCCACAGTAGGGAAAGTCTTGTCGTAAAGCATTCACGAACCAGTACCGATCTATTCTCCTCTGACGATGGACTCCTTATCCGAGAAGATTTGTACACTCATCCCTACTATAGCTTGATTTCGCAACTGACGACACGACAATGACATGAGAAGTATCAGCGGCTTATTTCTAAAATTAAAAAAATAGTAGGCGGCGGTGCGCCCTGGAGGCCTCTGAAACACAAAAACACTTTTTAATTTCTAGGCCATAATTACCGAACTTCAGCAATGGACAAGGATGCCCACAAAAGATTATCGAACGCATCAGGCGTGAGCAGACCGGAAAATATTCTGCGGGGTGGCTACTATAGTAACACGACCAAAGCCGTGATAAAGCTAGACCAACTCCACTCCACTGGACACTCCACTCTGCGGGTACACAAAGAGCACATACAAAAGTTGGGACAGATTTTTTTTAGTTTTCAATATAATCTCATTTTAGCTCGATACACTTTTTCCAGCGATATTCACTAGCTTCGATACCCTGTCTATAGTAAGAACTGTTAAACTCCTCCGTCTTGGAAACCGAATGTGGAGGAGAGGGTGAAAAAGGCGTCTGTTGCTCTTTACTGATGTAAAGGGCGATAGGAAAGCGCTGGGGACTGTCTCCTAAGATCACCATGTGGATTTCTACGGCAATAGGCAGACCAATACTTCTCTATGGCACCGTAGTTTGGTGGAGGTCCCTCCAAAAGAAATATATTCTGAATTCCTTGACGAAGATTCAAAGATCAGCTCTGATTATCGTTAGTGGGGCAATGGACACGACGTCAGGCACTGCACTTAGTGCTAACATCTGTACTCCTGATATCATGGCCGAATCGGCAGCCGCAAAATCCCTGGATGCGTCTAGGCACTACGGCGCAGGCTCTTCCGGCAAAAGAAGGGGTTAGTATGCCAATCTCTACCTGCCGTTTGCAGATCAGGCAGTGGGCCGATAATATGTTTAAGGACAAGTGGAGACTTACTTCAACTTGCAAACAACACAGGGTCCTCTTGCCACAGGTGGACAGGAAGAGGACTAGGCAACTACTTAACTTGCCGAGAGGCAGGTTATCCACAATGATAGATAGGAACACTTACAGGACATTGTCTTGTAGGAAAACACGCCCTAAGATTGTGACATAGAAACTCTACTCTCTGTAGATGCTGCATGGAAAAGGACGAGGAAACGACGAAACACCTCTTGGATTTCCTTGTTCTGGCAGGACTGTGAAGTAGGATATTCGGAACACATTTAGTTAGCACCGTAGCCCTACAGGATATTCATATAGGTCTTATAGACAAATTCATTGAAAGGGCAAATAGACTAGACGACTAGTCAGTAGTTGCTATAGAGGAAACTGCAGGTATCACAGTGGGCTTCTTTAGCCTAAGTGTACTAGACAACGTGCTGTCTTGTAGCCTTGTCGACCAACCAAACTCCTTAAAATAGCCATCAACCGCAGACGCCACCTCTTCGTTCTTGGAAAAAAATTTACCACCGACCCATTTTTTCAATTTTGGAAATAGAACATATTCCGAGAGAGGCAAATCTGGCGAATAAGGTGCGTGATGAAGCAATTCGAACTTTGATTCATTAATTTTGGCCATCGCAACAGTGGATGTGTGAACTGGAGCATTGTCTTGATGAAACAACACTTTCTTTTTCGCCAAATGCGGCAGTTTTTCCACAATGTCATCACTTAAACGCTGCAATAAATGAGCAAAATATTCGTCGTTAATAGTTTTTCATTTCGGAAGAAAATGTAAAAAAATACGAACGAAGTTCCTTTCGTTATATATTATGTACTTGTTAGTTCCAACACACCTAAGGCGCCTGAAGCAAAATACTGTAATTTATATGGATCTTGAAAAATGATATACTTTTGTTAAGAAATTTTTATTTATTGAATGTATTTTTAAAAAAAAAAGTATATTTTTAGGCCCCTTTTGTAAGAATATATATTATATTTTCCCGAAAAGGTCCTTTCTTTGATAAGAGGTACTTCTTTTTTTAAAATAAAAAAAATGGTTTCCCGTTACATCCCGTGAAAGAATTAGGGAGAGCTTCTCACAAACCAGTCAGTTGTGCGCGTTCTAGTTTTACACTCACTGGTTGGGTCCTACAGTTTTACACCGGTTCCGAACGGTATTTTGAAAAGATTTTTCATGGCTGAATACTCGATAGTGTCGCCGTCAGCTAAGAAAAAGCCTAAGAGTATGCATTGTTTTTTTAAAAAAAATACTTTTTTAACAACAGGCACTTTTTAAAGAAGTTGTTAGGATAAGGTTATTTTTTAAGTCAATTTACTTATTTTCAGGAAGGCTACTTAACTCAAGGAAACAAACGAAATAGTGGTACTTTATTTTTAAGAAATGGTACTTTTAAAAAAAGGAATTTTTGTAAAAAAATGTATTTTTTTACGAGAAGGTATTCTTTTTTTGCAGAACAGCTCTTTTTTTAAGAAAGAACCGATACAATTTTAAGAGTAGGTACTTATCTCAAGAAAAGTTATTTTGTTTTACAAAAAAAGGTATTCTTTAAAGAAAATGTAGTTTTTTAAGATAAGGCAATTTTGTTGTAATATAATGTACTTTTTTAAAAGAAGGTACTTATTTTAAAAATTAGTTAGTTTTTTTAAGAAAAGGTATTTTTTGTAAGAAAATTTACTTTTTTAAACAAAGGTACTTCTTTAAGATGTTATTTTATTAAACTTATTGTACTTTGGCTTTTCTAAATTTACTTTTTTTTTATTCGGTTCAATCTACAATACGTAATAAAGAAGCTCCACCTAGAAAATTTCCCATTAAACAAGAAATATGTTAGTCTGGATACAAACCGAAAATACGACTGTTAAAGTGCTGCCAAATGTTATTCCATGCTGAGGGCTGTGTTTCATGGATTTGCCAGTCTTGCACTTTGGCTTTTCTAAGTTTACTTTTTATTAAAAAGTAAAAATCAGACGCCATTACGTTACATGCAGATGGAACCGTCTTCGCCTTCTTTAGGCACGATTTTCCCATTGCAGTCCACTACTTTGACTGTTCCTTTGTCTCAGGTGTGAAGTGATGGATCCACGACTTTTCCATGGTTTTAAATCGACGCAAAAATTCGGCTTTATTACGGTGAAACCTCGCCAAATACGCTACTGAAACATCTTCATGACGCTGTTTTTCTCTATATTACTTTTTGAAATGCCTATGATGCCAGCTAGCTCACGCACCTTCAACCGAAGATCATCCAATAACATTTTATGGATTTTCTTAACCGTCAATTGGTCGACCACTAGGGTGTCCGAGTTAGTAGCTCGTACGGCCTCGTTTAAGCTCTGCTACCCAATAGTTTACAATCGCTACCGAAGGAGCAGAGCCTCCCATTGAAGAATCTAGCTTGGCTTTAATATTGCTAGGACTGAGACCTTTCAAATGGAAATATTGAATAACATAACGCTGACCAATTTTTTCCATATTTACAAATTCAATGAGATCGTTTAAATTTGACGACTCAAATAGAAATACTAAACAAAATAAAAATGCTAAATAAAAATACTGCTAGATAATTTGATCAGGTTGAAAGCCTCAAATAAAGCTGGTCCTAATGGTATCACGGACTAAATATTGCAATACTGCTCGAATTCTCTCAGCTTAACGTTGACTCTCTTATTTAACGCTTCGTTGAAGTTCGATCATTTTCCTGCACAGTGGAAGAGCTCTTATTTAGTCCTTCTCCACAAATCTGGTAGTTTAGTAAATGTTGCAAATTATAGGGGAATTGCAAAATTGAGTGCCATTCCTAAACTTTTTGAGAAATTAGTCACAGAGGTAATTTCTCATCATGTTTCCTCTATTTTAGATACATGTCATCATCATGGCTTTCGGAAGGGTCGTTCCACCGTGACTAATTTGCTTCAGTTTTCCTCTTCTATTATTGACGGCTTTATTAATGGAGATCAAACTGATGTGATCTTTACCGATTTTAGTAAGGCCTTTGATAAAGTTAACCACAATTTGTTATTATATATAATCGGGGCAATGGATTTTAATTGTAACATGCTGAATTGGATTAAAATAAATAAATAAATGGTTTCCCATTACATCCCATGAAGGGACCGGAGAGAACTTCTCACAACCACTGAGCTGTGCGCTTTCCAGTTTTCACTCACTGATTGGGACCTACAGTTTTACACCGATTCCGAACGGTATTTTTGAGAAGCTTTTTCATGGCTATATACTCGATAGTGTAGCCGTCACTATGCGAGATGACCGCCGCCGAAAGAAATTTGAAGGTGGTCAGAGCAGGGTTTGAACCCAGGATCTCATGTACAAGAGCCGCACACACTAACCATTGCACCACCGACGGCCATTGAATTAGTTCTTACTTAATGAACCGAGAACAGGTGGTATCATTTGGCCGATCATTCTCAAGATCAATTTTTGTGTCATCTGGGGTGCCTCAGGGCAGTTATATTGGCCCGGTTCTACATTTGTTATTCACTAACGACTTACCCGCCTCCATAATGCACTCTAAATTGTTAATGTACGCTGATGACGTGAAGATCTATTTTTCTTATGAGGATCCTTGTCAATATTCTTTACGTCAGAGGGATATGTCTACTTTCCAGACATGGTGCGAACCCCTTAATTTTGAGAAATGTAAGCAAATGCTGTTCTCTAGCTCATCATTCTTTTCGGCAAAATACGTTCTTGAAATTCATTTGTTAATCTTGGTGTTCTCTTGGACTGAAAATTGAATTTCAACTCCCACATAATTACGATGGTAAACAATGCTTATGGCGTTCTGAACTTTATTAAACGTTGGGCAAAGGAATTTTCAGATCCCTACTTCACTAGTCCGCCGTCTTCTCGAATATGGATCTGTTGCTTGGGACCCTCAGTACAGTTTGTATGGTAATATGATTGAATCGGTCCAGAAACAGTTTCTCATTTTTTGTCTGAGAAACCTTCAATGGAACCCGAACCATAATCTTCCTTCGTATAGCAGTAGACTAGCATTGATCAGATTGCCGACTCTTAGTAGTAGACGTACCATGATAAACTCTATTACGTAGAGCGTGGGAAGAGGGCATCGGAAGGGACTTTAACACCTCTAAGTTGAAATTTAACTGTCCACAAAAAAAATTTTGATATTTTGACTTACGTCTTCATTATTATTTATTTTTCAGTATCAAATTTTCTATCCTAAACATCGATTTTTGGAACAAAGTTCCTTATAATTATAGGCCTTTCAGTGATATTGATACTTCGATCGATACTAATTCGCACATGTGAATGCAGAATTGTGTTTGTATATATACGATTGATGATCAACCGATGGTATCAATTCAGGCACTGTAGTTAGGCATCTGATGATGAACTTGTCACGAAGTTCGAAACTGGTCATGCCAGTGAGTGTGTGTTGAATTGTCTATTTGTCTATTTATTCCATTGTCTATTATTTCCAACAAAAACCAACCATTTTTCAATTTAAAAAATATTCATGACTTGTAAGCTTGTAGTATGAAGTTAACCAAAATGAAAATAGCTTATCTTAAAGAAGTACCTTTGCTTAAAAAAAATATATTTTCTTGCAAAATGTACCTTTTCTTAAAAAAGTATTTGCTTTAAACGGGTACCTTTTCTTAAAAAAGTAAATTTTCTTAAAACAAATTGTCCTTTCTTAACCTTTACGTCAACAGCAGATCTTCTTTACGTACGTCAACAGCAACATACCTGGGTATGTACATACGTTTTGTATGAGAAATGGCATGCCGTTAGCATATCTAACTCGTTTCTTGGAATTTATGTTTTTTTTTTTATTTTGTTAGAAAGAGACAGAAGGTTAAAAACCAGTTTCATCCTTGCAACAGAAATATACCTGGGTATGTGCCTACGTTTTTTATGGGAAATGGCATGCCGGTAGCATATCTAACTCGTTTCTTGGAATTTCTGAATTTTTTTTTATTTTGTTAGAAAGAGACAAAAGGTTCAAAACCAGTTTTACCCTTCCATTTAGTCATTGTTTTTTTGGAAAAAGTGGTTGTATAGATAGACACACGTAGAAGCATGTATATGATAGAGACATGTATTGATGCAGAAATTTCATTCTTTGTAGTTTCGTCAGAAAATTTAGTATACTTTTGTGATTCGAAGTGAAAAGACGTCTTTGTTTATTTTGTGGAAATAAAAAAATAAAATAAAAGTAAAATGGCAGATGGTGAATGGCTTACTCCACCACAACTAAGCGCCCTTTCGTACGAAGAACAGCAAGCATATATTCGCAAAACGCTTGAAGAGAGCCAGGAAGAAATAAGTGACCACGATTCAATAGTTTGTGACGAGGCTTTAGCTGAATGTGTAGATGATATTAGTGGTGATGACTCGGATTGTGAAGAACCCACGTTACCGGAATATGACCCAGAGGACGACAGTGATTCTGATGAAGAACTTGAAGATGCACCAATTGAAACTAGCGAATGTTTTACTGCCAGATATGGTAATGTTTGGTCTTCGATACAACCACAACCTGTAAGATTCCGTACGACCAACATTCTAAGAAGTGCACAATCTGGACCAGTACCGGCAACGCGAGGTTTGACCATTGCAGAAACGTTCAAATTGATAATGTGAGACGAAATATGCGACATAATTATTCGTGAATCAAATCGAAAGGCAAGGCAATTCTATGATGATGGCAATGCAAAAAACCCAACAAGAGAGCCGGGATCATGGATTCCCATAACAAAAAGTGAATTTGATGCATATTTGGGCCTACTTTTGCTAAGTGGCGTTACACATTCTGGTTACTTGCATACGAAAGATTTGTGGAAAACTACATCACATCCATTATATCGTGCTGCAATGAGTGTACGACGATTTTGGGAAATAAGCCGCTTCATACGATTTGATAATGGAAAGACACGCCAGCAACGCAAACAAACTGACAAAGCAGCAGCAATATCGGACGTTTTTTTGATGCTAAACAGCTGTCTTCGTAGATATTACGTGGCAGGAGCCAACGTCACCGTAGATGAACAATTGTATGCTTATCGTGGTGGAACTGGCTTCACGCAATACATACCATCAAAACCTGCCAAATATGGGATAAAAGTGTGGTGGGTGTGCGACTCAATTTCGTCCTATCCATTGCATGTACTATCAATATTGTTGAAAATTGTTGAAAATATAAATAACTAAATTGAATTTAATTTTTCAATGCAGGGACAAATCTATACCGTCTGGTGAACGTGAAAGAAACGTTGGTGAAAGAGTAGTAAAGGATTTATGTGTCAACCTTTTTGGTGGAAGTGGAAGAAATCTTGTACGTGACAACTTTTTTACTAGCTACAACTTGGCAAAATCGTTGATGATAGACAATAATTTATCGATATTGGGTACTTGCAACAAAAGGCGTACATTCGTGCAAGCAGCATTTGCCAACCCCAAATAACGTGAGGCCGAATCATCAATGTTTGGGTTCTATAATCACGTTACGATGTGCTCGTACGTGCCCAAGAAAAACCAAGCAGTTGTACTATTGTCCACTTTCCATTATACAACAGAAACGGGCGGTCCTAAGAAGACCCCATTGCTTATATTGGACTATAACAGATCCAAAGGTGGAGTTGATAACATGGACAAGTGCTTGTCCGGAGTTAGTACCAAGCCGCGGACAAATAGATGGCCTTTGGCTTTCTTTTATAATATTATGGACGCTGCTGGGTTTGCTGCATACGTTATATACGCTGACAACAACACTCACCTGAAGGCGTCTACAAGCCGCCGTAGGATGTTTCTCCATCAGCTAAGCGAGCAACTATGCAAGCCAGAAATAGAGAGAAGGGCGAATAACAGCAGAATATCCAGAGTTTTTTCAACGCGCAACGCCATCGAAGCCATGATAGGCAGGCCCATCCGAGTTGTGGATGCTGGAGTAAAGGGGAATTGCTACATCTGCTCGAAACGACGTCCTACTCGTAAAGCTTGCACATTATGCAACAAACCAGTGTGGGCAGAGCATTCCAAAGACTTGCCGCAATGCGATAGATGTATTTGAATCTCAATAATTTAATTACAAATAATTGTATAATAATTATATAATAATAATATACTATTATTTACAAAAATTAACTCAAATAAAATATACTTTTCAATTATATCATCATATTTGCATGCGTTTTACTATACATACCCAGGTGTGTATGCTGTTCAAGTAAGGGGTGCAACTTTGTAAATGGGCTTTATCTTCCAAACGGATGATACAATCCTAGCCAAACTTGGGACTATTGCGTATAACAGTTTTGGCTAGGATATCAGAAAAATTCCAATCCGGTTATCCAGTTCAGAGCTACAGCGTTTTGAAAACGCAAAACATACCCAGGTATGTTGCCGTTGACATAAAGGTTAAAAAACTACCATTTTCTTAAAGAGTATTTTTTTGTGAAACAAAATGACTTTTCTTGAGATAAGTACCCAGCCTTAAAAATGTACCTTTTCTTGAAAAAATTACCAATTCTAAAAAAATTCCAATTGCTTAAAAAACTTTCTTTAAAAAAATATCTTCTCTTTTAAGAAATACCTTTTCTTACAAAAATTCCTTTTCTTAAAAGTATGATTTCTTAAAAATAAAATAATAGTAAGTAGCCTTCTTGAAAATGAGTAAATTTTCTTAAAAAATTAACCTTTTTCTAATAAGAGTACCACCTCTTTAAAAAGTGCCTGTTTTTAAAAAAAGTAAATTTTTGAAAAAAATATTCATACTCTTATGGCGTTTTCTTCTTAAAAATAGTACCTTTTCTTATAAAAAAAACATCAGCTTTTAAAACACCTGTCTTTTTCAAAAAGGACCTTTTCAAGAAAATACAATACACTCTCTTGCAAAATGGACCTCTCTTGCAAATGGAAAAATTTTATGCACAGTTTTACCATTTTACAAAAACTGTATTTTCTTAAAATTAAATTATCTTTGAATTATTTTATTTTTTAACGGGCGACTTAGGCGTGTTGGAACTAACCAGTACATAATAAATAGGGAAAGGAACTTCGTTCCAACCGGGTGTCCCCTGATACCACATGTAATTTTTATTTCGCTATATCAATTTTTAATTCTTAATATTATGCAGGATATTTTCTTATAAAGTACAATTTGAAATTCATTTTGAATTATCTTAGATTCAGTTTGGGAAGTGTTCGTCAATTCATTTAAAATTTCCACTAGCAATGAAATATTTAAAATTAATAGAATCCCAAAATCATCATCATATATATTCACCTGCTAATAGTACATCATGTTACAAGAGACGTTATGTTAAGAAGGAGTTATTTTATTGTCATATTTAACACGAAAACTGCTCTCTCTCTATTTTGGTAGCACTCATAAGTATACGACATTCGCACCCTCACACCCTTTCGTATGAAATGTGAAACGTTAAAAATGACTGGGAATGTGTCACTTGACTGTGTTTTTTTATTTTTGTCAACGGTAACAAATGTTCATAAGCCCAACCCTAATAATATTATAAATATGATTATAAAATACTTAACAGGCAGACCTACCAGGACAAAGGCAAAAACCATCCGACAAAGGATACAATATAACCAAAAAAAGGACATGCCCCACTAAACACACCATTCTACGTTACTTCACAACGCAGAACGCAATAACATATGTGTTGAAATATTTTATGTGAAACCAGATACTTTAGGACAAACAAGCTTTTTGTTATAGTTCATTGATTCACTACAACACTTTAGAGGCAGAAAGGGTTTGGGCATTAAAGGACATTAGAATAGGCACAGTATCCTTTTATCATCTACATTATTATTTACATTTGTATGTATGTCAATTCACACATAAATGCACACTTTACCCAATAGAAATATGATATGATAAGAGAGCCTCGGTCTGAAGTGCTCCTAGCAAACATATACATGTATCATTTAAAGAGGTTTTAATGATTGAATAATTGCTATGGTATCATTAATATAGCTACATATATTTCCAATAGTATGAGTATTAGAATGACACTTGAAAAAACTTGTTGAATCCTGGATACCTTTACAAGGACCGTTCTTACCAGCATCTCATTTAAAAAAATAAAATAAAAATTAATGGTTTCCGATCCCATCAAGAGTGTAACTTTTAGCCTTTATACATACGCGCTGCAAAAAAACGGCCTCTGTAAAATATTTTCCCAAACATATTCTGCAGAAACCATTCATATGCTTGGAACTCACTTCAAACATAAGTGCATATGTTTGCAAGTTCCAAACTCACTTGAATTTAAATGCAAACAGTTGTATGTTTACTGGCAAACATGTACACTTTTACGTAGGCACTTGACCGAGCCGTCCGAGCCTTAGTGTATCCTTTTTGCACTGATCAAGCGCTTTTCGTATTCTCTGTTTGATGAACCACTGACAACTGACTGGACGAAACTAAAACGCACTACATCATCCAAAGTAAGAAACACTGACTTCATCTACAATTTACACGAACATTCAGGAAAATGCAGACACACACACATAAACTTTGCAATAAACACAGCTGTAATTGTGTCACAAACTCAGATATATTTGAGCCTCAAATCATTGTATCTCAAATATCTAATAACTAGCAAACCCGGCAGACTTCGTCCTGCCAAAAAAGAGACTTAATTAAAAGATGTATTTAAAAAAGCAAGCAAATTAAATAAAATTTCACCACCAATGTAAATTCACCAGTTCAAATGATGCCACTACCGCCGGTAGATGGAGGGATTAAGGATTAATTAAATCCGGTTTAAATCACTGTTGGAATTAACTTTTGCTAAATTTTAATGCTTAGTGCACCCCTTCAGACCACTACCTTTCCAACGGTGTATCGCACTTGACTGTGCGACCTTTAGTTTAGGAGGAGAAGCGGTTACAATAATTACACTATAAATACCTTAGCGTAATATATATATAGATGAGCAGCAAACGCAATATGTTTGGACACAAAAACAAAAAGCAACCAACAAAAACCTTCAGATTTTTCAGCGTGTACAAAGCGCGACCTACAGCTTTACACCGGTTCCAATTGGTATTTTGAGAAGCTTTTTTAAGCGAAATGGGCATAACAATTTGTTGCCAAAAATTTTGACCAGTACCAAATTTTATTAAGGTCGGTTATGATATATTGGAGATATCGAGTCGGCAAACCGGAAATGCCCAACTTTTGTATGGGGGGTACGAAACTGGGCGTGGCACAATAGTCAGTTATTAAATATATTGTAGCTTTTTGCGAAATATTGCCTAATACCGAATTTTATTAATCTCGGTTGTAGTTTACGAGAGTTATCGTGTCAATCAACCGTCATCCGCCCAGTTTTTATATGGTAGGTACCAGAATGGGTGTGGCAAAACAGCTCATTTTCTATAGGAGATTTTTATTTGACTAAATATTGACTAGTACATACTTTCATAAAAATTCGTTCGGTTTTGTGGGACTTCTCGTCCCGAACAGTCAGACCCCCAAACAACTTTTGTATGGGAGGTACCAAAATGGGTGTGACAAAATCACCCTTGCAAAGTGGCCATGCCCATGGAAACGCGATATAAAGGAAAAGGCTGGACTCGTTTGCGGCTGAAATTTCTTGGTGGTGGTAGTAAACACAATTGATTTTTTTTCAGATCCTCATCCGATATAGACTCCGAACAAGAAGGCGAACCACCCCACAAGAAAGTAAGGGACGCAAACCAAACGAAAAAAATTTATGCGCTCATCGATTTTTACGATCTATGTCTCATTTTGTTCATAGGTTATGTAAATTTACGTAAAGGTAATAGGACATGACACTTTTTCCCGTTTTGGATTTTTCATGATTTTTTAAAATAAAATTTTTTTAATTTTTTAGGCAAAAAATGATTTTTTTTTCATAAATTTAGTTATAACTGCAAAACTGTTGATTATATAGAGAAACAGTATATCAATAGATTACAGGAATTGTAAGTGTTAATTTTTCTAGGTTTGTTGCAGCAAAATCGGACTAGTCGTTCTCGAGTTATGTCAAACAAAATAGCCCCAAACGTGAAAAATTCCCCTATATGATACTCACTAAATTCAAATCGAAATACCTAGACGTGATCCAGCGAAACACCGGAACACGTATAACTTGTTTTTGACCGATATAACTTTTCCCGGTAGTCAGAACCCCCGCCGATCACTGACCCTTACCATTTGTGATCATTTATTTGACCAAAAATTTCGGAAATAGGAGAGATTTTAAAGTTGTTTTGTGGCTGAGTAATATTGAAGAAATAGTTTTTTTTAAACATTCTATTAATAATAATTGTTTACGAAATTTATTACACTTTAAAATTCCGGTCCTATCACAGCCCTAATAATTTAATTCATTATACGACCTCCCAAATGATTTTGGTTTTTAAATCTTGTTTGAAAGAATTTACATATCTGTTTAATTCTAAGTCATATATATATGTATATATAATATATCCTTCCAGATAATTTGAACACATTTTTTAGAGTAGTATATGTAGAAATTTAAAGATAACGATATTTGTTGAAATTTGAAAGGGAACTTTGTTATGACGATACCCGCAAGGTTTAGTACCAATGTAAAAGGAATTAGACTACCCTGACAAGACTTTATGCCCACACACATTTACACATGTACATAAATAGTTTATCATATTCATTTTGTAATTATAGCAACATGTTGAAGTGTAAAATGGTTGAACACAACTTTTAATGTGACACTTTTATATGAATACAATGGAAAAGCAAAACAATATGAGGAAGGCAGAAAGCACCTTTGAAGCCTCTTCCACATTAGATGGTGTTGCTAAACTTTTGTTAAATGTGACAACAACAAGAAAAGTTAATACTAGTGGTGGTGGGGTAGTTAGTTTATATGTTTCTGTTGGAATGTGTGGTGCGTTCATTGTGTGAGTGTGTGAGTGTGTAGTTTATGTATAGGTTATTAAGTTCCCTTTGACTCTGTTAACGCAGTAACTTAGTTATGATTAAGCTAAATTTTAAGCTTCGAGATTTGTTGCTGCCACTATTTATATTCACGTTCATGTCGTTATTTGTAATTTTAGTTTTCAACCACACGAAAATTTATCTGTGATGGGGCACACAAACTTACAAGAATATTTGTCTTATATGTAACGCGATAATTAAAGAAGACATTTATAAATCAAAAGAACCTTTTTTTAGAAATATTACTGTCAAGAATGTCATTTCCAATAAAACACTGCTTTCATCTGGAAAATTTTAGATGGGAATGTCCCACCAGCGAGTCACATGACCCCTACCTATACTACTACTCTACAGTAGGCTGTGCCTAGAGTTTTGGAGGTATGAATTTATATTATAATTGAATAATTTTATTTGTAATTTTAGATCTCATATTACATGAATTCTACATAAATGAAAAAAAATTCAGTCATATTGGATTTGCTATTTTTGATATCTTGTGCGAGAAAATAAAAACTAAACGCCAAAGTTTTAATTAATTCAATTTTTAAAGCAAATACCATGCAAAAGTGGAAAAGGTTTATAATATTCATTTAATTGGGTCAAATGTTTTAAAATGGTATAACTCAGAAACAGTAACAACATGTTAAAAGCTTTTTTTTTCAAAATCGCATAAAATTTATTCGTCTTTTAAAGTGCATCATTAGATTTCTACAATTTTCATAGAATTTTTAAAGGTTTTAAAGGTTTATTTACAAAATGTATCCAAAATTTACGAAAAATATTTAATACCTTATTGAGTAAAATCTTTGCTAATCCTGGTCGTTTATGCACACACATTAATAGTTTGAACGTTTTTCTTTAAAAATTTTGACTTGCGGCTATTGGCCGAGATTTAAGTACAATTCAAAAAACGTCTGGAACACCCGGTTTTTGGGGAAATTCTGAAAAATCGGAGCAAAATCTCAAAAATACTTTACTTTCCAATTAAGCTTGAGCAACCATGAAAATCGAAAAGTCAAATGATTTGGGACACCCTACTCTGCACTTATGTACACGCAAGGAAAAAACCTTGAGAGTTACTTTGCCGCAATAAAAAAATTACAGCAGACAGTTGTCCGAGGCCTTCGGCCACGAACTGTCCCTGCAGGCTGTGTCAGAGACACGGATATTAAGTTTAACGTAGAATACGCCATCCGATAAGACAGAAAACATATATAACAATAAATTCATTTGCTTATATTATTTATCATTTATTGTTATATATGTTTTCTGTCTTATCGGATGGCGTATTCTACGTTAAACTTAATGGCCGTGTCTCTGACACAGCCTGCAGGGACAGTCCGTGGCCGAAGGCCTCGGACAACTGTCTGCTGTAATTTTTATATTTACCAACGGCATTTGATTCAAGTCCGTTTAAAAAAAAAAATATTATGTTCAATTTTTTTAAACTTAATTTAATTTATGTATTTTAATTAATATTTTTATTGAAATAAGTTCTGCGAATGTTGAGAGGGCCGCCCTAATATTAAAAAAGGTTTACCTTATCGAGTCTTCGCATTAGCTTTCGAGCGTTATGTGAAAGCTTTACGCTTTACAATTCAAAATTAATGTTACAACAGCTTTATTGAAGCTTTCGCAAAAAAGCTTTATTACGTTAGCTTACTGTTTGTTTCACTTTTTACTAGATACATGTTGCCAAGCAACATTAGCTTGCTGTTCGTTTCACTTTTTACTAGATACATGTTCCTAAGCAATGTTGAGCAACCAAAAACACTCAACCAAACACCACACATATGTTTGAGTGTATGTGTTTAAACAACTTTCATTTGAGAAATTAAAATACTAGAAATATATCAACCAATATGAAATGTATATCAAACGAAAGATAACATCTTTATTTACCTACAAAAAAAATTTTTAAAAAATTCATCTAGCCGTTTCCTCAAATTCAATGAAATAAAGATTACAACAATAAAAACCTGACATGACTCCTCATACCGTAAGGTAAGACGTATTCTACGTCAAAATGTTTTCGTTCGGTAGGTAGTCTCATTGTAAACCGCAACATCCAATGCTTTCAACAGCCGAATTTAACATGGGCATATCCCACCAGCAAATCAAACGAGGCCTATACGTACTACTACTACTCTACAGTTATATACACGCAAAGAAAAAACACTTACAGATAATTTGCCGCAAACACTTGTATTGTGCCCTAAAATATTTCGTTTGCTAGTTAGTTTCATTGTTAGCCGCAACGTATAAAGCTTTCCAATTAAACAAGCGCTATCTGTGAATTTGCATACACGCAAATATAGTAATTGTTTAGAATTCATTTGCCGAATTCATTTTTGCCCTGAATAATTTTCATTTGCTAGTTGACCGGAAAAGTTGATACTGTTTCCGCAACCAAAACACTTTTATGTAAAAATGCCAATATTCAAGCGTTAGGTCAATGTACAAAATTCTTTTATTTTTCAATATTTCGCTACCCTTTGGGTAGCATAGTCAGGAAAATAGACAACAATTACAAATTAATAGTTACTGAGTATAGATTTTCTCACAATTATCTCCATTAAGAGAAGCCTCGCTTAGTTTCGAAAGGTTCGGTAAGATCCTTACTAGCATTCACTGCGGATTTGGTGTTCGTCAGGGTCACACTCAAAGGCGTATTGTAATCGAAGGGCGCCTTATAATCGACAAATAGTTGATAGGTGACTGGTATGGTACAATCAGGTCAGCGACAATTGGATTTAGTCTTTATACTTGATAGAATCTTATATGATTTTGATAAAAGGTTTATTCTACGGCAGTTGGCACAAAGTCTGGGGTCGCCCTTTTTAAATATGGGGGTTAGTACACTGACACTCCAATTGCCGGGCATGCACTCATCTATCCAGATTTTGCTTATGAGCTGATGCATTCACCTTATCAGCTCCGCCGGTAATCAATCGGCTTCGGCGGTCTTGGTTAGGAGGGGGCAATCGACGTCGTCGTCCAAATTGTGATCGACTGTCTCATCAGCATTGGATATCTCAGGTGCCCGTCGCGCGGAGTAATGCTCTCCCTTGTTTTTACAGAAGAGGGGCCCTTCGCCATGTCTATTGGCCCCGTTTTTGACTTTTTGGTAGAATTTTCGGGCTTCGTTCTTCCTTCTGTATGACTCAGTTTTCTCACTCTCGCGCTTTCTCCACTGCCGTTTCTTACGCCTACGTTCACATCCTTTCTTTTATCTCTATACCGCTCAGTCGCACCTCGCGTTGCAATTAACTGAAGCATTGCCATACGTGCAGCTTTCTTTTCATAATTTGATATTCGAGACTCTTCAACGTACCATGGTGTGTTGCGTAGCGGTTTTTCAAACCCATGTTCGTTTGTTAAGGCTGTTTTATACAGTTGGAAACGGGTTTCCACCGTGCTTCAGGATCCTCATTGGAAGGGGGTGGATATAGTGCCGAAAGTTGCTAGAATCACCTTGAGTAGGCTGTGGCTACCTCAGGTAATTGCAGCTTAACGATGTGTAGCTGTCTCTGCCTCTTAGCTCGTACAATTTTCACTCTACTTAATCTTGTGGGAACCTTTGCTGCTTCCAGGTAGAGATCATAATCGATTTTAGCTCCTCTTATCACTCGTACGTCCATTACATTGGATAAATTACCACGTGATCACTTTGGTTCTTCGTTCCTTGGCCAGGCGATACCCCAGTAGCCTTGTGAATGTCTTCATGCTGGAATCTTGTACCACTAACAACCATGTTTTCTGCCGCGGCAAAGTAAATCAGTCTAATACCGTTGTCGATACTGTCAGCATGTAGACTGAAATTTACAACACATTTTCGCTGCCTACTTTAGCATAAAAATCTCCCATTACAATCGTAATAACATATCCAGGAAAGATGTCATATGTTTCATCTCGGCCCTCATAGAATATACATTTGGCACTATCATCTTTCGCTTCTGTCGGAGCGTGCACACAAATTAAGGAAATATAAAAATATTTCGCTTTTATGCGGATTGTGGCTAAAAGTGCACTCACAGGATTGAACCGAAAGACTAGATGTCGCAGTCTTTTTCCAACTACAAATCCACAACCAAATCCATGTTTTTCTCATGGCAACTGTATTATAACCGCTGTTTTGTTTCCTTGTGCAGCTGTGTCCTGTCCATCCTATTTTCTGGATAGCGGCAATGTCAGCGTTATAACTTTCGAGGACATCTGCCAATTGAATACTGGCACCGCAACTATATAGATTTCTTACATTCCAAGTGCAATTCCGTAAATCAGGGTCCTTATGACGTCTGCGGAGGGTCGTCAACAAATATAACTTGTTTATATTTTCATTTTTGTTTTTCTATATTCACTGTCAGTATGAACGGTGGCGGGATGCAAACCCAGTTCACCCGGTTTTTGTACTATACCTACTGCCAGATATTTGATTGCAGCCGCCAATTTTGGATCAGACAGTGACAAGGATGCAATGTGTCGAACCTGAAATTTCTTCTTTTGGTTTCTATCTGCCGTTGGCCCGAATGTTTGGTTCATCCGCCTTCTAAGTACAAAAAAATATGCCAGATATCTTGATGAGCTTCAGTGGTCGCATAGCCAATCAGGCTGTTCATCGGAAAGCCTTGACTTAAGCCGCTAGAAAAAAATTGTCTACCGTTGCCCGGGAACCACCACGTGGAGGAAAAAGTTATAGGCACATAATTCACAACAGAAGGCTGTAACGTGACGTCAAGATCCGTCCGTACAACAAACACTCACCGCTATTCCCACCCGCATACTTCCCTGGTCTACCCGTCAACTAAGCATACACAACATTCACGAGTCGCGAACACACTTGCAAACACACAAACTCCGTCGACGTTGTGTACATGGTAGCAGTGAATTAATTTTAATGACCGCACAAGGATGAGTGCTTGAACGCAATTCTCATTTTCGTCATTACAGCGAAGGTACTTAGTGTTAAGGTAAACTAGACTCGAGTCGTCGCCTCCGAGCGAACAACCAGACAAGATTATAGCATTTTGCCTGGGGCTCGAGTTCTGCAAAGGACAGGAGCAAATTTTGGGATCCGTTCTTTAGTAAAGACGGTATAAATACATTTGCTACACAGGAGTTTCGGCTCACTGTTCCTACACAGTAGTTTCGGCTCACTGTTCCTACACAGGGGCTTTGGCTCACCGTTCCTACACAGGGGCTTCTGCTCACTGTTCCTACACAGGGGCTTCGGCTCACTGTTGCCATACAGGGGCTTCGGCGCACTGTTCCTACACAGGGACTTCTGCTCACTGTTCCTACACAGGGTCTTCGGCTCACTGTTCCTATCAGTGTTGCCAGTTTAGCACTTTAAGTGCAATTCTAGCATCTTTTTTTTTGGCTTCTGCACTTTTTTTCTGGAACAACATGCTAAATGCTTTTTAGCACTTTTTTGGGAAATTTTTGCTAACTTTTGACTTTTCTTGATTAATTTTTAGCATTTTTTGTTGATAAATTGCATTTTTTCTATAATTCATGGCTGTTTTTCGGAATTAATCTCTGAAATAATGCTTATTTTCAACCAGGAATTATAACATATATGGGTGAAAATAAAAAATGTTGCACTTTTTGATTCTCAAACTCGGCAATTTCAAATATGGTTTTTTAAGTTATTTTTCGATCAGAATCGAGAGATGGGACCAGAATAAGTATAAATTATAAATATTGCAACTACAAGTTTCGTTAAAGAAATTTTAAGTTAATTTTAATCAATTGTATAGGGACAAAGTTTACATGAATGTAAATCAATTCATTAAATTCATAGAAACTGTTGTTCACTGTTGCACACTGGTTGACAGTTCTTACTAAACTAAACTCTCATTCTCATGAACGCCGATGTCTCTTTGCTGGCATGGTTGTGTATGTGTGTGTGCGTCTCTAGGCACCGGCTGCCACAATACCGAATCATAGGGACGGAGTTTACGCGGACGGAGTTTACAAACTGTCACATTTTTATATGTAATTAGCAAACGATTTGCCCAAAAATAATAAGAAAAATAGGGAAATTTTAGAGAATTCTATTACACATTTGTTTAAAAAAAGAGCAATTTCGTATCGTCAATTTGTGTCGCTAGGAAAACGCAGACGGAGTTTACATTTTTTTTAACCTCAACTGATATTTCATATTTAAACGAGCACAGTTCTTTGAGAGTGTTCAAAATTGACTTTCTAAAGTTTGTGAATAATTATGTGGTATTTTAGCATTTACCTAGTATAGTTGAACAGGATCGACGAAGCTTTTTTATTTCAAACTTGAAGCAAACTTTAGGAGCACAATATTTAGTCTAAATCAAGGGACAATGGTAAATTTCTTATTATCGTTGTTAAACGTTTCTCAATTGTTTCAATTTTCCGGGAATGTGAAGATTTTGAGTTACTTTATGGGATAGGGTTGTTGGTTTGTTTGAAAATAACGTAATATTGATGGAAAAACTTAGGGAAAAACCATGCCTATACCGGGTGACAGCGGACGGAGTTTACATTTTACATGTTTAAAAGCAATTTACTTTCAAAAATGGTCACCGTTGGGTTTGCGAATGTATGGAAATGCTTGATAATTTATATGAAACAGAAAATAAAATATCATATTATAGATTTTTCATTTACGTATAAAATTATATAGCTGTGACCGTTGAGTGCAACATTGTTTATTTTCATCCATATAGAATTATCACGGGTATATTAAAAATTGATTAATTTATACATAGTTTTGTTATATGTCTCATCTGACGTTTCTCTTTCCGCTTCTTCAATGAGGAAACAAACTTTTGTCAACAACGTCGAACAAAATTCTCCATTTTTAGTTCTGTTCACTCACGCGGTTCCTATATTTACATATTTTAAACATTCACAGTAAAAATTTATACTGTGTTTGTCAAACCTTAGCAGTAGAATTCTTCTCTTGACGTTCAAACACAAATTGGCTTCCCTTCAATCATTAAACCGATGAGCGAGTTGACAAATCTATGCATAAATTAATCTATGATGTTAAATCCTTAACGCAAAAGTATGTTGGTCTAGACTTTTTATTAGCAATTTCTTTAAATTTGATGTACGGAGAACATGCCTCTAAAAAACAAAAAATTAATTTTTAAATGCAATATATAAAAAAATTAATTTAAATCGAATAGACGGTGCAACCGTCTAATTACGTTAATATATTTAAAAAACGGAAACAGCTTTCATTTAAGCGGTTAACTTGGTTAATCGCCCAGCTTTTGTATGGGAGGGCGTAGTGGTTTTCTCTAGTTAAGTACAAATTTACTGATTAATCAATTAGAGTCTACATTCTGACAGTTACGACAACGGTATGAGACTCATTGGCTTTGCCGCGACAAAAAACATGGTTGCTAGTGGCACAAGATTCCAGCATAAAGACTTTCACAAGGCTTCTTGGGAATCCCATGATCAATGAACGAAGAACCAATCGATCCCGTGGTAATTGATGGTAGCCACTCATCCCGTATAATGGAGGTACGGAGCTGACATCGATTCTGATCACTACCTGGTAGCAGCAAAGGTTCGCACAAGATTAAGTAGTGCGAAAATCGCGCGAAACCGGACGCAGAGAAAGCTAGACATCGGAAAGCTGTAATTACCAGATGTAGCCAGAGCCTACTCAAGCAAACTCGAGCCACTTTTGCCATAGAGCCCACCCCTCCCGATAACGATCCTGAAGCGCAGTGGAAACCCACTTCCGACTCTATAAAAACTGCCGCAACAACCGTACTTGGTTTTGAAAAACCGCTTCGCAACAAAACTTGGTACGATGAAGACTGTCGCATAGCAAATGATGAAAATAACTCTGCACGTATGGCAATGCTTCAGTCAATTGTAACGCGAGCTATTACTGAGCGGTAAAGTCAAAAAGAAAGGAGGTAAACCGTCTTTTTAGGCGTAAGAAACGGCAGTGGAGAAAGCGCGAGAGTGAGAAAATTGATACATAATACCAAAAAGACAAAAGCCCCTTTCTGTAAATACAAGGACGGAAATCTCATTGCAAATATGCACAGCATGTTGCGGATATGGAGATAAAACCTGAGATATTCAATCCTCCAATCCAAATCCCCTCCTAACCAAGGGCAGACAAAAAAGTTTTTTGTGTGCGGTTTCATGTCAGTTTTTTCGGATCATTTTCACAATCACAGTCATTACATCAGTTTAGCAAATAAAAAAACCAGCCAGCAATGTTAAACCCTGATCAGAACTCCCATTTGCAATCCGAAACTAAGTTTGGTTAAATAATAGGCAATGACAAAATTTAATTGTGGTCATTAAAGGTTTATGCCAGTTATTTCTTCTATGCGTTAAAATTTGTTCCGTATCAAATGATATAATGATATATTCCTATGGGTAAGGATGTTCGAATATGCATGGTTTACGAAATTGTGTTTTTTTATCGAATATAGGCCGTAAAGTGCTGCAATACTACAATTTTTGATTGTTTCAGTTTTAGCTCTTTTTTTGCTAATTACACTTTTTTTGGCATGTTTTTTTGACAGCTTCTGGCAACACTGGTTCCTATACAGGGGCTTCGGCTCACTGTTCCTACATAGGAGTTTCGGCTCACTGTTCCTACACAGGGGCTTCGGCTCACTGTTCCTACACAGGAGCTTCGGCTCACTGTTGCTATATAACTCACCCGACGATAACCGATACCGAACCGTTTCCACCGCATATCCGATACCGATCTACGCAGCGAATCCGAAAAGTCGTAGGTGCGACGCACTAAGTGCTCGATCATCCCGAATCAACCAGCCTGCCCCAGAAGAGTGCTAAGTCAAGATAAGCGCCCCCAGTGTTAAGCCAAGATAAGTGCCCCCAGAAGACTGTTGTCAATCAATACGAGTGCTTTCAAGCTAAGAGGAGTGTTCCCACCGAGTGAAGAAATTGGTGTTATTCCTGTAAATCAAATTACTTTGTAAATTAAATATCAATAAAGAACCTGAATTCGAACCCCCCAAAAAGGGTAAACTATTCTGTTCTTATTTCGAAAGGTTTGGTGGATCCTAACGAAAGACTCTGGACATGGCTGAGCTTACCTCAGCCCTAGACAAAACCACGGTACAAGGCTCCCAATCTTGGACAAGCTCTTAAAATCCAAACACATTTCTAATGACATTCTACCCTGGTACATTTCAAATTACATAGATCATTAACGTTAATACACAGATAAACCATGAATTCTGAAACATAATGAAATCAAAAAATACTTTCTAGTGAAATATTACAAAATTAGTCTCAATTTACACTCTAAAAAATATGTTTGTTTGTTTTATTTAGCAACCATATGTTTGTCATTTGAAGAAACATATGTTGGTTATTTCAGCAAATATATCTTTGTTGTGGTATCCAACATATTCTCGAGTATTTTCTCAACACTGCAAATAGTGGTGTCCGGACTTAACGCCCCACGGACATAACGCCCAAAAAAAAATTTGGGCCTTATGACCTCTGTATAGGCGGCCATAACGCCCAAATTCATTTTGGGTGTTGCGACCGCCCCCAAAGCGGTCAGAAAGCCCAAAGAAGAAGCGGCCGTAAAGCCCAAAAAATTTTGGGCTTTATGTCCGCCCCTATAGGCGGTCAGAACGCCCAAAATTATTTTTGGTGTGTTACTGCCTCCAGTTTGTAAATAAAATATTAAAAGTGAATTGGAGCTGATGTAGGAGGATTCAGTCTCAAATTTACAGTTATTAGAGTTCTTAGGTGAAGTGTGTAATGCAAGTATCGTCTCAGTCGTTTTGAAACCATCGCGGACAATGAGTGCAAGTGTTGAATTTGAATTTGTGGCAGGTGCTCGTCGAAGTTGTGAATTAGTTTATACACCACAAGATAAACAACTTTACAAATACAAATCACAATATGAAAATAAAAAAAGGGAAAACGTGAAAAGGTACATATGCTACCAACACGACTGCAAAGCATGTAAGATATGAATAGTAATTGTGGATAGTATAAAGTGGGGTCAAACCCCCATTTTTGCCTGCGGCGCTATCGTCCACACCATTTTCCCACTTTATACTATCCACAATTACTTACATGTCTAGATAAAGGTATCCACTATTCCAGATGGAGTGTTATGTGAAATATGTTTTAAAAATAAAAAAACCACTCTCATGAAGCCTTGCAAGCATGCTAAAACTTGTCGTCCATGTTTCAACGAAATTCAAAGAAAACACGAGGAAACCGGAACCCTTACGCTGTGCCCATTTTGCCGACAAATTGTTGGATTCGTCGAAGACATTTACATTTAATTTGTATACTTGAGTATATGTGTGTGAATTTTTCCTAATTATTGAATGAATTTCAGAATTATTTTGTAATTTTCCTCGTTTTATTTCACCGCTTTGGGGGCGGTCGCAACACCCAAAATAAATTTGGGCGTTATGGCCGCCTATACAGAGGTCATAAGGCCCAAATTTTTTTTTGGGCGTTATGTCCGTGAGGCGTTAAGTCCGGAAAGCATTTAAAGTAGATTTGAAATTTTTGAATCCCAAACTACAAAATTTCGATTGTAAATTTGAATCATTTTATATAACTAGATACCTGTTCGACTAAAGTGAACCACAGACTTGTCACTCATATGCATGAGCTTGGTCGATAACTTTTTATCTGACTGATGAATTTCAAAAATATTACCAAAAAATTTTGTGAACATGATAGTGCTGCGAACAACCTCGATTACATTCTTGTTGGGTACCAGGAAGGGTTGTAAACCGACAATAAACATCAACTATAGCTGATGTACATGCTCATGAATGACTAGTCTGTGGTTCGCTTAATAATCATTGCATACAAAAGCATGAAATTGGTCTTATAAAGAGCTGTGAACATTTTAGCTTCATGGTCTCGCAACAATCCCTTTCTCCCAATGTGTAGCCTTTAAATAATATGTCTCAGCATTATTTTTTCTGCGTGCGTGCTCTGCAAGGTGTGACGTTGCTGATGGGAGATAATTTACCCCACCTTCTGACAGTGTGGGAGCTTCGCGAGGACGTCCAAGTGCTTTGTGTGAGATTTCAGGTTGGTTAAACTAATTGCTATCAGTTGAACCACACGCAGCCATTCATATATAAAAGTTGTACATGTAATTAAGTTCGAGTACAAATAGATATCATCAATTTTGCAGTCTCCTGGCTAAGCGATGAGGGTGGAAGATGTAAAAAAATTGGTGTTTTTTTTTTTTGAAAAATTTGGTTAATTTATTTTCAACAAACACCCAGTGTGAACAATGTGAAGATATTACAAAAACAGGCCTTCTTCGGGAATTGTTACAGATTCGAAACAAAATCATGAAGGCCTTCTCGCAGTAGGCTTGCTTGGAAGTTTCCCTCTGCCTGCTAAATGGTCTGATGCTAACTTCATCATCGCTTAATTAGAAATACTTGGCAATACTCCTTGCTTTGGCTGGGGCGAAGTATCTGTTCTCCTTGCTTTGAGCATTTCCCACAAACATGTTCTATTTTTTTCCAATTTTGAATTTACTTTTTGGCTTTTAAAAGTTATTATTCTCCTTTCAACAGTCCCTTCTTTAGAAAAATCTGGCACCATTCCCTCTACTGGCAGACACAATAAAAGGGGTTTATACATTCATCGATGAGACGTAATATAATATTTCGATACTGTTTACACACAAAGAGTTTAGGTTAGGTGAGGTTAGAGTGACTGTGGGTTCCTGCCAGAGAAGCTCACCAAGTAGCAGTGACGTCGTTTTTAATATCCACGTTACCCTGACAAGGAAGTCAAGAAAAGAATGTGCCAGTAATTCTTTGAGCTCACCCACTTATGCCCAATTAGTACTTTAATGTATTTTAGAAAACGACTGAGTTCCATACTGCCCAGTTTCCATATTTCGTCGAAAAAGGGCTTGAGGGCTTGGGTAGAGATGCTTAAATACTTTATATAAATAATAAATAATAAAATCAGGCAACAGGTTATAGATTTAACTCTAGTATCAAATAGCGATTCGACGAGAATTTCCAGATGGAAAGTATCAAGTGACTGTTCCTTTTCGGACCATTTAATGATACATTTCAACATCTACCATGAGACTACAAGGGGCAAGCTCTACCGAAAACCGAGGAAGACCAAGTGGGATAAGTTCAGACGACTTATGCAGTGCCGATAAATGACGTGCAAGGCCTGGAACACGCAGTGGATCACATGACAAATAACCTTATAGAGGCTTCCCGTAAATCCTGTGCAACGCGCTCACCACCCCGGAAAGCCAACCGGAACTGAAACAGTTCAGAAAGGAAAGTAGAAAGCTTTTCAACAAAGCCAAACAGGAAGGAACCCCGCTAAGCTGGGAAAGATATCGAGCGGCTGCAAAGACTTTCAACAGAGAGTCAAGAAAGGCGGGAAGGAAGTCCTGAACGAATTTCTGTGAAGAACTGGAAGACATCAGCGAAGCCCCTAGGCTCCACTAATTCCTGTCCAAAGACCCCAGCACACCAGGCTTCCTAACGGGACCGGATGGATTGCTCACGCAGAGTATCTAAGAGACTCTAGAACTTCCCTGGCTGTTTCAGACGCAGAGAATATATATGCGGACATATAATCTATTGTCGATGACGAGAAGTTTAGTTGGGCTGCGAAATCATGTAAGCCTTTCAAATCGGGAGGCCCTGATGACACCACCCCTGATCTTTTACAAGAATCCTTGGAATTCATGCTACAATGTGTACGCGCAATTTTTTCTGCGAGCGTTCAAATTGATATTTATTCCCAAAGCGGGAAAAATAAAACACAGTACGACCAAAGATTATAGATTAATCAGTTTCTCATCGTTTCTATTGAAAACCATGGAAAGACTAGTTGACCTAAGGGAGAAATTTACACCAAACAACTTTCACGCAGCACCACACCCGTACTGGAAAGGCAAATCAGTGGAAACGGCCTTGCATAAAGTGGTGGGTTTTATCGGGGACTGCATTACCAAGTAGATGGGAAATATGGTCAAAAGCAGACTCATAAACTCATATATGGGCAACGATTCAGCATGGAAGCGAGCTAAAAGAGCAACTCCTCAAGGGGGAGTGATCTCAACGATATTATTGAATCTAGTGATAAACACAATCCTTAAAGATTTTGACAAAACGGGTAAATTTATGCCAACGGTCAGCGAAATCATGGAAATGCCACCAAAAAAATAAGTGGTCCTTGGGCAACAGACAATGGACTAGGAGTCAACCCGGCGGAAACAGGACTAGTCCTTTTTACGAGAAGATACAAAATATCGAACTTCCAATTCCCAAGACTGCAAGGAAATGTACGCAAACTGTCGAAAGAAGCAACGTACCTAGACATTACTAATGACTCCAAGTTAAACTGCAAAAGGAATATGGAGGAAATGGGTAAGAAGGTGTTATGCGCCTCCTATCCCTGTAAGAAAATATTCGGCGCAAATGGGGTTTACAACCGAAAATGATACATTGGATGTGTACAGCGGTTATAAGACCGATACTCTCCTACGAATCAGTGGTATGGTGGGAAGCGGTAAATAAGAATTCACACCTGACCAAGGTGCAGAGACTGACATGCGTCGGCATTACCGGCGCCCTCAGATCTGCCCCTCAAGTGTCACTGGAGGCGATGCTAAATCTCCAACCGATTGATATACAGACGAAATGCACCGCGGCGAAAGTGGCACTTCGGCTAAGGGAATCGGGAATGTCTGACGATACTACACACGGGCATGGCTCAGTCCTGGTCAGCATGGGTACTTTCGAAAATAAAAACAGGCCAACGGACTACATGGCTCCGAGAATAATTCAAAACAAAACAATTAAGGTACCGCTACTAAGGCCGGTGAAATCTCAATCTTAACGGATGGATCTAAAGTGGAAGCGAACACGGGATCGGGAACATACTCCGAACCCCTTTAATCACAGGAATTTCTACCAGACTTCCGAACAAATTTATGGTATTTCAGGCAGAGACGTATGCCATTAACGTTGCAGCAAAACAGATTTTGGAACGGGATTTATCTCTAGTGAAACTCAAATGATGGACTGCTTCTTATCCCTAATCCAATTTCGGGCGCACGAAATCACGCCCTACCGGGTAGTGGGACATAGCAATATTAACGGCAACGAAATAGCATACGAATTCGCCAGAACGGGGTCCTGTGCGCGAGAATACACTGCAATACTGGTCGTGCATATTCCGTTCGTGGAACTGAGGAACCAAGTCGACGAACTGGGAGTAGTAACCACAGGGGAACACGTATCAAAGGGCTGCTGTCCCTTGAAAAGAACTCACTCAGCACACTCATAGGAGTTGTAACTGGACACTGCGTGAAGACATCTGCAGAAGCTGTTAGGATGGAGAAGAGGAGGAGTCAGTGCACCACTTGTTTGTTCCCTGTAGGGGACTGCAAGAGTACCGTCTAGCCGTCCTGGGGGCAGGCTCTCCGAAAACCTCAATAACCTAGTAGAGGCTTTAATTAAACCCCTCGTCAAATTCATAGAGAAATTCATAGAGAAATTTCGCCCCTCGTCAAATTCATAGAGAAATTTCGCTAGTGCAGCAGAGCACAAGAGAACAACTGAAAATCTTTTATGCTAGACTTTTTCCTTTAGCTTACTCTCTCTCCTGCAATCATCTTCTTCTCTACAACTATTCCTTTCTTTTCTCAACTCTACATAAGGGAACCACAATGGGAACTCCTTATTTGTTTTTAACTCAAATTGACGGGCTTCCCTTTCAACCTAACCTATATATAACAGCTGCTAGCGTAGAGATATCTTGTCTACAAATGCATTTAATTTAGCGTGAGATTCAGACCATACCTTGGCCATACATGTCTGGGGATCCTAAACTGCGTACCTCCGAACAACCTATCATTCGCATGTCTGATAGTTTTGATATCCCATGGAACTGATAAGGCGGTCAGTAATTTTTCCCAGGATCTATATAAGGTGGATAACGGACTGCCCCACCACCTCATTTAGGGGAGCGCGGCAGTTATGGACCATTCTTGAAGTCAGGAATACAGATTTGAGAGATTTTATGATCTTCAAATCCCAATGATCTTCAAATCATATGTCAATTTTCAAATTTTGTATGTCACCTTCATGTTCAACACCATCAAGTCTTGTTCGAAAATTAGTTGATGTGGTTAATTTGCAATATATTTCTTTAGTTTCCTTGTCCACTCTATCCAATTATTTACCGTTAATAAATGAGCACACATTCCCTTTTCAAGGAAAGGAAAGAAATGAAACGATTTCGAACTAAATGACCATGAAAATTATAAAATAACAATAATTCCAACAAAAAAAAGTAAAAAAATAATGTACAGGATATGCTACACAAAAGATGAAGGATATACATAGATACGCTTTGAAAAAGAGTAACGAGCTGAATAAACGTGGTGGTACTGCGATGCAAAAAAAACAGATGAAAAAGAAAGGAATTAAGACGCAAAACACAATACACTAGAGAGACATTAAACGGAAGGATATTTATTACTCGAGTAAAGCGGAAACGGAAATTCGGATATATAAATGGCATTGAAGCAACTAAAACAGATGAGTGAGCGGCGAATTGCAACTAAACAATAGAATGACAAGTATTGTGTACATGATTGGGTGATGGAGGGGAATGGTTGGGTGTATAAGGGGAACTAGAAGATGAAAAAGCTATTTGAGTAGTGAAGTAAATTTATGAGAAGAGGGTTGCATATAAAGTACTTAAGAAATATATAACCAAGTATTTGAGTATCTAACTAAATTTATTTTAAATTTGATCTAGTGTCATTAGTTATTATTGGTAAATAAACGTGATGGACGAAATGAAACAAATTTCTTGTAAACATGTAGCAGTGTGAATTTATCATAAAAAAAAATAAATGGTTTCCTATTACATCCCATGAAGGGACCGGAGAGAACTTCTCACAATCACTGAGCTGTGCGCTTTCCAGTTTTCACTCACTGATTGGGACCTACAGTTTTACACCGATTCCGAACGGTATTTTGAGAAGCTTTTTCATGGCTATATACTCGATAGTGTCGCCGTCACTAAGCGAGGTGACCGTCGTCGAAAGAAATTTTAAGGTGGTAGGAGCAGGGATCGAACCCAGGATCTCCTGTACAAGAGGCGGGCACACTACCCATTGCACCACCGACGGTCACATGAATTTCTCATACATTAATTAAAAACTAACGAAATCGGACCTAAAATTCAAATTCGAAAACGTAACTGACACTAGCCCGGTCATCAAAAATCTAGACCACAGAAAAATGCAACTCTATGATAAGGTAACCACTCACCTGAAAGCACTGCATCAACGTGAGTATGCAAGACGCAAAGAAGAAATTGGTGAAAAAACTCGTTTGTACTTGTGTTGAAATTATGGACTTTTCAGTGTGAATTGATATTTAGGGATCTTTGATCGCTACTAATTCGCATATGTAAATTACATATTAGAGTTTGTGTATACCGGGTTTTTCAACAAGAGCGCTATAAAAGTTTTTTAAATAAAACAAACCCGGTTTTAGGTACCAATGAAATTCTTTATTCCTGTGAAAGTACGTTCGATGTCATTATGTATGGAACTCGATTTCTTTTGCATGGCCACCACGGGCACGCTTGCAGAAGTCCAGACGCTGAACCCAATTTTCGACGGTTTTCAATCATAAATTGGCCGATACTGCTGCAATTTGACGTTCGATATTCGTACGAAGTTCATCAATCGTCGCTGGCTTGTTGGCATAGAGTTGACTTGACGTAGCCCCACTAATCTAACGGAATCAAATCGCACGACCGAAGCGGCCAATCGACTGGGCCATTTCGTGAGATAACACTTTCACCAAACTTGGTTTCCAATAAATTGATTGTGGCATTCGCCGTGTGGCTTGTGGCGCCGTCCTGTTGGAACCGCATGTCCTCCAAGTCCATATTATCCAATTGCGGCCAAATATATTCGGCTATCATTGAACGGTAGCGATTCGCATTCACAGTAATGGGCCGGTCTTGATCATCACGGAAGAAGTACGGCCCAATGACGCCGCCGGCCCAAAAACCGCACCAAACCGTAATTTTTTTCGCGATGCAATGATGACTCATGGATTACGTGTGGATTGCTGTCTGACCAATAACGCATATTTTGCTTATTGACGAAGCCATTCAGCCAGAAATGAGCCTCATCGGTGAAGATGATTTTTCGATGAAAATCCGAATCATTTTCAAGTTGTTGCTCAGCCCAATTCACGAACATACGACGCTTATGGTGGTCAAGCGGCTTCAGTTCTTGCGTCAATGTGATCTTGTAAGGGTGTAGGCGAAGATCTTTTCGCAAAATTCGCCACAACGACGTCACAGAGATGCCCAACGCTTGAGAACGACGTGTGAGAGATACATTTGGGCTTTCTTGAACTGAAGCCTCAGCGGCAGCAATATTCTCGACACTACGGGCACTTCTTTGTCTCACTGGCACGGGAACATTTTGTACTGTGCCTGTGGATTCAAATTTTTCCACTAGACGCTCAATTGTTGATCTGCTAGGATGATTATGACGACCATAAATTGGACGTAGCGCTCTTGCAGTTGAGGCCACTGACTCCAAATTTCGGTAGTAAATTTTAATAATTTCGACTCGTTGTTATCGGGTCGTTTGCTGTCCCTATCAATTTGCTTTTGTAGCGTCTCCGTTGAAAAACCCTTTACAAGCTTGATACAAGTTTGTTTTTACAAGCTTGCTACAATATTGATTTTACAAGTTTCCTACAATATACCATAAAGAATTACAATGTAGGATATTTAGTTTTGATACAAACCAGTAGATCCTTTTTTTATGGAATATAAAAGGTGATATGTATAAAGAATTTAAGGTAACGTGTATAAAAAAAAGGAAAATTGAAGTTTATTGGTAAAAACAAAAATTTGAAAAATTAAATTAAATTAATTAAAATTAAATTCATTTGAAATGTAAATTTGAAATTTGAAATTAATTATGTAATTATGTTAGTAAATGCAAATTATGTTATTAAATGCAAATTTTAAATTAATTATCATTATTTAAATTTTTTTGGTTTTGTGGTTGATCTGTTTGGAAGTTCCTTTGTCTGGCTTTTGCGTATTGAAAGAATGACTTTGTTGCCTTAATATGATCATCCTCGTCCGATCCGGCTCTAATTGAAGCATCTGTAAAAAAATTATGTTCAGAACAGGAGTTGAAAATGGTTTTTGTAATTAAATACTTTGGATAGCAATAGCAGTGCTAAACTCTCTTATGCTTTTCTTCTCGGCAGTAAACTTCCAACACATATTTTCAGCAATTTTGTCAATCATAATTTTTTTCCAGCAATTTTGTGTAAAATTTCTGTTTTTTGAAATGGATTGAAATTCTTTGACCTTTACAATGTAAGAAAATTAATATCAGTGGGAATTTTGTTAATTGGCCGTCGGTGGTGCAATGGTTAGTGTGTGCGGCTCTTGTACATGAGATCCTGGGTTCGAACCCGGCTCTGACAACCTTCAAAAAAAAATTCTTTCGGCGGCGGTCACCTCGCATAGGGACGGCGACACTATCGAGTATCTAGCCATGAAAAATCTTCTCAAATTACCGTTCGGAATCGGTGTAAAACTGTAGGTCCCCATCAGTGAGTGAAAACTGGAAAGCGCACAGCTCAGTGATTGTGAGAAGTTCTCCCCAGTCCCTTCATGGGATGTAATGGGAAACCATTTATTTATTTAATTATTTGTATTAAACTTACGAAGTATCAAAAGAGTCCTTATCCTTTTGTAAAAGTTCATCAAATTGCATAAAATCATTTATATTTTCAAATGGCTTAGCAGGTAAAAGTTTTCTTTTTACATTATGTTCCCGTTTTTGTAGTGTATGGACTTCTTCTCTAAGTATTTGGATCTCAGATGTCATGCGATTCATCCCTGGTTCCATGGATTTCATAATGTGTGAAGATATAGCTGTAAAACAAAATAAGATATAAAAAACATAATATTATTAGTGGGAAAATTCAATTCGCTTCTGCAGAATCTGTAAAGCCAGTGCGAACAATTTATAACTTCTTCTCGTGCATATTCACTTCGGACATTATTTATATGTGTTACAAATTCGCACGCACGGTGGTGGAGAGCTACGATGAGATCCATTAGGAAAATAGTTGAATGTTGATTGGTATGGTTAAGATGAATTTAAATCAGTGTATTGCTTGTCACCGCTCATGATGAATTACTGGAACGAAACAAAAAGAAGTACTGCTGTCGCTCAAATATACCATTTTACATATCGAATCAATCAAGTGATCGTAAGATTCATCAGAATATTTCAAAGTGGTACAATGCCAAATATTTCACAAGGATGACTTTATGGGTAGAATAAACAAATCTGTAAAATTGAGTAATGGAATGGATACTTCTTATCCTTCTGAACATATACGTTCCACTTTGAAAATATCACATCCAACTTTATAAAAGTTATTTGGACTTTTGAGTGATATGAAGACATGCTGCTGAGTTGAAACATATTGATAGCTGTTATTTTGAAAAACTCCAAGTTTAAATTCTGCATTTGTTCGCGGAGTCGCGATGTTCAAACTTTGTTCCACCAAGCGATTGTACTTTTGAGCACATATCGTCACCTAAAATGCAAAATGACGTAACAACAAAATTGCAAAATTTTCTTTCTGATTGATTACGATATGTTTGACTAAAATACATGATTTGACAAAGTTGTAAACACCTAAGTTCAAAGTCAACGATTTTATTAAAAAGATAAAATAGATGAAGTTTTTGATAAATCCACGTTTTTTCTTTGAATTGTAATTTTATATAAAATATCGATGCCCCTATACTTACAATTGACTACACTACATATTCCCACAAACTTTTAGACATCTACCGCTCAAAATGGTAATTCTATTCACAAAATTCCGATTCTATATCTAACTATTTTTTGCCTCTCCTGTAAAGTTATGAAAATGTTGTTACGTCTTTTTGCATTTTAGGTGACGATATATTGTTTTTTTTTCTTAACTAATTTTTTTGGTTTTCCTAATTTGTTTTCAAACTTAAATGCGCTCACAGACTCCAAACCTCCATATATTTTAGCGCTTTCCGAAAGATGAGTAAGGCAGTGAAAATTGTAGGTCAATATTCTCTCTCCATATATGGATTCAGTTTCTTTGACAAATTATTTTAGCAGGGTATCAGCCAATGCATTCTTTGTTTGCGAGTCTTTTTCGTGTAATAAAATTCGTATGGCTATACTCAAGTTTAGAAAGTGTATGTACTGTCTTTCATTTAAGATAATCCTTAATACATATGGACCTGTGTATAGTAGAAATTGCCTGTATTCCGTGGCTTTGTATCGATCCATTTCCTTAATGTCTCGAGGTTTTCTGCAGAATTCTCGAGGGATGTACCTTCTTAATTCCAATAATTTTTCGATATACAATGGAGCGCCGTTGTGGGCCTTCAGTGTCAGCTGTCATCTGAAGAAATTGCAGATTGCGCAAAATAAAGTGCTTAAACTTATTTTAAATCTTCCCTTCTATTATTCTACCAAACGACTCCAGGAACAAGCTAAAGTGGAACTGGTTATCGATAGGATTGAAATATTGAACCAAAGTTTTAATTTGAGATGTACTGCATCAAGATTTCCTTATATTAATGAATTAGCCTATTCATAGTTAGTCTGTAAGTAGTCTTAAGTTTTATCATAATGAAATTAATATTCATATAAGTTTTTTTGTAAATTTTTGCCTCCACTTGTAAATATCAATCTCAGAAATCAATTTTGCAAATCATTAATTATTATAAAGCAGAAGACGATATAACTCTTAAACTCTTACATAGTATTTTATAAGTATAACTAGCAATATGTCAAAAACGACTTTTTGCGAAAAATAACTTTTTTATTGTTGAATATGAATCTTTGGGGACTCTGAAACAATATCTATTCCACGAGTTTTTTTTTTTAAATTAGTTGTATTTCAAAATATAACACAGTTTAACCATTTTCGTGGGCTTAAAAATTAAAAAATTAAAGTAAAAAAAAAAAAAAAAAACTGGAATTTTTTAATTTTTTGCAATAAACTGGGTTAGTAGCCTTTCATTTAAGATGAATATTTCATTCGTACACTGAGAGAAAAAAAATTATTATAATAATAAGTGGTAAAGGTAGATTTACGACTTTTTCATTTAAAATGGCACAAAAACGGCTAAAGATTTTTGGCCAAAATTTCCTATTTCTCGTTTAGAACCTTAAAATCTAAAATTCCACCAAGGCGCTTCACGTCACAAAGCTTAGTTTGGACGTTATGAGTTGAGGAAGGTAAAAAAGCTAAATATTTTGGATTTTTTCCATTTTTCTTGAAGTTTTTTCAATTTTTTTCTCCAAACGAAATATTGTACTGCGAAGCGCCTTGGTAGAATTTAAGATTTTAAGGTTCTAAACGAGAAATAGAAAATTTTGGCCAAAAATCTTTAGCCGTTTTTGTGCCATTTTAAATGAAAAAGTCGTAAAGCTACCTTTACCACTTATTATTATAATAATTTTTTTTCTCTCAGTGTACGAATGAAATATTCATCTTAAATGAAAGGCTACTAACCCAGTTTATTGTAAAAAATTAAAAAATTCCAGTTTTTCGGATATTAATAAAATTACAGGAAAAAATTCGTAATCAGTTGAAAAATCAATGACAACAAGAACACCCTATAATTCACATATCATGTAATTGAGGGCCACCCTAATGAGCATTTCAGATAGCCGAATGTATCCCCAAATCAGTACATATAATTTGGTACATGTATCTTTAAATTGGAAAAACCACTTTTTTTGACATATTGCTACAGTATAACGAAAGTGTAAATATTATAAAACTAAATAAATTGAATTGAATTGAATTGAATTGAATTGAATTTACTTTTGATGGCTGTATTGAAAAAGATTCTTTCCTATCTTTAATCCATAATTTCAACAATGTTTTCACTACTCCTAAACACACAACATGCATATAATCCATCGGAAAGGAATGAACTATATCAAAATCCAAATGTTCTGCTGCAATGGGGGTCATAATGCGATGATGGCTCGGATCTATTCTGGATCTAAAATCACTGTTTGTCCTTTTTACATTATCTTGCAAAGGAAAAGTCATGGATCCGTTTAGATATAAGCCTTTTTGATTGCAGAAATGGCAACAGGAGTATCCGGTGTGATGTTTAATGGCCAGTACCATTGCTCTTGCCGGTGCATCACATATAAAAGCACGAATAGCAATTTTGAATAGAACCCCTCGGAATAACAATCCATTTTGCCTCAGTTCATTTACTTCTTTAACAAAATGAATAAGAAATTCATTGACGTCATCCGGTTTGGCTTGTCCAGCAAAAATTCCAGCAACTTACACAGTTTCAGTGCCATTTATATTTATTAGAACTGGCCACATCTGCTTCAGGGACGATTTAAATATAGGTAGTCCATTTATATTGACATTAAGCTCAATAGTATTATTATTGAAACTATTCTCCATCAAAAAATCTGTAATGCAATCTCCCACGCCGTACGTTACGTACTCCCTCTACCCATACGAAAAACTGGTGCGTCGCGTGGAGTTTTTTTAGCGTACGGCCGTCCTTTGGCAGCGTTGGTATAGTTTTTCTTAATATTAATAACAATTCATTTAATGCAGAATTAGTTATATTGTGCTTAACACTCCACGATGCCAAATCGGACACAGTTTCCAAATCAGTGATAGATTCATCGGAACCTGAGCTATAACAGTCCGGTTCATCTTCCACACCATCACTCTCACCAGCAGAATCGACACCACCAACAGCCCCATCGGAACCTTCACTACCTGCATCTACACCAATAGCCATACCACCAACAGCCACACCGCCAACATCCAGCCCAACAGCTACGCCTGCATCCACTCCAGCAACCACATCACCTACATGTACTCTAGGAGCCTCATATTGTTTATTAGGCAGCAGAAGGTTTAGTACTTCCTTGCTCTTCTGCCGTACTTTTTTCGAATGCTTGTATGGCATAATGCTAAATATTTTTTGTAAATACTTCTTTTCAATTTTTTTTCAATTCCAATTTCGATTTTTTGTCTATTTTTTCTGTTGATACATTTTATTGTTCACACAAATGATAAACACATTACAAAAAACTTTTTTTTATTTTGCTTTGTTGTTATTTTCGCTTTCAATTAAAAACAAATATTAGAACGACTTCTCACAAATTAGTTACAATTGTGTTTGTGCAAGCTTGTCTCAAGTTTAAAATTACAATTTATAAATCACTGATTGTGAGAAGCTCTCCCCAATCACTTCATGGGATGTTAAGGGGCACCATTTTGTTTTTTAAATCAATTGTAAAAAACGTGAGAAGCAAGCTTGCTTCAAGCATATTTGCGCAATTCATGAAAATCATACTTGCTACAAGCTGATATCAAGCACAATTGAGGCTAAGGTTTACTGGGAAGCAATAAAAAAAGTGTTGGTATATTAGTATAAAAGTTTGAATGTATTTCTATTTTCCCCACAAATCTGTCTAGTGTAAACGACAAGTAAGGTATGTATTTTTCGACCCCCTCACACTCTGAATATAACCGTATTTGCGTGTAATTCGCAAACCACTTGTCTTCCTACCCGTTTCACTGCTCATATTTTAATATCCACCAGTAGATAATATTTATTTGTCTACGATTTTATTTCAATCACTTTATTATCTCTTAAGTTGAAGCAATTTCCTCCGAATAACACTCGAATATATAGCAAAGTATACACAGCACATCCTTAACCAGTATTTGTCTAGATTCTCTTAATTAATATGTTATAAATAAATACAATGCCAATAAAATTAAGAACAAAGTTATCGTTAAAACGAAATAAAAACAACAATAAAATTTGGGCAATTCAATTATCTTAATTATCAAACGAATACTCGTATAGAGCGCAAAGGCCACACGAAGGCAGTAATAAAAACATTTAACCAATTATACATTGACTTGGGGTGACTGTGTTTTCTTATTTTGTTTAAGCTACTGATGCCACGGACAATGATTCAAGACCAGACAGTTACAGTCAATGAATGTCATACATGGATTTTGGATAGCTTTGTCTATTAACCGTCAACTAAAGACTCAGACACAGCTGCTTAAAAGCAGGACTGTAGCGAGGCTTTCAATAAAACCACAACACTGAGCAACAAAGAAACTATCCCAAGAAGGATACTATACACTCCGGTTCATTTATTTAAAGGCACCAAAAATTTCATATTCAGCAGCCTGTATCTTTTGCAAATTGTAACCGATTGCAGAATTTTAAAATGAAAATGGAAGGTAGACCACTTGAAATCATGACAATGGTGTTTTCGAAACTAAAGAACTCTTTTCGAGCAATTTATAAACAGAAGTCCAAAAATGTGCAATTTTTTTTTTGGTTCACTTGAATAAAGGCACTTTAACTAATTTTAATGAAAAACGTCTTTCCTGTTTTTTTGATTTATTTTACTTTATTTAAGAACTATTAGTATTGGGTTTTTAATAATTGGGTTTTAAATAACCCTTTGTTTTGACGTAGAATACGTCTTACCTTACGGTTTTTATTGTTGTAATCTTTATTTCATTGAATTTGAGGAAACGGTTAGATGAATTTTTTTAAAATTTTTTTTGTAGGTAAATGAAGATGTTATCTTTCGTTTGATATACATTTCATATTGGTTGATATATTTCTAGTATTTTAATTTCTCAAATGAAAATTGTTAAAACACATACACTCAAACATATGTGTGGTGTTTGGTTGAGTGTTGGTTGCTCAACATTGCTTAGGAACATGTATCTAGTAAAAAGTGAAACGAACAGCAAGCTAATGTTGCTTGGCAACATGTATCTAGTAAAAAGTGAAACAAACAGTAAGCTAACGTAATAAAGCTTTTTTGCGAAAGATTCAATAAAGCTGTTGTAACATTAATTTTGAATTGTAAAGCGTAAAGCTTTCACACAACGCTCGAATGCTAATGCGAAGACTCGATAAGGTAAACCTTTTTTAATATTAGGGCGGCCCTCTCAACATTCGCAGAACTTATTTCAATAAAAATATTAATTAAAATACATAAATTAAATTAAGTTTAAAAAAATTGAACATAATATTTTTTTTTTTAAACGGACTTGAATCAAATGCCGTTGGTAAATATAAAAATTACAGCAGACAGTTGTCCGACGCCATCGGCCACGGACTGTCCCTGCAGGCTGTGTCAGAGACACGGCCATTAAGTTTAACGTAGAATACGCCATCCGATAAGATAGAAAACATATATAGCAATAAATGATAAATAATATAAGCAAATGAATTTATTGTTATATATGTTTTCTGTCTTATCGGATGGCGTATTCTACGTTAAACTTAATGGCCGTGTCTCTGACACAGCCTGCAGGGACAGTCCGTGGCCGAAGGCCTCGGACAACTGTCTGCTGTAATTTTTTTTAATAACTTCAAATATACGGGTTTTAATTGAGAGATAAAGCGAATTTATGTAATCCAATGAAATTTGATTCCAAGCATCTTTAATGGCCTGAATTAGTGACTGCTTGTCATCAAATTGTCTACCTCCTTCATAGACCTTACGGGATAACCAACCCCATACATTTCCGATAATGTTTAGATCTGGCGAGTTGGGTGGCCAGTCAAGAATATTAAAATTTTGGCTTGCAATGAACTCCTTTACTACTCTGTCGTTGTTTATAGGGGCATTATCCTGTTGCAATATCCAAGATATGGGACCAAATAGTTCACTGAACTTCGGAAAAGGTGATTCCAATAACGTTTTATAGCTTTCACCAGTCATTTTTGCACTTTGAAATTCAAGATCGATGGTGGCATTGTACGTAATAGCACCCCACACCATAACGCCGCCCTCTCGGCTGTGATGTCGGTTCAAAAAACGATTTTCCTTGCGCTGATCATGGAAACAAGAGTTGTAGCCCTCAGGCCCATCCAAACTAAACTTATTCTCATCCGCAAATAACGAGTTTTTCAACAGAGACGCTACAAAAGTAAATCGATAGGGACAGCAAACGACGCCATATTTTTCCCCGCTCTTTTGACATTTCTCTTCAGTAAGGTTTGCCATTTTATCATGGAAAGATATACGAGCCAGCAACGAGTCGAAATTATTAAAATTTACTACCGAAATTTGGAGTCAGTGGCCTCAACTTTAAGAGCGTTACGTCCAATTTATGGTCGTCATAATCGTCCTATCAGATCAACAATTGAGCGTCTAGTGGAAAAATTTGAATCCACAGGCACAGTACAAAATGTTCCCGTGCAAGTGAGACAAAGAAGTGCCCGTAGTGTCGAGAATATTGCTGCCGCTGAGGCTTCAGTTCAAGAAAGCCCAAATGTGTATCTCACACGTCGTTCTCAAGCGTTGGGCATCTCTGTGACGTCGTTGTGGCGAATTTTGCGAAAAGATCGTGGCCTACATCCTTACAAGATCAAATTGACACAAGAACTGAAGCCGCTTGACCACCATAAGCGTCGCATGTTCGTGAATTGGGCTGAGCAACAACTTGAAAATGATTCGGATTTTCAGCGGAAAATCATCTTCAGCGATGAGGCTCATGTCTGGCTGAATGGCTTCATCAATAAGCAAAATATGCGTTATTGGTCAGACAGCAATCCACACGCAATCCATGGGTCATCAGTGCATCCCGAAAAAATTACGGTTTGGTGCGGTTTATGAGCCGGCGGCGTCATTGGGCCGTACTTCTTCCGTGATGATCAAGACTGGCACATTACTGTGAATGCGAATCGCTACTGTTCAATGATAACCGAATATTTTTGGCCTCAATTGAATAATATGGACTTGGAGGACGTGTGGTTCCAACAGGACGGCGCCACAAGCCACACAGCGAAAGCCACAATCAATTTATTGGAAACCAAGTTTGGTGCACGTGTTATCTCACGCAATGTCCCAGTTGTTTCGCCGCCTCGGTCGTGCGATTTGACGCCGTTAGATTATTTCCTGTGGGGCTACGTTAAGTCTATGGTCTATGTCAACAAGCCAACGACGATTGATGAGCTTCGTACGAATATCGAACGTGAAATTGCAGCAATATCGGCCGATTTGTGCTTGAAAAGTTTCGAAAATTGGGAGTTCCATACATAATGGCATCGAAAGTACTTTCACAGGAATAAAGAATTTCATTGGTATCTAAAACCGGTTTTGTTTTATTTAACCTTTGTCCAGCGGAAGAATTTTACAACGTTAAAAGGCGGCATGGGTACAATTGTACCCTTATGTACTTAACACGATATATATGGCTTTTCCTATTAATATATTTAAATTTTTCTGTTCTTATTTAAGAAATAAATGACAGAACAGGTACGTGGCTAAAAGAAACTTATTTTAAGTACACATATATGTATAAATTTTTTGCCATACTAATCAGACGTGTTTGACGTTTAGTCAGTACTATGTAAACAAAACTCTTATTTTGTTTACATTGTTGTTGTTGCACCAGTGCTTTCACCTTATAAATGCACTTGAATAGTAATTTCTTGTGATAACATACATGCTAAACAGGGGAATACCCGAAATGTAAAAAAAAGGTACATAGTAGAAAAGTGTAATACCAATAAATCGAACTCTCACATTATATCAGTGTATTTTATTGACTTGCGTGCGTTGTAAGAAGAAATTTCGGTTAATTATTTTGATTTCTTACTATGAGTGATATTGAAACTGAACAACGGAATCGGGTTTGTAGGTAACCGTAATATCATCAAATACTTATTTTAGCATTTTGTTATATAAAGAAATTTTTTAACATTTTTACAAAAGATTTACATCCGATGAAATAAGGCAACTAATTGAATATTCTGATGATGAAGAAGAACCCTTTGTTGCTTCCGATGAAGATTCTTATTTTCCACGTGTAAATAATGACGAAGAGTCAGATGTTGAACCTGAAATTATAATAGAAGCTGAAGAAGAATATGGCTCAGATGAAAGTGCTGAAGATGAACTGGTACCTCCAAATATAGGTGGTGGTTTGATCGGTAAAGATGGAACAAAGTGGTATAGTGAACCAATGCCTAGCGCACAAACCAAATCGCGTAACGTTTTGCGTCAAAAAGGTGGTCCAAGATTGAAAAGTATTCTGTTTACAAAAAAAGAACTTCTTAAGCACATTATCGAAAAGCTAAATGAGTTAATGATGCTAATTCTTCTGCACAGTCATCTCAAAAGTCTCTCAGCCATTCACTGCAACTGAGTTCGATGCATTTTTGGGTATTCTAATTGCAGCTGGTGTACAAAGAGATAACAGAACCAACTTGGATGATATGTGGAATGCAGATGCTTTGCCTCTTGTACGTGCAGCAATGTCTCGAGACCGCTTCAAGATGATGCAAAGATTTGTCCGATTCGATAACGAAAATACACGAGCAGCGCGAATACAAGAAGATAAAGCTGCACCAATTCGGGATATCTGGACCATGATGAACAAAACTTTAGAGAATGCATACAAGCCGTATGAGTGCATCACAGTAGACGAACAATTATTTCCTTTTAGAGGCCATACCAAATTTACTCAGTATATACCTTCTAAGCTGGCTAAGTATGGCATAAAAATATTCTGGGCTTGTGATTCATCAAACTACTATCCATTACATGGTCAAATTTATACTAGAAAGCCGAAAGACGGTCCAAGACAAACAAATATTGGTGAACGAACTGTGATGGACTTAATTCAAGTGTATAAGGGCTCTCTGGAAGGAATGTGGTTACAGATAATTTTTTCACATCCTTAAAATTAGGCAAGGTCTTAAGTTCTTGGAACATGAGTCTAGTTGGCACGGTAAGAAAAAATAAAAAAATTGTACCCAGCAATATGCAGCCAGCAAAGGAAAGGCCCATCAACTCCACCAACTTCGCTTATAACAATGATGCCACAATCTGTTCATACGTGCCAAAAAAGAAGAAATCGGTGATACTACTATCAACTATGCACATGGCAGGAGAAGTAGAAGAAACTGATGCTGCTAAGCCAGAAATTATAAAATATTATAATAAAACAAAAGGTGGAGTAGATGTCATGGACGAAATGTTGGGCGAATGCACCGTAAAACGACGAACAAAACGCTGGCGTTGCTGCTTTGGCCTCCTATATATTATATAGAAGCCACCATCCAAAAAGTATACCAAACGATCAGCGACGAAAGTTCTTGAAAGATCTTTCAAAACAGCCATTTATGCAATCAGTAAAAGACCGTAGTGACAACAAACTTATAACAGGTAAATATTTTATTCGAAATGCTATAGAAATGGTACTTGGACGACCTATAGTGGCAGCACCAAGTCCAGAAATTGGTTCCAAAGTACCCTTTGGTAGACGGGGAGCATCACCTGTGGTTGGAAGATGTTATGTTTGTCAATGTGAGGCACGCAAACAACGTAAGACTAGAAAGGCGTGTGCAATCTGCTTGAAACCTGTGTGCGATGAACACCCTATTCAAAGTACCACATGTTTTTCATGCAAATAAAAATATATTGCTTTTTCCCAAATATTTGGCTATATAGTATGTATTCGTTTGCTCTTTTCAAATAAAACTAATCAAAATAACTCTACTTTATTTTGTTGTTCTTTTTTCTAACGATTTATATGAAGGTACAATTGTACCTCTTCAGCCTTTTAGGGATATCAAGTTAAAAAAGACTTATTTGAGTGTGATATAATCAAAATCTTCTTCTTTTTAAATTTCAAATATGTAATCCGCAATAAAAGTTTAGAGATGTCAGAAAATTTCAGATATCTAGTATTAACAAAAAAAAAGTTATTGCAATTTAAAAACGAAAAAGGTACAATTGTACCTGTTCCGCCGGACAAAGGTTAAAAAAAACTTTTGTAGTGCTCTTATTGAAAAACCCTTTACAACGGACCTCCAGTCATATACATGACCTCTTGGCTGCACATCCCATACCATGTCTCTTGCGAAGTGAAGCCGTCCTTCAGAACGGTAAACATCGATTTTAGTTTTTTCCGATAGATTTAAAAATTTTTGTTTTGCCATTTTGACTCGTAAAATGATTAAGATATAATAAATTGTAATAAACAAACGCTCCCTATTAAAATCATCGCTAATTTTAAAAATAATAAAAAAAATAATAAAGTGCAAAAAATAATAAATAGCAAATATTTTTGACTTTTTTTTATAAATTGCTCAAAAAAAGTTCTTTAGTTAAGAGACCACTATTGTCATGTTTTTTTTTTTATATCTCAAGAAGTCTAGCTTCCATTTCGATTTTAAAATTCTCCAATCGGTTAGAAATTGCAAAAGATACAGGCTGCTGAATAAGGAATTTTTAGTGCCTTTAAATATGTGAACCGGAGTGTATAAGTTAGAACTTATTGAAGCATGAAATCAAATTTGAAAATAGAAATCATGTTCCGTAATCCAATACTTCATTAAAATTCGGAAATCATATAATTCATTTTTAACTATTTAAGGATATTAACCCAAATTGAGTAAAAATCGGTTAACCGACGTCAAATAACCGGTTTTCGGTTGGTTCGAAAATTACATTTCTTAAAAAACCGGGGCACGGTTAATAGCAGAAAACCTGTCAACCGGTTTTACCGGTTTTTCGGTTTTGGACACTCTAGTATGGAACAACTCAGTAGACTTGCCTCTAACCGATGCAATTTACTAGAACGTTGATACATTTTCCGACTACAACAGTGTAAATAATAAAAAGAATTTAATATTTTTTTAATATTTCTTAAAATATGTCTCTGCATTTCATTGTAGCATTGAAATAACTACGTAGCTAATAAGCATGTTCCCTCCCTGCGACTAAGCGTTTTTTGTTGCAATGTAGTATGTACTCGTATAATTGAAGACCCTGGTGGAAGAAGGTGTTAACTCACTTTTTTCAAAAATAATATTTTCCTTACTTTAATGTTTCCATGGTATCTGATTTTGTTTTAGATAAGAAAAGTCAACATCTGAGATTTAAATTATGAAAATTAAATTTAAAAATTTTTTGTTTTTATTTTTTTTTAAATCAGATACCATGGAAACGTTAGAACAAGTAAAATATTGTTTTTGAGAAAAATGTGTTAACACCTTCTTCCACCAGGGGCATCAATTGTTAACGAGTGCGACACCGGTATATAAGGACGCGGGACTAAGTCTCAGAATGGAGCAATTTCATGGGAAACCGATCACTAATTTCATGTTAAGCGTACCACAGACTTGTCATTCAAGAGCAAGAGCGTGGTCAATATTGCTTTATCTGGCTGATGAATTTGAAAAAATATTACCAAAAAAATTTTGCAAACATGATAGTGATGTTTACAACTTCGATTGCATTCTCAATTAGTATCAATAAGAGCGGTAAACCGACAAATCAATGATTTTTTGTAATATCTTAAGCTTTTATTTAATACAAAAGAAGTTAAAAAATTATGGTAAATTAAAAAATATTTATTAAATTATGAGAACATTATTTCTTCGAATGATATGAGTTCTTCAAAAAACGTTATTGAAAATTTCGAACCTGAAATAACTTTCCGAATTTTTAATTCTAAAGTAAAACGATTTGAAATTTAATTATAACACCAAACTGTAACAACGTACAAAGTTTCATAAAAATCGCAGGCCTAACATGAAAGTAGTGAAGAGTTTACCCTGGAATTGCTCAACAATCACCTCTAATTTCTTTCGAAGCAACAAACCCGTTCTAAGTTTGTGTTAAATTATAGGACCAGGTCAGAGAGAATACAAATTCATATGTAGTACAAACTATTACTACTTGTTAGAGCTCTTCCCAATGTAACAATCAAATTATAAATAATATAAATTATATAATTATAAATTATGGTAAATTAAATAATATTTATTAAATTATGAGAACATTATTTCTTCGAAAGATATGAGTTCTTCAAACAACGTTATTGAAAATGTCGAACCTGAAATAACTTTCCGAATTTTTAATTCTAAAGTAAAACGATTTCAAATTTAATTATAACACCAAACTGTAACAACGTACAAAGTTTCATAAAAATCGCAGGCCTAACATGAAACTAGTGAAGAGTTTACCCTGGAATTGCTCAACAATCACCTCTAATTTCTTTCGAAGCAACAAACCCGTTCTCAGTTTGTGTTAAATTATAAGACTAGGTCAGAGAGAATACAAATTCATATGTAGTACAAACTATTACTACTTGTTAGAGCTCTTCCCAATGTAACAATCAAATTATAAATAAACACATTAAATTAAAACACCTAAAAATAAATGCAATGTCTGACTAATTTCTTTCGATGTGTTAACATGTATAGGCGCGGGAAGGTATTAAACTCACAAAGTGAACACATCCAAACAAAAAATTATACAAATTTGTCCGACTGCTGTCACAGATTACCTGGCGTTAAACTCCTCCGAAACGGCTGGACCGATTTGTATGAAATTTTGTGTGCAAATCGAGTAGGTCTCAGAATCGTCCAACATCTATTTTTCATACCCCACCCCTACATATAACACAGATTTGTCCGACTGCGAAACACAGATTGTCAGACTGCGAAAAAAACACACACTGATGTAGCGGCAGCGAATAGTTTTCTTGTGTTGGTACGGAGCACTCTCAGAGCAAAGACAATAATGACATGGTTATACGTATATAAACATGAGATAGCAAGAGAGTAACGAAAATTGTGTGAACTTGTGTAGCGTTTGTACGAATATAACAATGTATGTATTGACACGTGTCTGTTGCTTTGCACTCTCTTTGTTTTTTGTTGGTATAAAGCAGGGACAGCCAAAAAAATTTTGGTTGTGGATTAGTGAGTAAGGGAGATTAAAAAAATTGAGAGAATTTATTTATTTACAGCCATAGAAAAATTTTTGTAACAGACACGATTCTGATATTCATACAAAATAAAGGAAATAATAAAGATAATCAAATACACCTGATTAAAAATGGTTTAAATATAATACTGTTAAATATTCTATAATTATGTTATTTTGTGTGGTTAAGGTGACACAGAATTTTGTTTTTGTTTTTATATATAATTTCATCAACATACTTAAATTTATACAACTTTGACTCAACAACATTAGGTTTTTTTTATGGCAGACAGATAGACAGCCAGACAGACATGGCCTATAAAATAAAATCTTCTACATTTATACTTTTATGGCAGTTTCGTATTAGTATAATGCTTTTTAAATGAGATGAAATGGGATACGTTGCTTTGAACAATAGTCTACCTTTCCTGACAATTTCCAAACTTACTAAACTTGAAATCTAATTTTTTTTTTCAATTTGGGAACTGATTTTGGATCATAAATTTCCTCTGCTAATAATCTTTTTCAAATTTTACAAAAAAAAAATTTTTTTTTCTATAAAATAGGTATTCTTTTACCTCATCATTTAAATTATTTGTATAACTATGAAAACGATTGCAATGTCTTTTAAAAACATATTCCGTACCTTCCTTAAGTGTTGTATAACATATAGGGCATTGGATGTTATCATATTTTTGACCATACAATATTTTATGAGTGTCATCATTAAGTTCTTTTTGCTAACCTGAAAAATAATATCGTAGCATCGGCTGGACATGTGCACTTGTCGAAGTCTTATCGACTAGAGTTGTGTAGTTCACGAACGAACTAGTTCAATTGCACGATTTACTCTTGGGAAGTTGATGAAGTAGTTCAAGCTGTACGCTCTTTTGTTTCAAAGGTTAATTTGTTTTCGCAGTTTTTGTATTTCAGTTGTGCAGTTCTCTTTGTCATTTTCTAGTTAATGCTCTCTTTCTCCCTCAGTTTGCATTTCTGGTCCCTAATGGTATCAGCTTTGTGCAATGGAATTGTTTACAGAAAATTTCAGAAACCCCAAAATCTCGCAGTGCCCAATATCGAAATGAAGCTCAATTATATCAGGTTTATGTGGCGATTTAATAAAAAAAAGTTCCCACAATATCAAAAGCATCTTTGATAAACTTAAAAACTGAGACCAACAAATTTGTCGCCTTGGTTGTATGAAATTGAGTTTATCTTCTCATGTATTGAACTTAAATGACCAATTGAACTGAAGAGAGCTGTTTAGTTCACAGTTCTTAAGAACTGACGAACTGAAAAGGCACAATGAACTAGTGAACTGAATGAACGAACTAGTTCATTCTCCTGAGGTGAACTAAAAAGAACGCTCACTTGAATGAAATAAAATGCAAAACTCTATCATCGACGGCTAAATGAAAGAGCATAACAATATGTGTGAGTAGTGAAACTGCAATGAAATGGCTGTCCCTGGTATAAAGTAAAAAGTACTAAGCAAGAAAATAATGGCACTTGTCTTTAAATATTTTTAAGTGTTAAGTATTAAAATTATTTAAATGAAACGTTTTCATATGATTGAACCCCTTTTTTTATTATTGTGAAAGGTAAGTCAAATAAAATGTGGGTGCGGAGCACTCTCAGAGCAAAGAGAATAATGACGTAGTTATACATACCCATATAAAAATAAAAATGAGATAGCAAGAGAGCAACGAAAATTGTGTGAGCTTGTGTAGCGTGTGTACGAACATATCTATGTATGTATGTACATGTGCCTATTGCTTTGTATTCTCTTTGTTTTTGTGGGAATAAAACAAAAGGTATTAAGCAAGAAAATAATGACACAAGTGCTTGCACTGGTCTTTAAATAATTGTAAGTATTAATATTATTTAAATGTAACGTCATCATCTGTTTGAACGCTGTTTTTTATTTTCCAATGTAACATTTACTAATGTGTTCATAGAAATCGAACAGCTACCGTGTAACAAAAAGGTGTTAACACATCGCCCGTGAGTTCGAACACTCATTGGATTTTTTTAGACGCTGGTATACTTATAAGTATACCAACATTTTCCCCCTTATTTAGAATTTCAAAATTGATCGGCAAACTGTTTACAAAACTCAGCCAGAAATCCCTCAAGAGTCATCAGGAGATAACAAAGGGTGATTTTTTGCTTTTTGGTTTTTGAAATTTGAAGAAAACACAGAACATTTGTTCAAGTGAGTGAAATATTTATTTAGATTGATTAGTCAATGCCATTTACTTTTTAAAGATTATTTCATGCAAATGCGCGCACGGCTAGGCTTCACATGGTCCAATCTGATAGTCCTATTATGGGCACAATTTTCCAACATTTCGACTGGTATCTCACCCATGGCACGTGTAATGTTGTCTTCCAAGACGGCAATCATGTTTGGCTTGTCCTTGTAGACGAGAGACTTCACATGACCCCACAAGAAATAGTCTAGAGCGAGGCATCCAATTGACAGCGCCACAACGTCACATTAATTCCTCACCCACTGCGAATCTCAATTGGTTCATGCTATCGCGTGTAGCGTGTCATGTAGCACCGTCGTGTTGAAACTACATTCAAAGCAAGTCCAATTCCGTCATGATCATCGAACAGCACCTTGCTCCACTGACCGTAACGTTGTGGTCATCATCGTCTTTGAATAAATACATTCCAATGATGCCGCCCGCCCATAGACCACAAAAAACAGTGCATTTTTTAGGATACATTGGCAGATCTTGACCAAATTCTTCAATTCTGTTTATTGACGTACCAATTGAGCCAAAAAAAATTGCTCTTTCGCTGAAGCCAATTTTTCGATAAAAAAAAATGTAATCTTCCTCCAGCTCCACTAAGGCCCATTCACAGAAAAGACGACGTTTTGATATGTCGTCCGCCTCCAGCTCCTACACCAGCTATATTTGAGATGGCTTTAGACTGAGGTGCTTGCGATAAATCTTCCAGGTGGTCCAATGACACAAACCCAATTGCTGCGATCGGCGGATCATTTGCAATATTCTCGGTCGTACGCACTCTACGCATTCGGGTTGGTGGTTCGAAGTTCAATAGAGTGAAACTGTTGCGAAATTTGGTTAAAATGGCTTGAATAGCCTAGTAGGTGCATCGATTACGTCGATCATAAAATGGACGTAACTTGCGAAACACACTTTTCCCAGAGCACGAATTTTGATAATAAAACACAATGATTTGCAAGCATTGTTCGTTTGTACGTCAATTCATGATGAAATGGCAAGGCAAACTCAACTTTTTTGACTTTGACACATGTCACGAATCACACGTGAACTATCAAAAGCAAATCCAAATTCCAAAAATATCGCCCTTTATATGTCAATGGAAAACAATTTAATTAAACAATTTATTAACCAATTTTATTAAGTGTTAAAAACGTCATGCTGATTTCTTTCAGTGGAGAAATGTAAAGGCATCAAAAAATCAACCACCCTTATTATCCATATGAGAACAGCTGCGGGCATAAATACGCACTAATTCACAGACTCAAATCAAATGGGAAAAAATTGTATCACAACAATATTTGTTTCTTTCAACTAAAATTATACGATTTGTACACGCGAATTAGATTATGTATTATAATAATACCATTTGTCGTCTCCAATACGAATGCAAAAACTCTCACACGGACTATCCTTTCAAATGGATTGGAAATAAACGCCCAAGCCCACGCAGTCAGTCACACAAGTCTATACGTGGTTCACATACCAACACAATTACAACCATTAGCCTGCGATGTCTCACTCATATAAAATAAAATATTAATTTTGTTGCATTATTAAGAGATTATCGTCGTTTATCGATTATTTTCGAACCATAACTCGTTAGAGAAATTCCAAATGGATGGGAATTTTGGGTGAAGCTACTCGAATAATGGCAACATTAAGGACGATGATTGAGAGCAGTGATACTACCACGCATAGGGAGATGTTATATATTAGGCGTGTTTTCGTTACAAGCCAGCAATTATCGCTTGCCTGCTAGTAACCAAAACGCCAAACTAGCCATAATTTATTATAATATGTATAATCGTCTTGCTCTAATGAATGGTCTGTAGTTATTTTTAAATATGTGTATATTCTTCTCCTTGTCTTTGGCTCACAATGACGCTATCCAACACTGTTTCTCGGATTTTTGATGTGTTAACATCTATAGCGGCGTATAGGGACTAAATCTATCAAAGGCAGATTTTATGCTGCTGCTAAAACCAGATTTTATGCTGCTGCTAAAACCAGATTTTCTGCGACTGGGAAAGAGAATAATGACGTGTTAAACAAAAATGAGCGAGCAAGAGAGCAATGAAAGAGTGGTGTGGCAGGGGTGAGGGAAACGAAATTGTGTCTATATCGTATGTATTAACATAATAATGTATGTATGTACATGTGTCTGTTGCTGTTGTTGAACGGAGATATAAAGCATAGCCACGCAAAATTTCATTTGCAAGCCCATGGGCTTGCGCAGTCGACGTTATGGTGACACACTAATACGTCAGCTACTTCGTACAAAGTATGTGTGATGTTGTGTGTTTGGCTGTTTCGTTGCTGTAGATATGGCAAATATGTGGTTATGTGACACACGTATGTGTCAGCTACTTCGGACAAAGTATGTGTGATGTTGCGGGTTTGGTTGTTTCGTTGTTGTTGCTATGGCCAAACAAAGCGAGTCGTTTGATGTTCAGCATTGCCCGGTGTATACAAAAAACTATTATTTTTTATTTTCCAATGTAACATTTACTAATGTGTTCATAGAAATCGAACAGGTACCGTGTAGCAAAAAGGTGTTAACACATCATCCGTGAGTTCGAACACTCATTGATTTTTTTCATACTGGCAACTTTCTGCCATTTCAACCGCAAAAACATATAATCGTCTTTCTCTAACGCACGGTTTGTGGTTATTCTTGCAAATGTTTAAATTCTTCTGCTTAACTATAACGATATCCAATATAGGCATTCTGATTTTTTTCAGACTGACAACTTTATGCCTGCTTAGAACTGAGATAGAAGCGTTAACTTCAAGTGCCGCTTAATATCGCTTAGCTCTTCATACAAAATAAGAGATAACCAAAACACGCCGAATATATATGTATATGTATGTATGTGTATGTACTCTTAAATTATAATCGTTTCAATATGTATTGTTATAATCTTGTAGTCTTATCAACTCAAGTGAGTAATGCGAAATGTTTTGTGACCCCAAACGTTATGGGCAAAAGGTTATACTATTACAATCATACAGCCCAAAAATGTTTGTTTATCCGTAATGTCAGAGTCAGATTACCCATTCAGTTTTGGGTAATTTGAAATCATTTGCAATTCGAACCGTCCTTGAAATTCAGTGAAATTTCGCGCATGTAATCTAGAGTCTCAAAGAACATTTTTGTTGTACGTGACATTCGAAGGGCTTATGGATTTTTACAAAAACTAACTCTTCTACGTCATAATTTTGAGAGGGGAAAAGTAATTATTTTATTTTGATATCTACTAAACTTGTTCTAACGATTTTTCTTTAACTTCTATAATATATACATATGTAAGTACTTGAATCGGCTGATTCACATAACTAGGATATGTGATTTGCCGCAAAAAAAAAACGACCACTCGACTCACCAACGACAAGTCGTACAAAAGTTCTGCCAAACGACTGAAAGGACAGCGGTAATGAGAGACTTCGGCTTCAGTCGGACAACTTTAACAATATGAACCGCACCAAAGCGCACATGAAAGCTTTCATCTTAATTTAAATTATAACCTCGTACATGTAGTATGCACGTTGAAAAAAAACAGCCTCTGTAACAAATTTTCCCATATGTATTCTGCAGGAACCATGTATATGTTTGGAGCATGCTTCAAATATTCATTAGTTTGCAGGTCCCAAACTCACTTGTATTCAAATGCAAACAGTAGCAGGTTTACTAGCAAACATGTATACTTTTACGTAACCAAACACGCCCATCATCCAAAACATCCATATACTTAAGTGGAACCATATGCCCATTTCCGCACAATCATAACAATAGTTAGAAACGAATTATTCATACATATATATATGTATATATTATATATATGTAACTATATTGTATTTGTATTTGTTAGCTGGCTGATGAATTTGAAAATGATCAAAAATATATATGTTAATAAAAAACATATTCAGGGTGGTTCAGTCACGACTGGACAAATTACACCAGCGTATTTCTTGGCTTGTTTTATGAAAATATGTCCATCTACGATCATTCCCGAAAATGCAAGGGGGCGAAATGGTAGCGGTGTGAAAATTTTTGGATTGGTGATCGGAGGATACTAGGGTAAAATTGTTAACTTCTGAACCAGTTTTCAGCTTTTTTTTTTGTTTTTGGGCTTGATGGAAAGGTCTTTGGGAGACCTTTCAGAATCAATAAAAAATTGAAAAAAAATTCAAAAAAAGACATAAGAATGTGCACACAGCCTCTATTTGCTCAGCCAAATGACAGGTAAATTATGTTTCTTTTTCTCTTAGCATATAGCCCTACTGCTTACCTTTCCAACATGTCCTAAACGAAGCCCAGAGTTCCTACCGTTTCAAAGTTCAGCCAATCCTTCGGCACAAAATTTCAACAAAATAAAATCTTAAACGTATTAATTTACAAAAACAAATGAATGTGTCCTGTGATTTCGCTTCAAAAAAAAAAAAGAAAAATGTTTGCATTTCAGACGAAACCCCGCCGTAAATTTACAAATTCCTGTCTTACACTGCTTTACAAATTTTAACTTTGGAAAAATACCTCGAACGCCACATGCCTAGATAAGTTAATTGGGACCTCCTGAACACGAAAACCGCTGTAATTTTTTTTCCTAAGTACCGATTTTTAGATAACGGTACTTTTGTGTTTTTCGGTGTATCATCCCACTCAACCCCTTGTGGAGCCCAACCGAAAAGACCGATCGAGATATGTGGCATATCGTTAAAAAGGTAATTGAATGCCCTTTCCGCCGATATGCTGTACATTTCCCTCTGATAAGAAATGACCGAGTAGTGGCCCCTCAAAGTTCAAAATTTGGTTTTTTTAACGTTTTTTTTTCAAAATTTTTCATTTTTGTTTCGTTTTTCTTCTACTTTATAGTGAAGATCTGGAATATTTTATTTTTTAACCATATAGTCTATTTAACTACCAACATTTTAAGCGTCATTACAGCGTTTTTCGTGTTCAGGAGGTCCCAATTAACTTATCTAGGCATGTGGCGTTCTTGGTATTTTTTGGCTGTAAACCAGTGTTATATACCTGATTATTCCGAGAGACTGAAGCATTCCGATATCTATGACAAAAAGTCATATGAGTAGGCGTTGAAATCACACAATACCCTGAGCAGATTATTTAGCCGGACAAAGTCCAAAGTGACGGAAAAGGATAAGTCTAATATTGTGTATCAGACAAAATGAATAAGACTGACGTATGCCAAAAGGTATACGTTGGCACCACGATGACGAAATTGAAGACAAGACCCGATTGGACACACCGATTTCGAGTTATATATAGCCACTTTTTTATTTTGGCGATTTTTCGAAAAAAAATTCTTCTTTTCGAATTGGACCACTTTATAAAAACCCTTTAGAAACCTGCAAAAATTGGTTATTTTTTCGAATAGACGCTCCTGGGTAACCCATTACCAATCTTCGTGGGTAGCTGCCCATTATTTTCCCCATACCCTGTGGGTAATGGGTAAACGATCGCTACCCATTCTCCACGGCAATAATAATGGGTTATTCTGGGTAGCCCATGGTAACTCATTACCCACGAAATACGAACCCTGCTAAACTACAAGACCGACACTGACCGATGCGCTCAAATATATCGACACACAATAAGCAAACACAGAGAAAACAGACAATAATCGCCCTTATTCCCGTTGTCGTCGTCGACGTCAATATAATATCGCCACCATTTTTATAGGCGACTTGAAGGCATTTGGAAAAAAAAATTTGCGTAATGTTTTAACAGGGTTGTTTTTGGATCATTGACATCAAAAACTTTGTTGTTGTCGATGTGACAATACACTTATAACGTTCTAAAGTTGACAAAAATCTGATGACGATGTCGACGACGACAACGGAAATAAGGACGAATAGTTGATGAGAGCTTGCACACTGTTTACGAGTAATTTGTTTTTTTTTTTTTGATCAATATGTTATTAATGTTAAATATTTTTGTACATAGAACGCTGAGGGTGATTAGCGATGCTAATCGAAATATTGGGAAACTTTAATAAATCTTGAAAAAACAGTCGAAGCCGCTGGTATTTTAATTTTATGACCTCAAGCCAAACTAATTAAATAGAGATAATATAAAAGGTCAACAATCAACATCATAATATCTTTCACATATAAGAACGAATCTGTTTCGAATCCACAAAAATTGATAATTGCGAGTCTGTAACGAATTCATTTTATTTACAAAAAATTTACCCGAATTGAGTTGCGAGTACGTGACGCATCCGAAGCAGTAGAGAAAACGATCCTGTCTTTCGAGTGGAATTTCGGACCAAAACGGATTCGTTATGTTTCCGTAATTGATGTCCGTTTCGGACAAAGTGCACCAGAAAGCGACTCCGTCTTGAATTCTAAATGGATTCACATGAAACGCTGGGAGGAGCACACAGAGAAGAGATTCATTGTCACAAGTATATTTACAGCCACCTAAAATTTGGAGGTCCTGGGACTATCACATTATTCAGTTCTGATTACCAATAATTGTGTTCAGTATCACCAAATGTTGCGCATATCAATTGATTTGTAATTCGGTTTTAGTTGCTTGCAAGATGAAATATTTAGTAGAATCCACAATAACAACAAATAATAACAATGAATATTCTATCTGTTGGGTCAACGAAAAATGCAAAAACTAATTCGGTTGTACCAAATAATATATTGGTATGCTCAACTAATTACTTGAATATGATGGATGTCACGACAATTTGGTAATGCTTTAACCCATTATGAATTTTACAGAAATAAAAGTAAAAGTAATTTTTTGATCGAAAATATGAAAAAATTAGAAAAAGTTTCTATATCGAGGTTTTACGAGTTTCTAAGAGTTTCCCACAAAGTGTTTCAATTCGAATGAAATATTTTTTTTTTCAAGAAAAGAACATGGCTAAAATAAAAAAATGCTTATAACCCGAAAACGGTGCGTCCTATCGCAAAAATAGTAAATATTTTGCCCCCATAAGAGGCTGTAACCAATGGATGGGTGCCTCTTATACGGATGCATCTCATCCGTTAAACAAACATTGTTCAAAAAAAATCGCTAAAACACACATATGTGACTTGCTCCACGAAAGGGAAGCTCTGCGCCGAAAAGAAGTTAGTGAGAAAAACTCGTTTAAGAAAAGCAGCAAAATACAGAAGAACCACCAAAAAAGCGTGTTAGGTAAAAAAGAGTAAAATTTTGATATTTTTGTAATTTTGTACCTTTGATATTGAACTATTTTTAAATTTCAAATATTATATATATTATCTGTTTATATCACATTTTTTAAATTTTTTCATTAATTATGTTCATCTTTATAGGTGATTTGTAAAAAAACTAAAAGACATAGAAACTTTCGGTTTGCGGCATTTGAAAGAGCGATTTTAGAATATATAAGAATCACTCAAAAAGTAAACAAAAAATTTTTCGGCGCAGAGGTCCCTTTTCGTGGAGCAAGTCACATATGATGAATTTCATGTAAAAATCGAGATGCATTGAACCCGACCCCCTCAGATATCGATAAAATTTTGTTTATAGCTAAATTTGATCAATACAAACAAACCCTCATTTTTATAAATGCCTGTTTTGCGACTTTTTGGGCGTGGCACAGTGGGAAGTTTTCGAAAAAAACGCGAAAATGGTCGAAAAGAGCTCCATTCGAACTACAATAACTCAGAATCGGCTGAACCGATTTCCAAGATCTTGGTATCATTCTAGAGATATTTTAACAGGCTTTATGACACGTTTAAAAAATGAAAATGGGTTCTTTTTTAGTTTTTTTTATATAATTTTTTAAGTAGTGTCACTTCTAGTAATTGCCCTTATATTTCATATTTACAGGTAAAATAAATAAACATTGTCCCAGGAAAATTCATTTTGCTCCATTTAAACTACAATAACTCAGAATCGGCTGAACCGATTTCCATGATGTTGGTATCATTAAAAATATATTTTAACAGGCTTTATGACACGTTTAAAAAAAATAAAAAAATACACTGTAAAAAATTTTATAACAAAAAAAAATTTTAACTAACGAAAAAACCAAAAAGATCAAGGTTTTTTTTTACAGTGTAGTATTTTTTTAGAAAGGTTTATCCTTCACCTATACCATATCAAAAAATAAAAATGGGTTCTTTTTTAGTTTCTTTTATATAATTTTTTTTTTTTAACGTCTCATAAAGCCTGTTAAAATATCTTTTTAATGATACCAAGATCATGGAAATCGGTTCAGCCGATTCTGAGTTATTGTAGTTTAAATGGAGCTCTTTTCGACCATTTTCGCGTTCTTTCGAAAACTTTCCCACTTTGCCACGCCCAAAAAATCCCAAAACAGTCATTTCCAAAAATGAGAGTTTGTTTGTATTGATCAAATTTAGCTATGAACAAAATTTCATCGATATCTGAGGTGGTCGGGTTCAAAATATCAGTTTTATCTCGATTTTTAAATGAAATTCATCATATGTGTGTTTTAACGATTTTTTTTTGAACAATGTTTGTTTAACGGATGAGATGCATCCGTATAAGAGGCACCCATCCATTGGTTACAGCCTCTTATGGAGGTAAAATATTTACTATTTTTGCGATTGGACGCACCGTTTTCGAGTTATAGCCATTTCTTTTATTTTAGCGATTTTGTAATTTTGGCGATTTTTTGAAAAAAAAAATTGTTCATGCAAATTGGAACACTTTGTGAGAAACCCTTAGAAACCCGTAACAAATTTTTATTTTTTCGATTGGACGCTTCGTTTTCGAGATATGTATGTCAATTTTTTCTAAAGTTTTCATAATTTCGATCAAAAATGGGGATATGTTACCCTGCGTATCATATGTATATTTAAGTTAATTTGTGTCATCCACAATAAGAGTTCCTCTAGACAAGTGTTCACAATTGTTTTCATGTGCTTGTGGAGGCGTCAATAGTGGCGTCAGATTCAACGATTCAGTTGTAAATTCTCACTTCACCTCAATTTATGGTAATCCCAGTAAAATAAAAAAAAATACATGCGATTCAGAAACTAGTGTGGTGAGATATATCATATTCGTCTTGTCGAATACATGGACTTTAAAGACCTTTTGATTTCGTATAGAAAAATATATGTCAACCATTGCATATCAAATTCTGGGTCTATGCAACGTAAACTGTGGATATATATACTTACTATATTCTTCGGTGGATAATATCTATACACTTTATTGTTTTTTCACAACTTTGTTTATCACTTTGTGTTTAAAATAATAGTTTTTCTGTAAAATCCTCGTGTAACATTCCAATATATGTAGTTTCTCTTTCACAACAAAACCTCTTGTGAAAAATCGAATACATATCTTTGTAACAAGTGTTTTTGTAACAGAAACTAAATTATAAATACAGTGACTAATATCCTAATGTTTTACTTTTTATTAGTTGTATCTTGCATTTCAGAGGAATGAGGTTTTAGAAATACTGAAATTGCTTAATACAACTTAATCTCTGTAGGAACAACTTGTATTTAGCAGGACCTATTTTTAATTTATCAATAATATCGACAAATAATTCTAATATTTGGCTATTATGAATTTTAATCAAAATATAGACTTTATCATGGAATTTTCAATGCCTGAATTGATTTCCAACTATTCTATTCTCTGTGTGTAGTAAAAGAGTTGCGGGTGTTAAACGTTTTCACTGAGTATAGAACAAACTATGAAGCGTTACGTTACAGATACATAAATAACGGGTCCGCCATCTAACGTTTTTTTTTTTCAACTAGTGCTTATTTCGTGAATGGTAACACTTAGCTCATGTCTGATTTGACAGATAATTTGTTTTATCCTTCCGCTGAACGAATATGGTTGTGTATACGCTTGAACAACGCTGGGAAATATTGCGACATTACTTTGAAAATCATGGTAATATTGCAGAATGTGTGCGAAAATTGCGTACGTATTTTGGAAGAAGAGAAGCACCGTCAGCTCCATATGTTCGTTATCTTGTGAAAAAAGTGAAAGAAACTGGCATCCTCATCGATAAACCAAAGCGTGAAAAGCCAAAAATAGTGAGTACACCCGAGAATATTACTGCTGTGGCAGAAAGTGTGCGTGAAGCGCCATCAACATCAATTCACCGTCGTTCTTAACAATTGAATGCGACCGACTTACGGAAGATGCCGATTTTGCCAAAAAAAAAAGCATCTTTTCAGATTTAGCTCATTTTGATCTTGGCGGGTATGTAAACAAGCAAATTTGTCGCATTTGGGGCACAGAAAACCCGCACGCATACATTGAAAAGACCACCCAAAACGAGTCACTGTTTGGTGCGGATTTTGGTCCAGAGGCATAATTGGGCCATTTTTCTTCGAAAATGAGCAAGGAGTCAATGGCGAGCCGTTACAGTCAATGGCGATAGTTATCGGGCCATGTTGAACGAAGGTTTGTTCACAAAAATTGAAGAGGAGGATATTGGCAACATTTGGTTTCAACAGGACGGCGCTACGTGCCACACAGCTGAAGCTACACTCGATGTTTTGCGCCCTGTTTTTGAAGATCGCATTGGCCATCTCGGAGCTGCGATTTGACACCGTTGGTCTATTATTTGTGGGGTGCCCTCAAAGATAAGTGTTACGCCGACAAGCCAGAGACAATTGACGCTTTAAAGGACAATATTCGTAAAGCCATTGGTGAAATACAGCTGCACACAATCGATAATGTGCTTAAAAATTGGACCGATCGTGTAGGCTACTGCATGGCCAGCCGAGGCAGCCATTTGAATGAAATTATTTTCCATTATTAACCGGAAGGATTGTACTTTCAAATAAAAAAAGAAATTTGAGAAAATATTCAGTAGTTTTTTTTATAGCATTTTCAAAAAAAAAAAGTTATTTGGCGGACCCGTTATTACTATCTAACATCGTTTATTTAATGATAAATTCAATTCAATTCATTTTATTCATCCAAACTTAATTTTTTAACAATATTCACATGTGTTAAAAAAAATGAATGTGAGTCCGATCACAGGGGAGATGTGTAAACATCTAGTAATGAAGTTGGAAGTACTTATGCTTTTAGTATATTTTTTTAATTAATCAATTAAAAGTATCAAAACTTTCAATATTGTAAATACATAGGAATTTGCTGGTTGTTGTTTGTTTTATTTAACTTATTTGGTTAGTAATTGGGCACACTGCAGTATATATGTATGTACTGCATTAAAAATTACAGTAAGCAGTAAATTTACTGACTACTGAAAAAATGCAGTAAATTTTTACTGATAATGAAATTTAATTTGCATTACCAGTCAAATCATAGGGCCGTATTCATAATAATCAGTAATCGGGCAGTACTGATTACTGAAAATTCAATGCACCTCATCGTAATCATGTAGGCACTTTATAAAAATTACTGAAAAAAATGTTAGTAATCAGTAAAAATTTACTAGTTAAAGAATTATTTTTACTGAAATTTTAGTAGTACTGCAAAGTGCCCATCTATGGTAAATGCCTTAAGTACAAATAGTTAATATTGGCTTATGGTAACTAAAATAAGATACATATTTAAATTTTTGACTCGATTGTATTTAAAAATCTATGGAAAACTGCATATATAGTAGTGGAATTGTTAGTTGTGGGGGTTTGTGGAGAATTGCTCACATGCAAGTGGAAAACGTCAAATAAAAATTTTGATAAAGCTTTCGACTGTGGGTTTGCACAATTTGTATTAAAATCTCCACCCATAATAATTGGCATGAGATGGAGATTGTTACCCAATTGTCGTGCACCAGTTTCAGTGTAAGGCAACAGTACGTAGTGAAGATATGTTATAATCTTAATTTACATTGGAATCTAATAGAAATTTTATTAGAATTAACATTACCTCCATTCAGCTTTGATACACTTTGTGTTGTTTTATGTTCTGAGTTATAATTTCTTTGGTATTTTGTAAAATATTTTATTATTTTGTATTTGTTGCGGTTGACAAGTTATTAATCAGCTGTTTACTGAAATGTAATGTTATTTTACAGCAATGGTTTTCGAAAATTAGTAGCTACTATTGCACACTAGATGGTGCTTATATGCAGCTGTTAAGAATGAATGATAATCTCAAAGATGAAGAAAACTTTTAGTTTTTAGTTTTCCTTATATTTGACAAGTTTAGTTTTTAGTTTTCCTTATTTTGCTTTGTTTTAGTACATTTTTTATTAAAAGTGCAAAAAATCTTTTTAAAAGTTATTAAAATTAAATGTTTTTGTATTAATTTTATTTATTTGTTTTCAATTGCCTACGATAACATAATGTACGACAATTAGTGAAAATTAGTCGCTACTAAGGGCTAGCACAAGTGCATGTTTCGGTTCATTTAATTCATCGTGCAAAATGTTATGCTGTGTGTGTAAGGCCGACGCCAGCAGCGGTTCGAGCCATGCCATGTCTACACGTAAACCCACTCATAGTAGTCATTGCGACGCAACCGTCGAGTTATACGATGCTATTACTACCCAATGATTGGGTTGAACTGTGTTGTGATACGTGTTGTACTACCAGCAATCTATGTATGTTGATTTACTTTAGCAACATAAAAAACGAATTCATTTCAAAAATAAAAAAAGAAACAATTAAGTAAGGAAAAGGTAATTTTTTAAGAAAATTTACTTTTTTTTATAAAAAGCTGATTATTTAGGAATAGGAATGTTTTTTAAGAAAAGATAATTTTTAAGAAAAAGTACTTTTGTTAAGTAAAAAGTCTTTTTTAAAGAAAATGTACATATTTTAAGAAAACAAGTGAAAAATAATTAATTGCGATAATTTAAACATCAATATTCTCCATTTTCCCTTTGTTTTAATTACAATCGTGCGCACACAAATCAAACCTTAGAATAAAATAAATTCAGTGTGGGCGACAAAACGTCATCCATACAGTTTTGGATGAGTGGTCGTATGGACCATGCAACACTCAAGTAAAACGATTCATGTTCGAACACGTTGGATTGATTTACTTGAGTCGAACGTAACATTGCCGTCGAAGTCCTATGTATACCAAGTAGTAACTAGAGTTGTGTCGTTCATGAACTATATAGTTCATTTAGGGTGGCGAGACAGCACCCTTACGAACATAATGCACATGTTCGAAATGGCAAGTATGTTCGCGATTGTGATGTCTGGGCACCTGAAATGAATGAGTTCGGGAACTAATGAACGAGTTCGACACAAGTCTAGTAGTAACAACATGCATGACATGACAATGTATTAGTGTCACACAAATCACAACTCAATCAATTCATCCCGCGCTAGCCTCTAGTCGATACTATTGCACACTATATGGTGATGAGTATCTTGTATGCATCGTATGAGTACACTAATACACTCATACATAGCTCACACCGATTTGATAACGCTTTACGATTGGTTAACGATTACATCGCACATCTTACTCTAAATTTGTGATTGTATTGTGAAAAAGATTTTTACCCCCAGCGTATAGATGTTTACACATCAAAAACCGAAAAGAATAACTCACAAAAACGTAATATTATCTAAACTACAAAATATTAAATAAAATAGAGAAAATTGCTCAATGTACTGGGCCGAGAATGGATCAGCGTGGTACAAACGGTTTAATATTGTTAATATTACTCTTTAAGTGAGCCTTTATTCACTTTTTAGCCTCTGCGTGATACGACCTTTGGTACATTTTTCAGTGATAAAGGTGCTGACATATGACCAAGTTTCATTTAACTCGGTCATGGTGTAACTGAAAAGGATTAGTATAATCGCGTTCCAAATATGTATATATATGTACTTATATACATACATAACCATTCTTCCAAAATTTAAATACTAAATTCCTTACATCCTTTACCATGGCTAAATTTAACTTCGACCTGCAATTTTTGTACGTACATCTTTCCCTGGCAAGGCAACAATATATGTATGTATTTGTATATATCTCTTTACATACTACAACATATTTACCATAGTGTTGTGCAAATTTGTATTAAACTTGTATCGATTATAACGGGTAACACCATGGATATTGCCGGGTGTGAGGTGACTGTTCTCTGGCCCAAATGATCCCAATGAGGGGGAAACAAATTGATTGCTTTTGATATATTACCCAAAAACAATATTTAATGTTTCCAAGGATTTGGTTCAATTGCTTACCCCAGTTCATCCCGATATTTTCTCTTTTTGTGTGCCTAATGACCAGCGATGCGTGAAACTTTTCTGGTTGTATTTCAGCATGGAAATTCACACGCAGCCACACAGCCTTGTACATATATAGTATATGGCTAATGTTTGTATGTTTATATCCTGTACATGTACATTTACATACAAAGCGAACATTTCCTGTTCCTCGTCAATATCTATAATTGGGGATCTGTTTGCAACATGATTTTCGAGAGAGCAAGAAAAACCCCAACCAAAAACGGCAAAACCAAATGCCTAATGATGAGCAAAACGAACAATTTGCGTTATTGCTACTAACAGTCGCACCACGCCGATTGCGCTACACAGTAACTGGAAGGTATGTGGAATATTAAATGATACTGGTAAAATTACAAACTAAAGTTTGTAAATTTAAGGAAATGTTTGTAATATGGGATGCCCAAATATGGGATGTTCTCGTAAATGGCGGGCAAATCAGTTATTACATTTTAGCTTGCAAAATCAACCAAAAGTATATTAGGAATACAGGGGCTTTAATACTTGCATAAGTTTGAACTATTCTATCCAATTTTACTTGCTGTATTTGTTCACAAAAATCACAAAATAGTTGCCCTCAATCTCCCCAAAGTGGTTAAATGGTGAAAAAATTGAAAAACTAAGCTAATTATTTAACTTCAAAATTTTTTCGAGTTTTTAGATTGTTCATGTTTTTGGCAGAATTAGTGATAAGATAATGAATATTGAATCATAAAATAAGGAATAATGTTTTAAAACATTTTTTTTTTGAAATGAAAGTTATTTAAATATAACTAAAACTAAAATAAACTAACATTTACGTCGAGATAACTTTAGAGTTGAATTTGATTTCCTAAAGTTAAATGACGCCTAAAAGTATGCTGTGTTTGCAAGTTGAAAAGCTACTTCATACCAACTAGGGATGCCAAACGCGAAATACCGAATCCCGAAATCCCCTAATTTTTCCGGATTGATGAATCCCGAATCCCGGGATTTTAATAAGTAAATCTCGCGATTTTTCGGGTTATTATTAATTTTGAAAAACATAAAACTAAAAACAATTACAAAAGTTCAGTGTGGTGTTATTTTTTGGAGGAGGCGAAAGGTGCACCTCAAGCAAAATGCAAATTGTGCAAAAAGGATTTAAAAACCAATGGCGACACTACAAAAGGTTTAATAACACATCTTAACGTAAGTTAATTTTGGTTAGTACGTCTGTTATACGACTTACTCTCCAAAAATTACAAAATTTATTGCGTCGGGTAGAAGATGTTATTTTAAGCAAAAAAAGTAAAATAACAAAATCGGAGCAAATGCATAGTTTCGGAGTTATGGACCCTCACATTTCGGATACTTTTTCCACTAACGTGACAAGCTCAAAAAATAATGTAGCATTGTGCGATAAGTCGTTTAGTTATCGAGATATCGGATGTTTACGTTTCTCAAACAAAACTTTAAAAATTTTTTTAAAATAATTTTTGTTTTTATTTGAAAAACTAAATATTCGAAAAATCGCGCGATGTTTTTTTGAGTTTGTTTGAATTTGTTGAGTTTGTTTTGAATTGTTTTATACAAAAAACTGATATCAATGGCTTTACACGGTACGTTAATGCCATAACCCCTTCATATATCCGCAATTTCGGGGCCCATTAGTCCGAGACTGCATTTGCCCCGATTTTGTTATTTTACTTTTTTTGCTTAGAATAACGTATTCTACACACCTTGTGGTTGTCTTTTTTGGCGTTTAAGCAGTAAAATATACCTGTTCCCCAAACAAAATTTAAAAATAGAATCAGGAAAAATCCCGAAATTCGGGAACGGGATTTTGAAAATCCCGAATCCCGGGATGTTTTAAAATCAATCCCGTTTAGCACCCCTAATACCAACACACCACGAATGTTTGATAATATAGGAAGAACAGTGTGAAACAATCGAGAAAATATGGCATCTCGCCACTACCCATTAAGTCGACACTGAATTGTCGAAAACAATCGAAATCAGACAACGTTACAAAGAGATGGTTCTGGAAACGGCGGAACTGGTATAACTAACTTATTTACAGAAAAACTGAAATCTGCCTCAGTTCAACTGGTTAAAGGCATAAATCGTTAAGTAGTAGTTTTATTGAAAGAGTTTATTGTAAAGTGTTAAGATTAAAACAAAGAAAACCAATGTAGTTTTCGTAGTTTTAAAATAAACATGTTTTATCAACATGGGAAATAAAACAGCGCACAATTGGGCCGACTGCAAAAAAATGTGATAACAATATCAAAACTTCTAAACTATTGACCTGATTTTATTTAGAACGTACCAGCTACTTGTAGGGAAGGAGTTAAGCTATAAGAAAATGATATATAGAGTTACTCTGTTTCAATGTACGTTGTGCTACAGCTTGTCAAAGGCGGCCTCCTCGGTGATGTTCAAACACTCATGGCCGGTCACTTACAAACTTGTAAGCGGATTTCGTACATTTTTTAATTTCTGAGAATCTCCTAAGCAGCACAAAACCAATAACATGCCGAGGTGTGTGTGGTGTCTCTAACCGTTATAAAGATTTTTGGAATCAAACATTTAAAATGTAAAATTTCTCGGTAATAACTGAACCATTTTGAACCGAAATGTAGTTTAATTAAAAAAGCTATAATGGTAAGACTTCAACGAAATGTAACTTGGAATTGTATTTAAATTATTTCAAACCATTTGGTAACCACAACATCTCAAAAGCCGATTTTTTCCAACCGGAATAAAAGCGAAACTTGTTTGAAAAGGTACGACCGTTCTTGCACTATTTTTACGTTTTTTTAAGAAAGGTATAAAAAGTTGTAGTTTTTTGTAACGAAAAGAGCCTGACAAATCTACTAAATGTAATTTCATAACTTTTTGAAAATCGTCGATTTTCGGACAAGACTGGCTTTACGAGTTTTGTCCGAAATGGACAAAATTCACAACTTTCGTGTTTGGGAAAACTTTAACAAGGCAAACCTTTATACTTTTTTTTGCAAATCTAACTTGTAGACCCAAATATTATTAACAATCTGGTCAAAAAAATCCTTAGCCTACCCATAAATTCGGTCAGGAGAGCCCAATTTGTAAAAAAAAAATACCCCGAATTTGCACAAGAGGTTTTTTGGAGTAACAAACTTACATCTCTTTCACTATTTCTCCAATAATACTAGTCGCATTAAATGTAATGTGCCAATGTGTACAGTGTGTCAACAAATTCTCCAAATTGCGGCAAAGTAGTGTAGTAGTAGTGTACTTCAAATCAAAGTTGGATCCAACTTAAAAATAAATTCCAAATATTTTTCGAATTTTTTTCAAGAATGTGCAAGAATTGTTAGAATCATAAATATTTCTAGATGGTATTTAGTAGAAGTCGCAAAAGCATCACTACGACATGAATTTGCAGTATCTGTACCCTACCAGGTTTGCTGGTCAACTCGATAACCACCTGTAAAGCTCTACCAATCCGAATACAATTTGCTATTAGGCTATATTACGTCAAAGGCCAATCATTTACTGCAAAACCTTGATTTTGCCACCCACATTTTGATACCTACCACACAAAGTCTTGGTTGATGGCTGGTTAGACGACACAGTAACTGCCGGGTAACCGAAAAAATTTAATATAAAATAATGAGATACCCTGGGTTACCCAGGGTAACCCATTATTATTGCCGTGGGGAGTGTGTAGCTATCGTTTACCCATTACCCGCAGGGTATGGGGAAAATAATGGGTAGCTACCCACGAAAATGGGGAATTACCCATCACGATTACCCATTACCCTCAGGGCTACCCACGAAAATGAGGAATTACGCATCACGATTACCCATTACCCTCAGGGCAATGGGGAAAATAATGGGTAGCTACCCACGACGATGGGCAGTGGGTTATCCAGGGTAACTCATCCCCATTTTTGATCGATAATATGAAAAAATTATAAAAAATGTCTATATCTCGGAAACGAAGCGTCCAATTTAAAAAAATAACCAATTTTTGTGGGTTTCTAAGGAGTTTTCATAAAGTGGTCCAATTCGTATGGAAGAATTTTTTTTCCGAAAAATCGCCAAACTAAAAAATTGCTAAAATAAAAAAGTGGCTATAACTCCAAAAGCGGTGTGTCCAATCGAAAAAATAATAAAAAATTTACCTACAGTGGAGGCTTTAACCAATGGGTGTATCCAACATGGCATCACTTTAAAAAAAAAAAATAAAATCGCTAAAAATAAAATTTTTCATACAAAAAATCGCTAAAACGCCCTCATGTTTATATCTCGGAAATGGAGCGTCCAATTTAAAAAATAACCAATTTTTGCGGGTTTCTACAGGGTTTTCATAAAGTGGTCCAATTCGTATGGAAGATTTTTTTTTCGAAAAGTCACCAAAATAAAAAAATCGCTAAAATAAAAAAGTGGTTATAACTCGAAAACGGTGCGTCCAATCGAAAAAATAAAACTAATAAAAAATCAAACGGAGGCTTTAACCAATGGGTGTCTCCAATATGGCATCACTTTTTTTTCGAGTTATAGCCACTTTTTTGGCAATTTTTCGAAAAAAATCTTCCATACGAATTGGACCACATTATGAAAACCCCTTAGAAACCCGCAAAAATTGGTAATTTTTTTCGATTGGACGCTCCATTTACCATTTACGGGATACAAACATTATTTTTTTTAAAAAACTGATGCCATATTGGAGACACCCATTGGTTAAAGCCTCCTTCGTAGGTAAATTTTTTATTATTTTTTCAATTGGTCGCACGGTTTTCGAGTTATGGCCACCTTTATATTTTAACGTTCTTTTATTTTTGCGATTTTTCGGAAAAAAAATCTTCCTTACGAATTGGACGACTTTATGAAAACCCCTTAGAAATCCACAAAAATTGGTTATTTTTTGAATTGGACGATCCATTTCCAACATATAGACATTTTTTCTAATTTTTTCATATTATCGCTCAAAAATGGGAGGAGTTACCCTGGGTAACCGATTGACCATCGTCGTAGTTAGCTACCCATTATTTTGCCCATACCCTGAGGGTAATGGGAAATCGTAATGAGTAATTCCCCATTGTCGTGGGTAGCTACCCATTATTTTCCCCATTGCCCTGAGGGTAATGGGTAATCGTGATTGGTAATTCCCCATTGTCGTGGGTAGCTACCCATTATTTTCCCCATTGCCCTGAAGGTAATGGGTAATCGTGATGGGTAATTCCTCATTTTCGTGGGTAGCTACCCATTATTTTCCCCATACCCTGCGGGTAATGGGAAAACGTACATTACACATTCCCCACGACGATGTGTATGGGTTACTCATGGGGGGGTAAATACGAACTCTGCTAGAAATTGGCAATTTTGCCACTCCCACGCTAACGTTTTGCGTACGTCGGTCGGACCTGTCGATGATATACGAGGGCGGTCCCAAAACTAGCCGATCTGACTTATACATGGTGCCAGTTTTGCGGAAAAGTGGCAACCATATGAAACATATCGCACACTATCAGTTAAAGGGGCAGAACTCAAAATTTAAAGATTTCAGTAAACGCAAAAAACTGTTTTTTTAAGATAGAAAATATGTGAAAATTCTAAATAAAGGACATATTCCTGCGGTTTTTTTTATGATGGGGAAGAGTAAATGATGCCAAATTTGTACAGTGGATTGATACGGGTCTTGGTTATTATTTTGAATCAAAAAGTTAAATTATGAAAATTTTGTGTTGTGCCCCTTTACTTGATAGTGTGCGATATGATTTATGTTTCAAGGCGCCACGTTGTTTAGCATTTCTATTTGAGCCATAGTAAAAATGGAAAAACTTGGTCACCGTTATTTAATTCAATATTTCTATTAGAAACTTCTCAGTTCAAGCAATATTAAAGCCGAGCTAGATACTACTCTGGGGGAGTCTGTTCCTTCGTTTACAACTGTAAAATAAAGGCGAACATGGCGCCGCGATATAACCCCCAAACTCGAAAATGAAATAATCCCCAAAAAAATAAGGAAAAACGAATTTGGGGATAATTTCCTAATTTTCGGGAGTTATTTCATTTTTAATTTGGGGATTATTTCATAATGAAATAACCCCCAAATGAAAAAAGCCCCAAATTTTTTTTGGGGGATGGGTTCATTGTGGTTTTGGCATTGGGGGTTACTTTATCTTATTTGGGGTTTATTTCATTTCCGCAAGATATTACCCTTTTTACAATAATGAATTTGTCTAAATAACTATTTTGGGGCTTATTTCATTTACTCGGGGCTTGCTTCATTGGGGGATATTTCTTTTCAATTTGGGGGGTTATTTCATTAGGCGGTAGTACCGATATCTTTTGGGGTTTCTCTCATTTATAATTTGGGGTTATTTTCATCTTGTTTGGGCTTTATTTCATTATTCATTTTGGGGGTTATTTCATTTGATTTTGGGGGTTACTTCATTGGGGATCATTTCATTTTCGAGTTTGAGGGTTATTTCATTGGGGGTTATTTCGTGGCGCCAGCGAACATCTTAGTGCTCGACCAATTGAGCTATCCATGCCAGACACGGTTAAGAAAATCCACAAAATGGTTTTGGGTGATCGTCGGTTGAAATGATAGGCATGATAGGCATTCCAAAAAGTGCTATATATCGTCTATTGACCGAAGATTTGAAGATGAGAAACCAGTGCGGAAAATGGGTGCCGCGCTTGCTTTCAGTAGAGCAGACACCACGACGATAAGATGCTTCAGTAGAGTATTTGACGATGTTTCGCCGAAATAAAGCCGATTTTTTTGCGTTGATTTATAACCATGGATGAGACATGGGTACACCATTTCACACTGAAGCCAAAGGAACAGTAAAACGCAGTGGAATGGAATGGGAGAATCGTGTCCAAAAAAGGCGAAGACGGTTTCAGCTGCAGGCAAGGTCATGGCATCTATTTTTTGGGAAACGCATAGGATAATTTTCATTGATTATCTTCAGAAAGGAAAAACCGCACCGCACCATTTAAGTGATGAGATTGAGGAAAAAAGGTCGTATTTGAAGGAAAAGAAAGTGCTTTTTCATCAAGACAATGCTCCAGTTCACACAACCACTATTGTGATGGTAAAAAAAAATACATTATTTGCCAGATTTAGCTCCCACGGACAATTTTCTATGTCCAAACTTGAAAAAATGGCTCTGTGGTAAAAGATTTGCCGACAATGAAGAGGTGAGGTCTGCGGTTGATGGCTATTATAAGGAGTTTCACAGTTCTTACTATAAACAGGGTATCGAAGCTATTGAATATCGCTGGAAAAAGTGAATAGAGCTAAAAGGAGATTGTCATGAAAAATAGAATATGTTTCCCAATTTTGTTTTTCTTTCTTTTTCTTTCCGCACTCGTAGCTCTCATGAAACACAATCTATCTGAACGAAATTGTTTTATATAACTACATTGAGTCCCGCAAAATAATGGAATAATGTACCGTGTCTATACCCATCCTGTTCATTGGAGATACCTCATTAGATCCCCTAGATCTATCCAGTGTATCTCAGTGAGGTTGTGCAGGAAGGGGCAACCTATAGTTTTTAGGCGTATATGCATTAGAGTCGGACAACTGCAGAGGAGATGTTCCACGGTCTCCTCCTCTACTACGTCTTCGCAGGCACCGCAGTGGTCATTATATGAAAGCTTCCGCCATATTTCGTGATTACTGATTAGCCAGTGCCCGGTCAGAATAGCATTTAGCCTTGACATGTTCCCTCAATTATGGCTAATTAGGGAGTTAGTCCGGTGAATGTAATATTCTGGACATATGTTTCTGGATATACGGCAAGTTTCCATTCTATCCCATTTGGCCTTTGCTCGTTCAAGGTAATGCAGGAAAATACTTCTTTTGACCGACCCTACAGGCGTTGCGACTGACACCATATGGAGTTCCATGGAAGAGGATCCTGCCCTGGCTAGTTCGTCTGCCCTTTCGTTCCCTAGGAGACCCTTGTGGCCTTTGATCCACGTAAGAACCACATTGGCCAGCCGACCTAACTCGAGAAGTTTTTCCCTACATTGACTAACGAATTTTGATGCAGTGTTTTTAGATTTACGTGATTGGAGATCCGCCTGGCAATCTACAAATATTCCAATGGGTTGTGTTATCCATTGTAGTATGAGTTCGGCGCAGGTTTGCTTGATGGCCAGTACCTCTGCTCGTAAAACATTGCACTTGTCTGGGAGTTTGAATGACAAATTGAGGCTTGCCTCTTCGGAGAAGACACTCAAGCCGGTTCCACCTTCCCTTTTTGGATCCCTCCGTAAATACTTTGGTGTCAAAACTTGTCAGTGGTTCCCCTTTATTCCACTCTATTCTTCTGGTGGTGCAATGGTTAGCGCCTCTTGCACATGAGATCCTAGACTTGATCCCTGCTCTGACCACCTCAAATTTCTTTCGGTGCCGATCACCCCGCATAGTGACGGCGACAGTATCGAGTATTTAGCCATGAAAATGTTTCTCAAAACACCGTTCGGAATCAGTGTAAGGTCCCAATCAGTAAGTATACAACTAGACAGCGCAGAGCTCACTGGCTGTGAGAAGCTCTCCCAAATTCCTTGATGGGATGTAACGGGGAAGGCATTTATTTCTTTATTTATTCTTCTGGGAAACCTGACATCGAATAGGTTATCGAACGTCAATGATGGGGTGCAGTAATCGGTGGTTATATTGATTTCTCTTGGGATTGTCTGTAGTATTCTCGCATCTCCATATGCGTTGCTCTTCCAAGAGCATTTAGTCGGGTATCACTCCAGGCCGCACTAGCAGTTATGTGAATGTCAATTGGTATAATACGCAGCATTGCATTAAGGGCTTCAGCTGGACACCTCCTCATTTCCCTTGTTATGCCGCTGCAAGCTGATCTCTATACTCTATACAACAGTTTCATTGTTGACGTCTTTCCCGCAACCGGTCACCATACCATTGCTCCGTAGGAGAGTATTGGTCTGATTATACTAGTGTACATGGGTTAGGTTAGGTTGAAAGGGAAGCTCGTCATTTGAGTTAGAAATAAATAATGTGTTCACCCGAAACCAGAATTTCGGCCCATTGTGGTTCCCTTATAAAGAATTGAAAGGAGAAAGAAATAGTTGAAGAGAAAAGGAATAAATTAGGAGATAGAGTAAGTTAATGGAGAAAGTCTAGCGCAAAAAAAAATTCGCAGTTGTCCCCTTGTGATCTGCTGAACCAGCCAGATTTTTCTATGAAATTGACGAGGGGTTTAATTGGAGCGTCTGCTAGGTCATTGAGGTATTCGAAGAGCCTGCCCTCCAGGCAGGCTAGACGATACTCTTGCAGTCCTCTACATGAACAAAGCAAGTGCTGCACTGACTCCTCCTCTTCTTCATCTAAACAACTTCTGCAGAAGTCTTCATATGGAAGTTTCATACTTGCAGCCATATCGCCTATCACGCAGTGTCCAGTTATCACTGTTTTGAGAGTGCTGTGTGTGTTCTTCTCAAGGGAGAGCAGCCCTTTGGTACGTGTTCCATGAATGGCCGGCCAAAGATATCGAGCTATCCTACAGTTCTGTACCGATTCCCATCTCGACTCTGCTAACGCTACTCCCAGTTCGTCGACATGGTTCCTCAGTTCCACAAACGAATTACGCACGTCTAGTGTCGTGGGGTATTACTAGTGTACATCCATACCACCATTTTCGGTCGGAGACTCCAACGGAATCCGAACATTTTCCGACAAAAATAATTCATCTCGGTCAAAATATGGAATTAACCCGTGACCATTTTCGCGCGTTGATTTTTTGCGGTTTTCGGCGTGGATTGTCGAGACAAGAGTATCTCAATCAACTAGTTTCGCCTTTTGGTAATGAAGCGCCATCAAAAACCACTGAAAATCGCTGGTACTTAGAGTTCAGTCTCAGACACCGTTCGCTCCAGGATGAATTTCGAGAATTTCGTGAAGTGCAAAATAGGTTGTTCTGCCAAAAAACAGCGATGCAATGCGGGAACTGATAATGCAAAATCGTCATGTGACATATCGTGAGATAGAGGCATCCTTGCACATTAGTTCCACTTCAATACATTCGATTTGGCATGAACATTTGGCTTTAAACAAGACTTGTTCGAGTTGGATCCCACATAATTTGACTTTCGGTCAAAAAAAAGGCTCGTGTCAATTGGTGTAAGGAGATGATTAAAAAGTTCGTCCGTGGTGCTTCAAAAGACGTGTGTAAAATCATGATAGGTGAGGAATCATGGATACATGTATATGAGCCCAAAACAAAACAGAAATCGACCGTGTGGGTCTTTCAATGCGAGCTAAATCCAACAAAAGTTGCTCGCAGAAGAAACACAACGAAGCAAATGATCGCCTGTTTCTTGGGGCGAATGGGTCATGTGGCCACTGTTGTGCTTGAGCAACGTAGGACGGTCAATTCTGAGTGGAACATGACCATTGGTTGGCCGAAAGTCAGTCGGGAGAATTTCGTAAAATCAACAGCCAAAGACGAATCATTCTCCATCTTGACAATGCGTGCTCTCACACATCTCGTCAAACAGGTGATTTTTTGAGCAATCAAAACATCGAATTGATGACTCATCCTCCGTACAGTCCTGACTTGGCACCCAATGACTCTTTCTTGTTCCCGAATTACAAAGGCGTTCAAAAACCATGTTTTGGGGGTGTTTCAAGAAGAACGGAACAATTGCCGTGACAAATGGTTTGGACGAATTCAAAAGTGTATTGAACATCAAGGGGAATTTTTTGAAAACAATAAACCCATTTTCATTTAAAAATGTCTGTTATTCTTTGCTATTCACGAAATATAAATAGCAACCACATTGCTGAATTTCTAATTAAAATCTTTGAATTAAATTTTGAATTTTCCACAAACTTTTCAACCACTTTCACTAATGTCATACTGTACCATGTAGTATTCCTTAAAATTCGTCTAATTCTTTTCAAAACTTAAAACATTTTCTTGGCCTCTTGGTTAATAAATTATATAGATCATTCCCAACATTGTGTTAGGAAGCGAAACCTACCCCACTAGGCCAGGCTAAACCGGTAAACAACCAGTAAAGCCTTATCCTCACAATTTCGCTTCAATTCGTGGGACAACACTGAAAAGTTTACCAAATCCCTCCCCGTACCCAATCCATGGAAAATGAATAGCCACTTTGTGAAATTAGTTTAAGAGACTTCAATTTGTTAAAAAGTGAAATTTTGTGTACACAACAAAACACTTAGTACCAAAAAATATTGAAGCGGAAACGGACAGAGGTGGAAGTATAAAATGCAAATATAAATGAAAAACTATATCCCACGTTTTATTTGGTCGACAATGAAATTTATGGACTTTAAAGCACCGTTATCAAATGGTAGTTATTATCATTTGTCATGGAATACCCGCCCACATCTAGGCCAGGAAACTTGTAAAGCGCAACTGTCTTGAAACAAAAAGGAAAAGTGTCTGTGTCCTGTGTGTCTCTTGTGATTTGTCCAGGCGTAAGCATTTATATATTTACATGTCTCTCTAGCTGTTGTATCTGGCAATGTCTACAAGTATTCACTGTTTATATATATATATGTATATATGCATTTGAAAGTTGTCGGTTCAACAGTCCGTTCATTTTATTGGTTTTTATATTTAAAACTCGATTTTCCTTGTTAATCCTTTAAGAAATATTATATTCCAATTTATCCATTTCATTGTACAAAAGGTATTATTTATTGATATATATGTGTATAATTCCCTTCCAAAAATGTTTTCACCCTTAACATTTTTCCAGCTAGTGCAGTTGAAATGATTTTTGTTCTTAAAGAGCTACAGCAGTTCATTGGAGATTAATAGGTCATCAACATACCAACCCCCAACCGCCGCACTTGAATCAAAAGGAATTTCAAATTAATTTCAAATGAAATGTATACGCAGCATATTTATAATTGCAGGCAATTTCTGTGGAACTACAAAGGATTAAATTTTAATAATATTAAAGGAGATTATTGGATGGTATTTTGAAAAGGCAATTTGTCAAAGAGTATTTTATTTTTTTCATTTGCAAGGGTAAATACAGCAAATGCTTGATAAGGACTGAAAAATATATTTGTAAAGGTTTCTTATCACACTCCATGAACGGATTGGGGAGAGCTTCCCATAACCAGTGAGAGACGCGCTTTCTGGATTCACAATCACTGACTGGGAGATTCAGTTTTGCACCGGTTCCGAACTGTATTTCGAGAAGATTTTCATGGCTAAGTACTCGACAGTGCCGCCATCAGTAAACGATGTCAACGTCGTCGAAAGAAAATGGTGAACATTGTTAGAGCAGGGATCGCACCAATGTTCTCATGCCAAACATCCGCGCATACTACCACTGTCGTACTGTGGCGCCATTTGAGTTTTTCCGTTGCAAAAATCATATCTTCTGAACAGAATGCAATAATCAAATAATCTAAATATGATAGATAATTGCTCAGCCTATAAAATGAGTGTTGGGAGAGGGTGCTACGCATTGCAGGTGCCTACTTATGAGATATCAAAACTAAAATTTGTGAGAAAATGAATGTTGCGTTAGCAAAACAAAATATTTTTTACCAATTTGAAATTTTTTTGGTTCTTTTCTAAGGTTTTTATGTTTTAAAATTATTACCCAACAAGTTAAAAAAAAAGTAATTATTTTTTAAATTTTCTGTAAAACATGCATCACAATTCGTAAGAAAAGGTATAACTAAAAGACTAATCATTTCTAAGCTATAATTATTTTTAACTCTATTCGTGACTTCACATGCCGCAGGCAAGAAATAAGGGGATCGGAAGATGCTGCCAACATGTTGAAGAGGTCCTCATTTTGCCTCCCCCTTGGTGTTTTGAACGTGTTCTGCAATCTATGGTTATACCCTCACCCATAGGGATGGGGGTGAATATCATTTAATACGTAAATAAATGTAACACATAAAAGGAACCATATTAGACCCTTAGTATCTTTGGACGAAATTCGTTTTCGGACTTTTTAAGACGTTTGAGCCATGTCTGTCTGTCTGGCTGGATACCTGGCTGGTCAACACGATAACTGCCGTAAATTTTTACAGATAACAAAAAAATTTTGTCAGTGACTATTATTTGCTTATATTAAGTTTAGGATTGAAAATGGACGTTTTGACCACGTCCCTTCTGGTACCTCCCATACAAATCGACACATTTAGCACAAATTCATATTTCTTTCAAACCTTTCTTGTGTTGGATGTGATTAGCTTCAACTCACACACCGGATAATAATCTGTAAATGCCTACTTAAATGGGCGAGATTGCCACACTCATTCTGGTACCACCCATACAAAACAGTGTGTTCGTCACGGTTGTCAATGCGACAAATCGCGTGAAACACTTCCGACCTTAATGAAACTAGGTATAAGGCTTCACGTTATCAAACGCCAATCACCGATTAAAACAAGGGTGATTTTGCCCCACGCCCATTGTGGTACCTCCCATACAAAACTTGTTTGGCCGTCTGGTTGTTCGGCACGAGAAGTCCCGCTAAACCGAACCAATCTTTATGAAAGTTTGTACTAGTCAATATTTAGTCAAACAAAATTCTCCTATAGAAAATGAGTTGTTTTGCCACGCCCATTCTGGTACCTCCCATACAAATCGACACATTTAGCACAAATTCATATTTCTTTCAAACCTTTCTTGTGTTGGATGTGATTAGCTTCAACTCACACACCGGATAATAATCTGTAAATGCCTACTTAAATGGGCGAGATTGCCACACTCATTCTGGTACCACTCATACAAAACAGTGTGTTCGTCACGGTTGTCAATGCGACAAATCGCGTGAAACACTTCCGACCTTAATGAAACTAGGTATAAGGCTTCACGTTATCAAACGCCAATCACCGATTAAAACAAGGGTGAGTTTGCCACGCCCATTGTGGTACCTCCCATACAAAAGTTGTTTGGCCGTCTGGTTGTTCGGCACGAGAAGTCCCGCTAAACCGAACCAATCTTTATGAAAGTTTGTACTAGTCAATATTTAGTCAAACAAAATTCTCCTATAAAAAATGAGTTGTTTTGCCGCGCCCATTCTGGTACCTCCCATATAAAAATTGGCGAATGAAATGGTAGATCGATACGATAACTCTCGTAAACTACAACCGATCTTACTAAAATTCGGTACATGGCAATATTTTGCTGAAAGCTACTGTGTAGGTAATAATCGCCCATTGTGCCACGCCCAGTTTCGAACCTTCCATACAAAAGTTGGGCGCATTTGCAGTTTGCCGACTCCATATCTCCAATAAATCATAACCGATCTTAATAAAATTTGGTACTTACCAAAATTTGACAACAACTTGCCATGCCTATTTTTGTACCTCGCATATAAATATTCGGAGGGAAGCTAACTAATTTGGGTATTCAATAATATTTAGCGCAATGTCAATCTGCTATTGAATATGGTCACTTTTGAGTATGGGCATGACTGAAACTTATGTATGGTTTACGTTTTACGTATTAAATGATATATACCCCCATCCCTATGGGTGAGGGAATAAATATTCGTCAAATGGCCCCCACGGCTCTGATGACAGGCCATTACCCTTTTCATGAAATTTTCCATGACATTTTCACAGAGTTGGTGGCCGCAGAGATGGTGCAATGGCTAGTGCGCGCCGCTCTTGTGCATGAAAACGTGGGTTCGATCTTACATTTCCTTCGACGGCGGCCACCTAGCTTAGTGATGGCCTACACAACCGGGTACTTAGCCATGAGAAGGCTTCAAAATATACCGGTGGGAACTGTGGTAAAATTGTAGGTCGCAAACAGCGAATGAAAAATTAGTGAAAAAATTAGAGTGAAATCCCTTCATAGGATGTAATGGAAACAATTTTTTTCACAGAGATGTGCTCAGGAGTTGTTTCTGTTTTATTCGCACAAACCTGCGATTTCACAAAACCCCAAAGAAAGAAATTTAATTTTTTGTGTTATTTTTACAATTTCAATTTCTATCGAGCCTACAAAAACACTCTTTACATAGTATAGTTTCCACACTAATTTGAATTTTATTTTGCCTCGCGTATGACTACATACGAGGGCAGTTATACAACTCCGTGACTTTCTGAATAAAATATATTTTTTTCGGCAAAATATAAGTTTTGTATCTCAACATAGACTCTCTTTAGTTCTACACATTTAGTCCATAGTTTTTCCAGTTTTGTTTCTCCTTCCAAATAATAGGCTCTTTCTCTACGTCCTTAAAATAGTCGTTAGTTTCAGTGATGGTCTCTTCATTCCACACAGATCTCTTGCCTTCTTGGGTGCACATTCATTCGGGGAGTCCACGACATAGACTGCTCCTTAGTCTTTGGTGTGTTGTTATGGATCCATTTATCCACGGTTACTGAAGGGCGCAACAACTCCTTCAAATTGTGGTTGACATCATTAAACACTTCTTAGAAGTGGTCAGACGGTTATGGTCGAGTCTGAGTAAACGCGGCACCCACCGGACGGATAGTTAAGGTGCCTATCATTACATGGACTTTATCGACGATTTCTGGAGTGACGACCTCTTTTGGGTGACACGGATGGTCGACAAGGTCGCTAAGCCACAGGTTAACCCTTGAAATTGATAGCGAAGAGTCACTCAGGTAAGCGCTGAAAAATCTGTCTTTTTTTGTTGTTTGGATGCAAATATAATATACTTGTGTCTAAATATATTGTGTTTGCTATTCAGTATTACATGTTTGAGACACAATGATTAATATGTTAGAAAATATGTGTTTGTGACCCACATATATTTATGTTTGTGATACAAATACAGCTGTGTTTGTTGTACTGTCTATGCTCCTTCGAGAGGAAGAGAATACAAGAGAGACAGCGAGAGAGTCTATTTTGTAAGTGTGGATCTGTATTTCTGCATTATTCTCTCAGTCAGTGAGTAATAAATGTTTTATGTGCGTGCAACTTGCAGACGAAGTCAGTGTTTCTTATTTTGGCTGATGTATTGCGTTTTATTTTCATGTTTTCAGTCGTCAATGCTTCATGGGACAGAGGATAGCAAATGCGCTTGATATGTGAAAAAAGAACAAACTAAGGCTCGGACGCTAGGTTTTTGTGTATGTGTTTCGTATATATGTATGTGTGCTACCAAAGTGAGAAACGCTTTTGAGGAACGAAACTGGAAAGGGCAACAACGTGAAGCCCCTTTTCTGTCCGAACCTTTACTGAGAAAATCAGAGATTTGTATATAAATATATTCTTTGTGTACCAACGCTTAGTGATAACCAACGCATAGCTGCAACCTTCCGAAAACAACAACGTAAGAGGCAACAAAGAAAGGAGAAGCAAAAGAGCAGCAAATTCTTATTTCATGAAAATTCACCTAAATGTAAAAATGTCGTTTTAAGTCTTTTAATTTTTTATATTAATCATTTATAAATGTGGATTTATATTGATAAAATTATTAATAATAAATAATACATACATATATATTGAAATCAAAGAAAAATTCGTTTTCAAATATTATTATGTTTGGGGGGAAATACGCATATGTTTCCACGTAAAAGCATACATGTTTGCCAGTAAACATGATGCTGTTTACATTTAATCACAAGCGAGTTTGGGACTTGCAACCATATTAATGTTTGAAGTGTGTTGCAAATATACACATGCTTCGTGCAGAATATGTTTGGGAGAATATGTTAGAGAGGCCGTTATTTTTCAGCGTGTATTTTTCCAGCTTTCCCTAGGTTTCGGTGATGGTTCTTTTATGCACTCGGAATTCGCTTGTTTCCATTTTCGTCGAATTCCACGAATATAAGTGACGCAGCATGCTTATATATTACATTAAATAAATAAATAAATGGTTTCCCATTACATCCCATGAAGAGACCGGGGAGAACTTCTCACAACCACTGAGCTGTGCGCTTTCCAGTTTTCACTCACTGATTGGGACCTACAGTTTTACACCGATTCCGAACGGTATTTTGACAAGCTTTTTCATGGCTATATACTCGATAGTGTTGCCGTCACTATACGAGGTGACCGCCGCCGAAAGAAATTTGAAGGTGGTCAGAGCAGGGTTTGAACCCAGGATCTCATGTACAAGACCCGCGCACACTAACCATTGCACCACCGACGGCCACATATATTACATTACAAATGCTAATTGACAGGAGCAGTGTTTTGTTTTGTGTTAATCACGAGGGAAGTGTAAAAAGTCGCGAAGCTTTCAAACCGCCAGTAGGTAGATTTGATCTTCTTTACTGTTCACACATTTTTGATGACCTATGTTCCTCGTGAACCTTTTATATAATCTTTGTGTAGTAATATTGTTTCATATTGTTATATTCTCTTTAAATAATTTATGATGTTCAATTAAAAAAACAGAATATTTTATGTTGCCAGAACAACTTATGTACGTCGAATCGTTTTATGAGCAAGGCTGTTACATCGGGTGCAGTTGCGTATATAAATGAGATAAGTCAAAAACTCGCTGAGCTATAACCTCCGAAATTTTGAATAAAAGTCGAATTAAATTAAATAAAATTTTTAATAAAAGTCGAATTAAATAAAAATGTGTCTGGTGCTACTGCTGACGAAGCACATCATTGTAGTAACTAACATTAACTCAATTTTGTCCTACGAGCTCTTAAGTCATTTTTCCTAATTGTCATAGAAATATCGAACTCACAATTGTACTAACAGTTTATTTATTCTCAGTTGTTTAATTCATTAATTATTGGCATTCATTATAGAAATTGTTGAAGTATTTGTTTTAATGCATACTCGTATGAGCTTACTCATACACACATAGACAACTGTATGAACTCGGACATTCCATAATTTGCACTAATTGACACGAATTCCAATGCAGGAATCTTGTAGTGTTTACATAACCCACATACTATCTGTATGCAGACATACTCCTCCTGTACTTTATGCTACAGTGGACAATATATAAAACTCTGTCGTTATCCTTTTACAACATACAGAAGTCGAGTGTTATATTGTACTTGGCACATACCAAAAATATGTATGTAGTTGTTAAAACTAATACAAGAGAATGGACCACATGTTGCCCTCACGTATCTATAACTCTTGAATAACTTGACACACATAGTCATAAGAGTGTTTACACCATAAAGGAGTATGATTGTGTTTGTGTAAGTATGTTCTTTGAATAGAAGTGTATGTGTATGTAAGTATGTCCTTTCAATGGAAGTGTATCCATCCTTTATATAGAACAGACCATCTTACTCTGTCTCCGTGTATTGGCGTGAAGAATGCACACACATATGTGTATGTGTAGATGAGTTGTGTATTAAATGTTCCAGCAGTTTGAAAATAAACTCTCGACCCTTTCATTTTAGTTGTTAGTTAAAGCCTACACTAGACTGCGACCACAAAAATAGCGTGTAAGGGTTGCCATTATAAACGGTGAAGATGAGATTTTAGAACTATTTTGTGTACCATTTGGGGCTGTTCGATTGTACAGAGAACTATTGAGCGCAAGACCGTGGTATCACAATGACCTAATAAGTACAAGTGAGTCGTTCATCGAATGCAACCCAATTCTATGTTTGAATACTTCAGAGAGACTCCCCATATTTTCAATTGAACAAATCATCTTCATTTATGACAGATGTCATAACTTCCTGGAGAATAATTTCACTTCAAATTTACCCAAAAATAAAATTTTATTTTGTGTATATATCTGAAATCTTGTCTGTAATTATCAGTTTCGGGTTTTTTAATTTGCATTGGACTTTAATTTGCATTACTTTATCAAATGTAAATGACAATTTAAAAAAACAGCAGACAGTTGTCCGAGGCCTTCGGCCACGTACTGTCCCTGCAGGCTGTGTTTTTAACGTAGAATACGCCATCCGATAAGACAGAAAACATATATAACAATAAATGATAAATAACAAAAGCAAATGAATTTATTTATTTGATAGTTACTTTTGATAATATACATAAGCTTATGGTAGGAAAAATAGGATAAATTTGTTTATAAATTAAAAGAGTAAGGATAAATGATAAATAACAGACGCAAATCAATTTGATTATTTGAAAGTTACTTTTGATAATATGATAGGAAAAATAGGATAAATATGTTTTTAAATTAACATTCAAATTTCTCGCAAAAACTAAGTCAATGGCTGTGTTATCAATAGTTGTGGGAGCATCGTTTCGAATATAATCCAAATTAAATGTATTGTAGGTAAATGAATGTATTGGGAGCATCGTTTCGAATGTAATCCAAATTCAATGTATTGGATTATATTCGAAATCCAATAGTCCAATAGAATAGTTTTTATTTTAATTTACTAAACGTCAACTGTCAGCTGCTGTCAAACAGCATCACGCAGCATTGTTATTTTGCTTACTTGGCAGCACTTTCATTTAACATAAAAATTTATATTTTCATATATTTTTTATAATTGTATATCCATGTTAAATTCAAATTCACGTTTAGCATTTGTTTCACTTAAATACATAAGTAAATATACGAAATTTCAATATTCCATCAATCAAAACAACAGCCGAAGGTTTGTGTCCACACTGAAACAGCAGCATAGTTTCTGTTCACGCTACTCAAACACTCAACCAAACACCACACATATGTCTGAGTGTATGTGTTTAAACAATTTTCATTTAAGAAATTTAAATATTAGGAAGATATCAACCAATATGAAATGTATATGAAACGAAAGATAACATCTTCATTTACCTACAAAAAAATTTTTAAAAAAAGTTATCTCGCCGTTTCCTCATAATCAATGAAATAAAGATTACAACAATAACAATCTGACATGACTCCCTATACCGTAAGGTAAGACGTATTCTACGCCAATATGACGTTTATAAAAATGTGCACTCCATATGAAAAGAAAAATCATTTCCAGCGAGTATTTCATTTCAGAACCAGAGTGCTACGCTTATCTCAAAACCAAATTTCTGCCCACCCATCATATTAAAAAACCAAGCTACCACCGTCTAGTTCTGATAAAGTGGCACTTCCTCCGGTTCAGCCATTCTGATTTCCTGACTGAGAGTCCTCAGACACACAAACGAGTTTGGCATCTTCGGTCACAAAAGTTCCTACAGTTTTTGGGCGGAGGAAGATTTTAGTTTAGAAGACATTCCTGCATGTTCAGGCTTTGAGGGGTTACGGCCTTTCTCCCCTTATTAACTCCAGCAACGGACTCGTGGCTTTGAAATAGTTCTTTATTTAGGAAAGTAATTCATAAAAATATATAACGCGTGTCACATTTTCCGATGATTAATATTTTTTTTCACAAAAGTCTACCACAATTTTCTATAAACGTCAATGTGGGAAACTTCAGTGAAAGTGATGTAACACAAGACAGCATACATAGACGAATAAAGCTATAGATACATTTATACCCTCACCTGACGTTTCATTTCACACTCTTCGTCGTAGGTTTATGGAAATGAGAGAAATTAAATTTAAAATTAACTTACACCAGGTGGAGTTACAAAATATGTTCACTTAACTTTTTCATGTCGTTTTGGTGTAGAACTGAAAAATTTAAATGTATTTTGCACTTTTTTTTGTTGACTTTTATCGTTGGTATACATTTGTATTGTATTTAACAAAACTATTATGCCACAAAAAAACGAAATTCGGTTATTGTTCCTGTGTTGGACGTTGTTTACTATTGCCTCTATCTGGCATTATTGGAACCATGTTTTCCACCATCCAATGTTTATTTTCCACCGTACCTATGACGTTTAACTTTTTGAGCGAATTAATGTATCTATACCTATCTTCGTCTATGACACCACCTAGTCAAAAAATTTGACAATGGTCTAGCTTTATGTATTCTATTTTTTTATCACTTATTCACACTACCACGAAGCGGCAGGGGCGGGACAAAAACCTTTCTGTGGCCAGGCATCGCAAAGCCACGCAAGCGTGCGTATAAAATCCCTTTCGCTGCTCCCAATAAACGGTGTCTCAGTAAGAATGCACCTTTTCATTTTAAAATAAAAGCACGTACTTCTTGAGATAGCTACGATTTTTTTATTGGATTGTAAAGAAGACACTTTCCGATTAAGTATCGCATAAAATATCCGCCAAATGGCCCCCACGACACTGATGACAGGATATTACTCTTTTGAGGAAATTTTCCATGACGTTTTCACACAGATGTGGTTGCGTCTCACCGATGACTCGTTGGATCTCGGATTTGTGCTCAGGAATTGTTTCTGGCTGACTCGCCAAAACCCAAGATTTCACAAAACCCAAAAAAAAAAGAAATCGCACGGTGTTAAATTGCATGATTTTGGTGCCCACTTGACATCTGAATTTCTTGAGATAATTTGTTCTGGAACTCGTTACTGCAATAAATCGATAGTTTCATGCACGGTGTGGCAGATAGCGCCGACTTACTGAAACCACATGTCGTCCAGATCCATGCTGTCCAGCTAGGGCCACAAGAACTCCGGTCTCACGTTCCTGTAGCGAATGCCGTTTATAATCACTTCAATTTCATTCTCATCTTCAAAAACGAAATGTCCAATCACGCCGCCTGACCAATATCCGCACCAGACAGTAGCTTGTTGTGAGTTCATTTGATTCTCATGGATTGCATGAAGATTTTCTAAAGCCTAAATACGACAACTTTGTGTATTCCTGAAGTCATCCACATGGAAATGCGCCTCATTGGAGAAGATTACTTTTTTTGAAATATTGGCATTGACTTCACTTTTCTCCATTACCCTTTGAACGAACTGCCGGAGCTTTCCGTGGTCTGCTGGTTTGAGCTCCTGAGTAAGCTAAATTTTGTACGCAAGAAGGTGGTGATCTTTTGTCAAAATTAGCATTGTAGTTATTCATGAAAGTCGAAGTTGTTGAGAAGCGACTCTCTCGATTACAACAACACTGTTTACAAGAGGGCGACCATTACGATAACGAGCAAGAGTCTGACGGTCCATAACCGATGGAGTTCCTTAAAATTTTTTTGACCACTCTTCGAATGGTTGACACATTAGTTGCACTTCGTCGACTGACAATTCTTCGAGGTTTGCGAGCGGTCTCAGCATAACTTTCCAAATTTTTGTTATAAGTTTTCACAATTATAAGGCGTTGCTCTTTCGTAAAGCACTCCAATTTTAAAATAAACATATGTGGCAGCTGCCAAATTTCAGAGTTGATATTTACATAAAAAAATCCAATGAGTGTTCGAACTCACGGGCGATGTGTTAACACCTTTTCGCTACACGGATTTCTATTAACGGACACATTAGTAAATGATACATTGGAAAATAAAAAACAGCGTTCAATCATATGATGACGTTATTCCCACAAAAATCAAAGAATGCAAAGCAACAGACACTTGTATATACATACATACATTGTTATATTCGTACATACGCTACACAAGTTCACAAAATTTTCATTGCTCTCTTGCTATCTCATTTTTATATACGTATAACCACGTCATTATTCTCTTTGCTCTGAGAGTGCTCTGCACCCACATTTTATTTGACATACCTTTAACAATAATAAAAAACCAACCCGTAAAAAACATATTTTTTGACTATATATTCTTTATATATGACCACGCCCCTTTGTCCAATCCCGCCCATATTTTCAGCAGATCTTAGAATATGTAAACCTAACCAACATACCCAATTTTGTTCAAATACCGTTAACTGGAGCAAAAATAATTGATTTTTAATTTGTGATTTGTATGGGAGGTACCACGCCCCTTTATCCAATCCCGCCCATATTTTGATAGTCTATTTTTGTAGTCGCCATAAGTTTGCCTGCGAAGTTTCAGATCGATTGGATAACGGGAAAAGGGTTAAAAATCAATCCAACATTTTTTCGGCATACATGCATACAGACAGGTGAAGTTAATATAAAGAATTTAAAAAGGCGTTCAATCATATGATGACGTTTCGTTTAAAAACCAAACACACAACATCACACATACTTTGTCCGAAGTAGCTGACGTATACGTGTGTCACATAACCACATGTTTGCCATATCAACAGCAACGAATCAGCCAAACACACAACATCACACATACTTTGTACGAAGTAGCTAATGTATTAGTGTGTCACCATAACGTCGACTGCGCAAACTTGCAAATGAAATATTGCGTGGCTATGCTTTATATCTCCGTTCAACATCAGCAACAGACACATGTACATACATACATTATTATGTTAATACATACGCTATAGACATAATTTCGTTTGCCTCACCCCTGCCACACCACTCTTTCATTGCTCTCTTGCTCGCTCATTTTTGTTTAACACGTCATTATTCTCTTTCGTAGTCGAAGAAAATCTGGTTTTAGCAGCAGCATAAAATCTGGTTTTAGCAGCAGCATAAAATCTTTGACTTTGATAGATTTAGTCCCTATACGCCGCTATAGATGTTAACACATCAAAAAATTAGACTAAATTTAAAATTGTTATTTTATTGAGACACCCGATATTCGAGTCGTATATTTGCGAACAAACCATGCGGATTGTAAGTCGTTAAATGTATTTAATGCAACCGCACGCAAGTTCTTTCGAACTTAGATTTTAAACGCACGCGCTCTTTCGTAGGTGCGAAAAACGAGCACTATAAAACTCTTCGTGATTGCTTTCGTTTTTGTAAAATCACTCTTGACCGCGTGCGCGTGCGGTTTTCATCAACCCACTGCTGGGGATCGTTCTAAAGCCCTTATAGCAGTGACCCGCCAACTCATACAGCCTTAATTCTGTTGTTGAGTGAGTGACCTGCACGGAGAGAAAAGCGATAAATATTCAGGACTACCGGAAACAATTACGGCAAACAAAAAATCGTCATGGAAAAACGGCATGCCCCTTAACTTGTTCACAGACAGCCCTATTTCTCAGTTTAATTATAAAAAAAACCGACTGGATAAAATTCAAAAATAATGTTTTAGATGAAATTAATAAAATAGGAAGCATCCTCAATAACCGCAATCTTTCTAACGCCGAAATTGACTTTCACTTACTGAAAATTAACGGTATAATATTGTCTGCCATTGAGAAATATGTTCCAGTATTTAAAACCTACGATTCTACCGAGAAGTTTATAAACACAATTATAAGAAAACTGCGTAACGAGAAGAGTAGAATTGTAACATAATCAATGAAATAAAGATTACAACAATAACAATCTGACATGACTCCCTATACCGTAAGGTAAGACGTATTCTACGTCAAAAGTTTGAATTTCCATTTGCTTAGCCGTTGCAAATGCAGGTTGTGGAATCGGATGCCAATTGCGACAAGCTACAAACACGTTATATTTGTAACCAATCAACAAAAAACTACATGCGGTGTCAGGGGACACCGGTTTAACGAAGTTCCTTTCGCTATATATTATGTACTAGTTAGCTCCAGGCGCCCGTTGACAAATACTTTAATTTAAATGGATATTTAAGAAAAGATACTTTTTGTATAATGATAAACTTTTTTTAAGAATTTTTTTTTTATTGAATGTATTTTCTTAAAAAAAATATATTTTTAGATTCTTTTTGTAGAAATACGTATTATGTTTACCCCAAAATAGCGGTGCAATTTTTAATAAGAAGTACTTTTTGTAAGAAAAAGCCTAAGAGTATGAATTTTTTTTTCACAAAGAAGTACTTTTTTAAGAACAGGTACTTTTTAAAGGGGTGGTACTCTTTTTAGGAAAATTTTATTTTTTTAAGAAAATCTATTTATTTTCAGAACGCCTACTTATCTCAAGAAACGTTGTGTGATAACCACTCCTTTCCATTCTGTAGATTTGGTTGTCTATCCATGCGCTTCCGATGACCGGCGTAATGACATCTGTTGATGCATTACATTTCAACAGTTCCGCTGGAATATTATCAGAACCAGAAGATTTGTGATGCTTCATTTTATCCAATGCCGAATCGATCTCTGCTTTCGACGGGAGTTCCATTGAAATATCTCTTCTAGGGTTGTGACATGAGTATTCCGTCGAAGACGTACATACATTGATCTTCATCTTCCGGAAGTCTAGATAGTGTTGTTAAGAATTCACGCAATCGCTCCACATGCTGATCTGGTGATGATATATTCGAGCCATCATTACCTTTTTAACGATACTGTACTTGTTGCAGCTCAGTTTTTGTGGCAGAGTACACAATACGGAAATTACCAGTGTTTGCAGATTTTTCGGTTTCACCCGCTATATTGTCCTTTGGACCATGTAACCAACTCTACGTGCTGATTGCCAATAGTCGGATTTTATTGCATCTAAAACGTCGGTTTCTTCGATCGTATACGCACATTGTGCAGGCATTCACTATTCCGAATTTCGGTTCAGCATTGTGCAGTAAACCAAGGTTTATTCACACATCTATTCTCACCAAACTCCAACTCGAAGGAGATGAAAAATAGGAAGACCAAGACTCCCCTGGAGGGATCAGGTTGACGAATCCCTGCGTACACTTGGTACTCAAAACTGGAGAAATAAAACAGAAAATCGAACTGGTCGGTGAAATATGTTATCTTCGTTTTGTAAGGTCCCTGACCCTCCGGGGTTGCCAGAGACCGAAGAAGTAAGTAAGTAAGTATTCTCACCAAGGGCCTCAATGTAATTTCGTAGGTAAAATAAAATAAATTGTTTCCCATTATATCAATGATGGAATTGTTGGCGAGAGCTTCTCACAACCAGTGAGCTGTGTGCTTTGTAGTTTTATACTCACTAATTGGAAGCTACAGTTTTACACCGGTTCCGAAAGGTATTTTCAAAAGATTTTCATGGCTCGATAGTGCCGCCATCACTATGCGAGTTGACCGTAACCGAAAGAACTTTAAGATGGTCAGAAATCAAACCAAGGATCTTATGTACAAGAGACGCACACACTAACCCCTGCACCATGGAGGGAGTTTAGATACAGCGCTATATTTCCTCTTTCAACACTCCAAAAAATCGGAAAGAAAAAACTCCGACGGGGTTAAATTGAATAAAATTGAAAATTACACGATTAGGAACTGACTCACCCATTATTTGTATTGCTTCTCGGACTGTATGGCATGTGACACCGCCTTATTGAGGCAACAATTCACAAACATCAATATCTTCCAATTGTGGCACTAAAAACTGAATTATCACGATGCGATATCGAGCACCAATAACTCCATTGCATGACCAGCCGCATTATCGAATAAGAATAGCCCCATTATTCGCCCAGGCCAAAATTCGCCCGAAATAGTGGCACGTTGGGATACATTTGTTTCTTAGCAAGTACTCTTGGATTTTCTGTACTCCAAATACGATGATTTTGACACTAACGCAGCCATGAAGATGAAAATGAGGCTACACGCTGAAAAAAGAACACGATTAAGAACAATATTATGAAGTAACCATGTACCTTACGACACGAATATCGATCATTGTTTTCAAAAATTGAATATATTCTGTCATTTTTATTCTTTGTTGTCCATCAGGTTTTTGTTTTCACAAGTTTACAATTTGGGCAACCAACACATATGTTATAACATACATATTAATCATTACAATTCCAACATGTAACGTTGTATAACAAACACAATGTGTTTGGGACAGAAGTGTACTAACTTTGAGACAAACAGGTTATATTTATATCCAAACAGAAAATAGAAGTCAGTTTTTCAGCGTATTGTCGCTGAAAATGGTGATTTGTGAACTATTGCTGCTAAATCGTCAGTAGTTCAAAATATTGCTCAGAACAAGTTGATGGTTCGTGTAGCGCTCCATGTTTAATAACTCTGAACAGTCATCTGTCACACTAAGCTTTTTTTAACTACAAGTTCATTTTAAAGCACGACTATTGGGAAATTCAAATCTTGCTTGAATTTTAGGACCACTTTTAATATCCTGTACCACAGTGGTGTTGAATATTCAAACCCTTTTCTGAAAGAACAGGCTGAAAAATCTGTCATTTTTGTTGTTTGAATGCAAATACAAAGTGTGTTTGGAGCTTGTCGCAAGTATAATATACTTGTGTGCAAACACATTCTGTTTGATATTCAACATTACATGTTTAAAATACAATGATTTAATATGTTATAACATATGTGTTTGCGATCCAAATATATATGCGTTTGTGATACAAATCTAGCTGCATTTGTTGCACTATTTGTGTAAAACACGCATAACGAGGAAGTCTATCTTGTAAGTTTATACCGATATTTTTGCATTATTCTCTCAGTCAGTGATTCATAAATATTCCTGCATTTGCGTGTAAATTGCAGTTGAAGTTTCATGTATTCAGTCGTTAGTGGTTCATCAGACAGAGGATCTCAAAAGCGCTTGATCTGTGAAAAAAGAATAAACAAAGTTTCAGACGGTTAAATGATTTGTGATGTAGCTTTGGGCTTTAAGTATGTGTTTCTCATTTTAAACAAATAATGCATTCAATGCAAGTAACTGTAAAATGGGCCGTTTAAAATCTTTTAATTTTATGTATTTTTTATTTATAAACGTGGTAATTTTTTATATTTTAAAACGTGATAAAATTAATTGTAATAAATAACAGAAATATATTGAATTCAAAGAATAATTCGTTTCTAAATATTATTATGTTTGGGCGGAAATACGCACATGTTTCCACGTGAGTACATGGAGGAAGGGGGGAAACGCGTGAATGCGTCCACGTAACTGTGGGATAAAGAACCTATGTGCGTCCACGTAAAAGCATACATGTTTGCCAGTAAACATGCTACTGTTTGCATTTAAATACAAGTTTGTTTGCGACTTGAAAACACGTGAATGTTCGAAGTGTATTCCAAACACATACATGGTTGCTGCAGAATATGTTTGGGAGAATATGATACAGAGACCGATTTTTTCAGCGTTTACTTATATAGTACTTTTAAGCCCAAATACTAAAGTTACCATCCCTGTTTTAAATAAGCTATCATTTTCTCTCGCTCTCTGCCTTTGTCTCTGTGCAAACTCTTCCTTGTTTGTCTCTTCCCCCGAGAAGAAGGCACCCTAGACATTAAAAGTGTTGGTCTATAATACTATGACACAATAGATTTGGTCCCCTTTGTTCGATGTTTTATGGAATTCAATAAAATCAATTAACCCAGTGGCCAGGCGATGCCATGCGATGTAATCCTTAACATTCTACATATTATATTGTTGCAGTAGACTTCACTCACCACCCATCGTAGCCTCTCCATTCCATAGAGTTAAGAGCAGTTTCAGCTACAAGGGCACTCTACCAAGAAATACTCGTATACAAACTAAATTTGGTCTATGTTCAATTGGTGCTCAATGTGGCAACATGTGTGTGCTCGAATGGATGCCACAAATTATATAATCGTCTGGGTGGGCAGGGGAACTGTGGTACTGTGTGAACATGAGATATGGCTTAAGTTATACATTACTACGCAACAACAACAGCAATAATAAGAACAACAACTATAAGAATAACAACTAGAAGAACGATTGCAATAACAATAATAATAATAAACTAAGCTAAGAAATAACAAAGTGTGCAAAGGATTGAATATGGGAAAGGACACACTGCACATCCTGGCATCCTAATAAGCCAACGAAGCATTTTTGGCATACAATGTAATCTCCGGTTACTCTCTACCACTAGCAAATGAAGTTCCGCCAATAATTGTAGAATTCATAAATCTGCATTATTAACTTGTGACACATTGGAAATTATCTGTTCATGTTAGTGATGTATAATGCTAATGTATCCTAGTGAACGAAGGGATACCCGGACAGAATTCAATGTAATGAGTGATTTGATTACTATTTGGTTCTTGAAAATTGAGGAATTCGCAAGAAATTTGTACAAGGGAATGGAATGCTTGCCAATTACTTTTAAATGATTATTTAATGCAAATTTTGTCCACGACTACATTTCACGTGGTCCATTTTGAAAGTCCAATTTTTGCACACTTTTTCCAACATTTCTACCGGTATCTCTTCAATGACTCGTGTAATGTTATCTTTCAAGGCAGCAATTGTGGTTGGCTTGTACCTATAGGGGAGAGATTTCACGAACCCCAACAAAAAATAGTCTGTGGGGTTAAATATCACGAACGAGGCGGTCAATTGACAGCGCTTTAACCTGAGATTAATTTCTCACCAAACTCGCCTCTCAATTGGCTCATGGTATCGCGTGCAGAGTGGCACCATCCTGTTGAAATCATATGTCAACCAAGTCCAATTCTTACTTTTTGGACAATAGGAATCCGTGATCATCGAACGGTACCTTGTTCCACTGATCGTTACGTTACGGCTGTAATCGCCTTTGAAGGAGAACGGTCCAATGATGCCGTCGGCCTATACACCGTAGCAAACAGTGAATTTTTCAGGGTGCATTGCCAGCTCTTGAACAGCCTCTGCCTGGTCGTCGGACCAAGTTCAGAAATTCTGTTTATCGAGGTACCCACTGAGTCAAAAATATGTCTCGACGCTGAAGACAATTTGTCGATAAAAACAAAGGAATTTTCTACCAGCTTCTCTAAGCTCCAATGTAGGTCATCCGGCTTCAGCTTCATCACCAGCTGTATTTTGTATGGATTTAGACCGAGGCCCTAACGTAAAATTTCCCAGGTGGTCGCATAACACAAACCCAATTGCTGCGATCGGCGACGGATGGACATATCGCGATCTTCATTAACACTGGCTGGTACAGCAGCAATATTCTACGCGGTTCGCACTCTAAGGATATGGGTTGGTGGACTGAAGTACAATATAGTGCGAAATTTGGTCACAATCGCTTTAATAGCCTACTCGACTGGTCGATTATGACGACCATAAAATGAACGTAACTGGCGGATCTTATTTTTCACAGAGCACGAATTTGGATTATAAAACTCAATGATTGCTACTTACAAAACTTATAACACTGGCACTACCGCCATCCAGGAAATGGCTCTATTAGGACGAGAAACCCTACTCGGATTGATTATGCAGTGATGGTTTCAACTAGAGGATCATGCCTTTAGAGGATCATGCACAACCTATCGTTCAATTGATGGGTGAAAATTGAATATAATGCGCCATATATGAGGGTGTCTCAGTAAGATTGAACTTTTTAAATTAAGTGTAATTATTTTGTGTGCAAATGGCAACTCTGAAATTTGGCAGCTGTCACCTAATGTCTCAACCATTCGAAGTGTGGTAAAAATTTGAAGAAACTGGTTCCGGTATTGACAGTCAACGTACCTGTCGGTCTCTTGAAATCATTACTGCTGTAAACGAGAGTGTCGCCGAAAACCCGAAAACATCAACTCGGCAACGTTCTCAACAACTTCAAATTTCACGAAGCAGTACGCAGCGAATTTTGACAAAAGGCCTCTCTCTACCTTCACGTGTACAAAATTCAGCTTACTCACGAGCTCATACCACCAAACAATGGAAAGCGCCAGCAATTCGTTAAATGAGTAATGCAGCAAAGTGAAGTCAATACAAATTTGGCAAAAAAAGGCATCTTCACCGATGAAGCGCAATTCCATCTGAATTGCTTCGTGGGTACACGAAATTGTCGAATTTGGGGCTCAGAAAATCCTCATGTCATCAATTAGAATCAAATGCACCCACAACAAGCAACTGTCTGGTGCGGATTTTGGTCAGTCGGCGTGATTGAACCCTTACTTTTTTGAAGATGAGGCCGAAATTGCAGTAACTGTGAAAGGCATTCGTTACAGGAACATGATAACGGAGTTCTTGTGACCTCAACTGGACGGTATAGATCCGGACAATATGCGGTTTCAGCAAGACGGTGCCACCAGCCACACCATCGATTTATTGCAGCAATGATTTTCACAACAAATTATCTCAAGAAATTCTGATGTTAACTGGCCACCACGACCAGGGGATTTAACGCCGCGCAACTTCTTTCTTTGGGGTTTTGTGAAATCTCGGATTTATGCGAATAAACCAGAAATAATATTTGAGCTCAAATCCGGGATCCAATGCGTCATCGGTGCGAATCAGCCACATTTCTGTGAAAAAGTCATGAAAAATTGCATGAAACGAGTAGTGGCCGGTCACCAGAGCCGTGAGGGCCATTTGACTGATATTTTATTTCATACTTAATCGGAACATGTCTACTTTCCAATCCAATAATAAAGTCACAACTATCTCAAAAATTGGGGGGATTTAAATTTGGTATGACATGTCAGGTCCACGGGTTGTTTCGTGGACTTTTTATATTGTGAGTCGATTGAATTTTGGTTTTGCAAATCGTCTATATCCTGCTTTTAAGTGAGGAAAAAATAAATTTCTCATATTAATCTCTGCAACGACCGTCACTATTTGAGTTTTCCCAAAAATTACATCAAAAACCTGTAAAAGAGAATTTGATGTGAACCACTTTGAACGGATTGATTTTGCAGCTGCTCGTGGAGGGTGAAGTAGACGGAATTGGAGCTGTTATGAACAGAAAAATTTAGCAGATGGTTAAAGCTCAACATTTTATACTCACCACTTCTTTAGATTGGAAAAAAATGTTATTTATATTTTATATGTAAGCAGTCGATATATGAAAAATTCAACTTTCGGAGAGATGGGCTAACATAAAAAGTATTGGCGGAATTAAAAGCAGCTTTTATTGTCCGTCATTTAATGAAAATGTGCTCAAAATTGCACCAATGCACATAGGGTCAGATTCAATTTTTTTTGGCATAAAGTCGTAAATTTTTGTAAAATATATTTTGAATTTAACTGAATATTTTGAAAGGGCCATACATTGGGTACATCGAATTTGCAAATAAAAACATTTCAGTGGCAACGCTGCATTTTTGCAGCGCTAACAAAGTCAGCTGTCTGGTTAGCTGTTTGTTTTGTCAAAATTGGCGGGAGTCTTTTACTCAACTTTGCGCTTTTGCTGTAGCAACACCAGGTATCCAAATCTTTTTTGGCAAAATGGAAAATAAAGGTCAAGGTATGCCAAATATAATTGTTATTAAATGTTTTCGAATTATGAGTTATATTTTTTAGTTGTGGATTGTCTTTCACATGTCTTATTTTAGAAAAAATCTATCGTGGAGTAAAAAACTAATTTCTGCCAATTTGTGCCAAAAAGTAATTATGCAAATGTTTACTCTAAACTGTGTTTTTAAACTTGTTGCTAACATTTTTGCCCATTTTTGACCATTCGCGCATATTTTGCATTTTTAGCCAAGTTTGAGGTAAGCCATTCTGCCCTACTGGATGTGTGGATCAACGAAAACCGAAATGAAAAAGCGTTATTTGACTGGATTGTTGATAAATTTCATTTAAATGATGTATCAGTTGACTTAAAGGCCGAAATCACTAAGAAAATAAGGAGTGTTCACCTTTATATTCTGAAAAATCTACCTAAATGTAATCGTATAATTACGACATTTAAAAGGAAACATTCCAGTTGGCTTTTGTCAAGCATGACTCTTGTCGTGGAGAAAATCAACGACCAAGTTGCTTCAGAAAATCAAATGGGACGAGCACGACTGTCTTACAGTGATGCAGGATCACGGCTAAAAAGAAAAATGGCAAAGGAACTGACAGATAATGAAGAAAATAATACAAGTCTCCTTGTTCATGCAGCATCAGTTTCAGCGAAAAGGGCCAAAATGAGCGATACTGCGTTTGTATTAAAGAATACTCTTTCTACTTCTAGTTCATCAAGTGAGATTAGAAAGAAACTGTCATTCTCGGAGCCGGTACCACTCACACCAAGTCAAGCTCTGGCATTTTTGATCGACAACTCCGTCACTAAAGCGCAATACAACAGCATGAGAGCTTTAAATAAATCACAATTTTCCAACACTTATCCATGCTATAATAAAGTAAGAGAAGCCAAATTGAAGTGCAGGCCTACGGGAGTCAATGTGACGGAAACAAGAGCCGAAGTATCTCTCCAAAATTTGCTTAATCATACGGCCAGTAGAATTTTCCTTCTGCAGGATGATGTATTCAAGAAACATCAAAACATAGCAGATGTCAAACTAATAGCGAGCTATGGATTTGACGGCTCTACGGGGCAGAGTATGTACAAGCAGAGATTCCTAGGAGAAAGGTCTGAGATAAATGACGACTCATTATTTGTTACGAGCGTCATTCCACTGAAACTAACGGATGATTTTGGGACGCCTTTGTGGATAAATCAATCCCCCCAATCAGTAAGATTTTGCAGACCCCTAAAGCTTGAATTCGCTAAAGAAACCAAAGATCTTATTCTGGCAGAAAAGGCGGATTTAGAATCACAAATTCAAAACTTAACAGCTTTTAATTACAATTTCTCAATTGACAAAAAAATCACTGTCACTTTTGATCTCCATTTGACATTGATTGACGACAAGGTGTTAAATATATTAATGGGAACCAAATCTTGTCAAGTATGTCCTATCTGTGGAGCCAGCCCAAAGTATTTTATGAAAACTACAGACATATCAAACTTTAAAGCTAAGTCTGGAAATCTTCAACACGGCATCAGTCCCCTACACGCATGGATAAGATTTTTTGAGTTCGTACTTAAAATCTCGTATAAACTACACTTAAAAAAGTGGCAAGTAAGGGATAAAGAAGAAAAAGACATGATAACATCCCGTAAACAAGAAATACAAAAATTATTTTGGAGTGAAATGGGATTACATGTAGATAAGCCAAAACAAAACGGAAGTGGAAATACAAATGACGGAAATACCGCAAGAAGGGCATTTAAAAACACAAGACAACTTTCAGTAATATTAGAACTAGATTATGATATTTTACAACGGTTTTATATTATTTTAATAACTATATCCTGTGAATTCCCAGTAAATACTACTAAATTCAGCCAATTATGCCAAGACACTGCGTCGAATTATATGGAAAAGTATTCACGGTACCCAATGTCAGCAACTGTTCACAAAGTTTTAGTTCACGGTTCACAGATAATAGCATCATCGGTATTCTCGTATCAAAAATTTATCGGATGTGTTCCACCGATCAATGGATTCATCGGACCCTTTTCTTTCAAGCCTTAATATAAAAAAAAGATTAGCTCAAAATAAAAAACCTCGTTACCAAAGGAAGTTATTGAACTTTTAGACAGCGATGATAGCAACTCGGATACGGATCATGAAGAAAACTTTTGCTTGGATTTGGAAGTAGAAAAAGAAGATTAATTTAATAATATTAATTTAATACCTTTAAGAAATCAGTATTTTAGATGGTTTAAATCGAAACATCAAAAAAATAAAAAAAAATTTACTCCTCTGCAATGTGTCCTTATATGGGCGGTAAAGGTGGGCGTGGTCGGATTGACTTGAAATTGTTCTCACTTACTGCAAGTGCCAATATAATCAATTCCACTAAAATTCAGCTCTCTAGCTTTATTATTAGACTTTATGCCAAAAAAAATTGAATCTGGCCCTATGTGCAATGGCAGGCTCATTAAAATAAATCATTTATGAAGATGCATTCATTCATTAATAAACACAAAATTTGTATTAAGGAATGTCATTAAACAAATCCAATGTATGTTCGAACTTACGGGCGATGTGTTAAGACCTTTTTGTTACACGGTACCTGTTCGATTTCTATGAACACATTAGTAACACATTATATATTAAGTAAAGTAAATTATATTAATACTTAAAATTATTTAAAGGACAGTGAGAGCACATGTGTCAATATTTTCTTGCTTAATACTTTTTGCTTTATTCCCACAAAAACAAAGAGAGTGCAAAGAAACAGGCACATGAACATAGCCAGCGGCAGAAGTCATGACCTGGAACTGGACCAAACAGGCCTTCTTTTAAATAAAGAGAAAACAACATTAATTGTTTCGACAAGTACAGCATTCACCCGATTGGATGAACAGGTGAACGTTGATAAATAACCCTTATAATTTCGAGGTAGTGGTCGAATTTATTTACCTTGGATCTCCAGTGAACAGAAGCAATAACGTCAGCCTAGAAATCAAGCGGAGAATTGTGCTTGCAAACAGGAGTTACGGCAATGCTGACGATTTAGACATCATTGGGCTAAGTCTGCGAGAAGTTGCTACAGTATTCTCCAGAAATAAGAAGGAATCAGCAATAGTGTGTTTGACAGCAAACGTTGAGAAAACAACATTAATGGTTTCGACAAGTACAGCATTCACCCGATTGGATGAACATGTGAACGTTGATAAATAACCCTTATAATTTCGAGGTAGTGGTCGAATTTATTTACCTTGGATCTCCAGTGAACAGAAGCAATAACGTCAGCCTAGAAATCAAGCGGAGAATTGTGCTTGCAAACAAGAGTTACTTTAGACCAATCAAGAATTTCAGATAACCTCTCTCGAGAAAAGGAGATCAAAATATATCAGACTCTGATGCAACCTGTCTTGCATTAAGGCGCCGAATCTTTTGTCATATCCCATTCTGATGAAACTTCACTGGAAGTCTTTGAGATAAAAATGCTCCAAAAAGTATAAGTGTATGGTCCAATAACAGAAAACGGCGATTACCGACGACGGATGCACCACGAGGTGTATAGTCTGTATCCCGACATCGACGTAGTTATGCGTATCAGAATAGCCCGTTTACGCTGGCTAGAATATGTCAGTAGAATGGATCACAATTAACCAGTGCGAAAGGTATTGGAAGACGTACTCGAACTACATAGAAAAATAGAACGATCAAGACATCGCTGGAAACACCAGGTAGCATATTACCTTCGAGAGATTGATGTTGCCAACTGGAGGAGAAATTCTGAATATTGAGCCGGTTGCAGAAACATATTATCCTCACATTTTGAAGGCTCTAGACCCCTCTGGGTTGTCTCAGTCACCTATGTAAGTACCCAGCGGCGGATATCGCAAGGCCTTCCACAAATAAGGCATGCGGAATGCTTCTTTTGTAATGCCTTCCTAAAATAAGGCCTGCGGAATGCATGGTTTTTTCCTCCAGATATAACCAAGAAGAAGATTTTTACAATTTTGGGAAATTAATTTTCCGTTTCTTGTTAATCGTAATTTAAAGGGAAAAATTCATACAAATTTTAAATTATATTTTTTATTTAATATTTGTCAGTGTATTTTTAAAATTTTCAATTTGAAGTTGGGCGTGGTACAACTTTCTAAGATAGATACATACATACTTATAAATAAATATGTAGAAGTGGATAATGATTTAGTGATAAAATAAATTATTTAAATAAATTATTTTTGTTTGACAAAAATAAATTAAAGAAAATGCCTTCTAAGGCCTTCCTCTTTGCATGCATTCTAAGGCCTTCTTTAGGCAATGAGCAAGGAAGGCCTTGTCTCTCAACCTCACGCAATGTTAAAAAGAAAAGAGGAGGTAATGTGTAGGGAATTCATCCGTATTTTAAAGAAGGCCAGTTTGGTCATGATTTCACGCCTTCCAGGTCATGACTTCCGCCGCTGGGTAAGTAAGTACAACTACATAAGAACACGTGCTGAAATAAATAAATATCTCCTTGAAAATATAGTTGAGAGCGTGGGCTGACATCGTCACAACAGTTCTGCATTTTTTTAAAACATCACTACTTTACGGTTCATCCAACTATGTAAATATGTTGTAATTTTTCTAAAGCGTATAATGCTGCAATCTGTTTTGGGTAGACCTTCTGCAGGCCTTCTAAAAACAACTAAGCATTATGTTTCGTTTTTGTTGACTTAAAATATTCACTACATTTTGACAGACCTGCGCCTTGTCTTCGAAAATATTAAAGAGTAGTGAGGGGAAACACCTTCGTTATACCTTCCATTTAGGTGGCCTTAATAGGCATTTTTAATAAAAGCGAGAGATCGTATGGACCCCCAGCGGTGGAAGTCGTAACCTGGAAGGCCTGAAATCATGACCAAACAGGCCTTCTTTAAAATACGGAAGGCTTTCCCTCCAAATTACCTCCTCCCTTCTCTTTAACATTGTGTGAGATTGAGGGGCAAGGCCTTGCTTACCCATTGCCTAAAGAAAGCCTTAGAAGGCATGCAAAGAGAAGTCGTTTACTTTAATTTCTTTTTGTTAAACAAAAACAAAATTAAAATAATTTATTTTACACAAAATTATTACCCACTTCTACATATTTATTTATAAGTATGTATGTATCTATCTTAGAAACCCACTTGAAATTTATTCCGCTTACTGGCGGAGGTTCGCGCTGACGGGTTATAATTGGATGTTTCATTACCTTTGTTTTTTTTTGTTGTTTGCATGCTCTCTAATTTTTCAGTTTAGTAGAAAAGTTACTCTCGTGTGGATATCGGTGTTAGTGAAAAAGTGAAAAGCAAGAAAACGTATGAATAAAATGGAAAAAAGACACTATTTAACCGAAGCAAAGCATATAAATGCCAATATTCAAATGAAAGCTAATTTAAATATAAAAGAAAATATAAATTGTGAAGTAATTGAAGAGGAAAAAGAGGAAGAGTTAAATTCAAGTGTCTATGAAAATTTCAGAGTAGCGTCTAATGATTTGCTTGCGTTATTGTCCGAGAAAATATCAAACCTACCTAAAGATGTTCGAAATCTTTTGAAAAGTTCATGCGTATAGCGTGGAGGCAAATATTTTCTGATGAGTTGGCCCAGCGATATTCTTGGAGGGGAACCCAAAATAAGAAGTGCATACGAGGTTCTATTGTAACTTTAGACATCAGAAGTAATGCTTATTTTTTACTTATTGTTTCAAATGCACTTCTAAATCTTAGCCATAATTTTTCAGCTGCTTTTAAACAAAAATATTCTTTGGATGATGCAGATTTTGATAAAAAAAACCCGAAAATATTTCCAACACGCGCACGATAGGGTGGTCAAAGCTACCAACAAAATTAAAACCGTACAACTTAAGCTATAAGGAACAAAAAATAAGGCACTTCATATAATTGCAGTTACGGTCTGTTGCAGTTACGGTTAGTTAACTTACGGTTAGTTAACTGCAACAGACCGTAACTGCAATTATATGAAATGCCTTATTTTTTGTTCCTTATAGCTTAAGTTGTACGATGTACCTTTTTTGTTTTATTATATTTTAGTACATTGAAGTACGTTCAATTTTAATTTTTCTAAAGAAAATGTGATAATTAATTTTAATTCTTTTGACCAAAAAACCACTGTACTGTGACTGAATGAAAACAAAAGAACTGAAATAAAAATGTAAACAAATTTAATCGAAAGAGAATACAAATTTCATTTCTCATAGGAACATTTGAATATGAAACACGAAAAACGTCCCCCCAGCTTCCGAAGGTGGATCCAAAAATGGAAGATTGGCGGCTACATAAACGGACAATTTTGGTGCCACAAACAAGGCGACGATGTGTCTTTTTTGGTATCCCTTTCGGATCCTAAAACGGACATTTCATCCGCCAACAGTCCGTTTTTTTGTTCCCTTTGGGCACCTTTCCGGACTTCAATGTCAAGTGGGAAGTTGTACCACGCCGAACTTCAAATTGAAAATTTCAAAAATACCTTCAAAACTATTAAATAAATAATATAATTGTAAATTTTGTATAAAATTTTACAATTAAATTACTTTAAAAAAGAATCGAGAAAGAAATTTCTCAACATTTTAAAAATCTCCTTCTTGGTTACATCTGATGAAAAAATGCATGCATTCCACAGGCCTTATTTTAGGAAGGTATTATCACCGAACCATTCCCTTATTTGTAGAAGGCCTTGCGCCTTCCGCCGCTGGTTACATACATTGTTGTGTTCGTACGTACGCTACACAAATTCACACAATTTTCGTTGCTCTCTTGCTGTCTCATTTTTATATACGTATAACCACGTCATTGTGGCCGTCGATGGTGCAATGGTTAGTGTGCGCGGCTCTTGTACCTGAGAACGTGGTTTCGATTCCTGTTCAGACCACATTATATTTCTTTCGACGACGGTCACCTCGCATAGTGATGGCACCACTATCCGAGTAATTAGCCATGAAAAAGGTTCTCAAAATACCGTTCGGAACCGGTATAAAACTGTAGGTCCCAATCAGTGAGTGTAAAACTAAAAAGCGCACACATCTTAATGATTGTGAGAAGCTCTCCCCAATCCCTTCATGGTATGTTATGAGATACCATTTTTTATAACCACGACATTATTCTTATTGCTCTGAGAGTGCTCCGCACTCACACAAGACAACTGCCGCTACTTCAGTGTGTTTTTTCGCAGTCTGACAATCCGTGTTTCGCAGTCGGACAAATCTGTGTTCTATGTAGGGGTGGGCCACCCATATCATTTAGGGGTATGCAAAATAGATGTTGGCCGCTTCTGAGACTTACCCAATATGCACACAAAATTTCATACAAATAGGACCAGCCGTTTCGGAGGAGTTTAACGCCAAACAATCTGTGTGAACGCAGTCGGACAATCTGTGTGATCGCAGTCGGCCAAACTGTGTTTGAATGTATTCACTTTGTGAATTTAGTCCCTACCCGCGCCTATAGATATTATATAATTATATAATATAATATATTATATTATAAAATAATATAATTGTTTTGTTAAAATAAATTCAATTGTGGTTATTTATATTACTTTTTTCGAGATATAGACGCTTTTTTCTAATCCTTTTATATTTTAGATCAAAAATGGGTAACCCATTACCCATCACCATGTGCAATGTGTAAAGGATGTTAACCCAAACCCTGTGGGTGATGGATATTCATGATGGGTAATTCCCAACCGTCGTGGGTAGCTACCGATTATATTACAAGGTGGCGCAAAAGTAAACTTCCGATGTTTTTTGGCTGTAATTTAAAAAAAAATGAAAAACTTTGATTCTTCTTGTGGATTATTTTTATTTGGTCTTTTAATTTTTTTTAAATTGATTGTCATTTGAGCCCTTTTTATGGCATTTTCCATCACTTTGGCCAAAACTTTCGGCGATAGGTCCTCACATTCTTGACGGATATTGTCTTTAAGAGCTGCAAGAGTCTGAGGCTTGTTGACATAAACCCGCGACTTCAAAAAGCCCCACAGAAAGAAGTCTTGAGCGGTCAAATCAGGCAATCTTGCTGGCCAGTGCAAATCGCCAAAACGGGAGATTAGGCGCCCGGGAAATGCATCCTTCAGCATATCGGTTGCGGCACGTGCAGTGTGTGCCGTTGCACCATCCTGAAGGAACCACATGTTTTCCAATCACAATTCATCAAGTTGCGGCAAAAAGAACTCGTTGATCATTGTTCTGTAGCGTGGCATGTCGTCTGGTCGATGTCGACGGCGCTTCCATGACATCCTCGGCTACAGCAGCAATATTCTCTGCAGAACGGCTACTCCGGGGTCTGCCACGCCTGGCAGCATCTCGTGTTGTGCCAGTCTCTTCGAGGCGAGCGGCTAAACGTCGCAGTGTTTCACCAGTAGGCGTTGGACGGCCAGGAAATCTGCGACGAAATTCCCGTTGTGCCAAAGTCACCGACCGATTATTGATCAAATAAATAGTCAGCAATATTCCGCGTCCTGGAGCAGTGTAGCGTAACATTGTTTATTAACGTGTATTTCGCATGTGTTTACTACACAAATGTCAAAACAGTACTGACGTTAGGGGCCAATCGCAAAATTTATAGCATTTTCTGATAGGAGGATTACTTTTGCGCCCCCTTGTATTAGACATGGATAGGTAAATACGAAGTCTTGTTCTCGATAATAACGGGCCCGCAAAATAACTTTTTTTTTGAAAATGCTATAAAAAAAAACTACTGAATATTTTCTCAAATTTCTTTTTTTATTTGAAAGTACAATCCTTCCGGTTAATAATGAAAAATAATTTCATTCAAGTGCCTGCCTCGGCTGGCCATGCAGTAGCCTACACGATCGGTCCAATTTTTATGCACAATATCGATTGTATGCAGCTGTATTTCACCAATGGCTTCACGAATATTGTCCTTTAAAGAGTCAATTGTCGCTGGCTTGTCGGAGTAACACTTATCTTTGACGGCAACCTACAAATAATAGTCCAACGGTGTCAAATCCCAGCTCCGAGGTGGCCAAACGACATCAGCTCTGCGGCTGATAATGCGATCTTCAAAAACAGGGCGCAAAACATCGAGTGTAGCTTCGGCTGTGTGGCACGTAGCGCCGTCCTGTTGAAACCAAATGTTGCCAATATCCTCCTCTTCAATTTTTGTGAACAAAAATTCGTTCAACATGGCTCGATAACGATCGCCATTGACTGTAACGGCCACTCCTTGCTCATTTTCGAAGAAAAATGGCCCAATTATTCCTCTGCCAAATGCGACAATTTTGCTTGTTTACATACCCGCCAAGATCAAAATGAGCTTCATCTGAAAAGATGATTTTTTTGGCAAAATCGGCATCTTCTGTAAGTCGATCGCAGGCCCATTTTTCCCATATTTCAAAGCATTGTTCAAGCGTATACACAACCATATTCGTTCAGCGGAAGGATAAAACTAATTATCTGTCAAATCAGACATGTGCTAAGTGTTACCATTCACGAAATAAGCACTAGTTGAAAAAAAACATGTTAGATGGCGGACCCGTTACAAAGCCTGGTTCTGGATTATGACGAGTGCCGTCTGATCTTCAAAGGAATCTGTCTGCAAAGTACTAGCAATAAATAATTGTACCAAATCCACAACCATAACGATTAGATTCGTTGTCTTGTTCTTCACTTGATATTTACTTTTTTTATAAACTTTATCGCTCCATTCTTGTACGGCAGCTCTAAAGAATTGTGTAAATATTCCATTCATATCACAATTTTTACAGCAGAATTAAGTAAGTGCACTTCGATCGTGCAATGGTTAGTGTAAGCGAGTCTTGTATATGAGAACGTGGGTCCGTTCGCTCGGCACAAACCACTTTATATTTCTGTCGACGACAGTCGACTCGCTTAGAGTTGGCGATAATACCGAGTAAATAGCCACGAAAAATTAAATTTAAAAATCTCGGAACCGAAGTTAAACTATGTAGTTATATGTCTCAATCAGTGAGCGTAAATCGAGAATGCGCACAGCTTTTTAATTGCTTCTGCATGGGTTGTAATGGGTAAATATTTATTTGTATTTCTTATGCAACTAATATTAAACACAATTGCAGTTGTCGAGGACTCAAAGATATTCAACAAACCAATTTAGCTCAATCTAAACAATTACAATTTCAATTATGGTGTTTCTTAAAAAGGAAAATGATTTTTATCATTTGTTCCTAGTTTTGTATTGTGACCTTAGACATGTTCATTACTATGGTCATTCATAAATCAATTTCCAAAATTTACTGCTGGGACATTTAATACAATTAATTTGAAAACGTGCCAAAAAAAAAACTAAATTTCCTTTCAATTGCAAGACTCAATTCATTCTTGCTCTCATTTGCCTCATCTCTCATACTCTATTTCGCTTTCGGTGATGATAAATAATATTTTTCGTCCTTTGTTATTACAAGTCCACTCACTCATACTCAATTGGTATATATGTTTGTTTATTAGGATTGCATTCTTGAATTTTGACCACATCCTTTTGAACGCATGACTGAATCCTTTGTATTTCTGAAAATTTCATGGCATACAATGGCATCAAGGCGAACGAGCCACAGTAAAAAGCAAACTGTCTGATATGAAATTTATGTTTTATCTGGGAAAAAATTATTTACCCACTATATGAAATTTAGAAAGAAACATTTAAAGATCGATCAGTGTTTTGCCTAAGGAAGGCCGATAAAAAATAACAATATAGATGTTAAAATGCAATACAATCTGAGAAGAAGAAAGAAAATTGAAATATTAAGGTTTTGAAGATGGACAGGAAGTTGACAGGGTTGCCTGATGTTAAAATGCAATACAATCTGAGAAGAAGAAAGAAAATTGAAATGTTAAGGTTTTGAAGATGGACAGGAAGTTGACAGGGTTGCCATCAATCTTGACAATTTAATATACGTACATCATACTCGTATCATGGGTTTTGTCAATTGTTTCGGGTGAAGTGACCTCAATTGGTTGTTCAGTATGTTGCGCGCCGCTCGTGCTTGGGTGAACATAGTAAATTTTTAGCATTAAAAAACTAATTTAAAGGCTTCTGTATAAATGCATTATTGATACGTTACACGCTTTTACTGAGTGTTGTCTAAGGACCCAAAGGTTCTTGTTTTGATTAGACATTCGGATGGAGCATAGCCAAAATTGCGGTCACCCCGCTTAGTGATAGTGTCACTATCGAGTACTATGCCATGGAAAACCATCTTAAAATACCGTTCGGAACCGGTGTAAAATTGTAGGTCTAAATCAGGGAGTTTAAAACTAAAAAGCGCACAGATTAAGGGTTGTAAGAAGCTCTCTCCAATCCCATCATGGAATGTAAAGGGAAATCATTTTTTTGTTGTCATGTATGCTTGACGCAAAATTCATTCCGTCTGTTTGACGAGGGAGACTGCAAAATTCCTAGGCATTTTTGGTAATGATTATATTTACGAGAATCCGACCTGTTTATTATTATTACGGTTAGGTTCGTTAACTAGAAAAAACTATTGACACACTTAGTTCAATGAGGATCGCTATGATACAACGTGATTTTATATTTTGTTCACATCGTTCAACATGTAAAGTGACCTGGTATGGTTACAGGCCGTTTAAGCCATTGAATCAATCGTTTGTTCGTGGCGAACCACTTGGCACTCTGCTAAAAGGTCCTAAGTTCATTTAGCTTAAATTCTAGGATGTCTGCTAGATCCACCAGGACGTAATATTCTAGATATTATCCCTTACTCATACAAAAGGACGGACAGTAGTGTTTAAGAAGTTTTGACGCTCCTGTCCTGCTCTTCATCCCCACAGCTTCTGTAGTAATTATGTGTAGTAATTATTCTAGACTTGTGTCTGCCTATTAAACAGTGTCCATTGATCACAGCTATTAGCGTTATCCTTGACTAGGAATGGATATAAAGTTTAGAGTTCTATTCAGAGCATTACTTCGCCATACTTTCCTGGTGGTTCTCCATTTTGTGCCTCTAGACCATCTATTATTCTCATGTCTGAGTGCTTCGGTTTTAAGCATAAGCTTGCATACAGATTGGTGCACTCACAGAAAAATGCGGTTGAGACAGCCGAACTAGCCGTGACCGAATTTAGAGGTTGCCCAATCGTAGGTAATATCAACCGAGTTAGTGCTTAGCACAACCTCAATAGAGGTTGGCCAGTAAAACTATTGTAACTATTGCTTTTGAATTAAAACGTCTTATTTTGCAGAAAATGTTCAAGCGGCTGTCAATAGTATTGAAATTTTTCAATGTCGGCCGTTTAAAATATGCCACAATCGTCTCTATATAAAACGGGTTAGGATCTAAATCAACAGATACAACTCGTCAAAATTGGTGCGGTGAGCCAGGATGGTCGGGACTTGAAAAATGATGTAAGTGGCTTGTAAACCAAATTTGTTACCCTAAAGATTACAATATTTATGAGGGGGCTAACAAAAGATCGCTTAAAAGGGTAGAAAAAACTAAACAAAAAATGTTTTAATTTTATATCTTTATTCTTCATCTCTTTGTATTTTTTCAACGTAATCGCCATTTAGTTCAATACATTTTTGAAGTAGATAAATCAACCTTGAAAAACAGTCTTCAAAATCTTCAAATTTGCACCTACTGGGCTCCATACCATGCTTTGTTGTTTGGTTTCAGGATCGTCCTTGTAAAACCATGCTTCATCACTTTCCGTTTTTTAATTTGTCAAGAAAATATTGAGCAAAACGCACATGTGCCTCTTTTTGAGCTTCAGTTAAAATTCTAGGAATCCATGGTGCAGATTTTTTCGTGTATCCAAGATTGTTTTTTAAAATTCGCGATACAGCCATGGCATTCAAGCCCAGTTCTTTAGCAATCATTTCCTGGGTCAATCTTGGATCTTCGTCAATTTTAGACTTCACCAGCCCTAGACTTACATCGATAGTCGCAGATTTTGGACGGCCTTCTCCAGGTTCGTCCTCCACAGAAAAATGACCGGTGTGGAATCTCCGTAACGATTTTGAAATAGTCACAAGGGATGGCGCATACACTCCAAACACTATTTGGCATTCACAAAATATTTCTACAGACTTGAGCTTACGCCGAATTCCAAAAAGAATAGCAAACCGAATTTCTTGCTGCGTTGGCACAGGGATACCCACTGACACTGCTTCACTAATTTTACGATTTCTTGTCTCCATTGTGACCGATCTTGCTGAAAATTAGAGTGATATATCGTAAGATTATAACAAACAGTATGTAATTTTTGATTTATTAAAAACTTATAATATGACGGCAACTAAGCGAACTTTTGTTAGCCCCCCCCTAGATATGTACATATACAAAGGGTGTCCAAAATTGAGGTATCATTTTGATTTTTCTGTAATTTTTGTTTCTAACTTGAATTTCATTCTAAATTTTTATTTTCAGATTCTAAATACATTCCGGTTAGTTAATATGGAACGTTACACGAAGGAACAAAATTTGGTAGAGAAAATGCTCCAACAAATCGTGTCATCAAGCTGACGGTTGAGAAATTTGAAGAAACTGGATCCGTTCATGAGAATAGAAACAGAACTTATCAATATAGTGGTCTTTCAAGCGAGAATGTAGCAGCTGTGAGCAGAAGTGTTGAAGGAGATCCAAAAACTTATATTCGTCATCGTTCACAGCAATTAAACATCAAAGGATCCACATTCTTCAACATTTTGCATCGTGATCTCCAATTAAAGGCTTATAAGATCTAGGTGACCCAAGAATTAAAACCAGCTGACCAAGTATTACGTTGGCAATTCGTTTCTTGGGTCATCGAAAAACAAGAAGAGAATGAGAATTTTTTGTTCGTGCTCAATGGCTACGCCAACAAGCAGAATTGCCGCATTTGGGGTGAAGAGAAGCTAAGAGTTATCTTAGAGCAACCATTTGATCCGCAAAAAGTTACGGTTTGGTGTGGTTTGTGGTCAGGAGGAATCATCGGACCATATTTTTTTCAAAACGAAAATGGAAATGCGATTACGATCAATGGAAGTCGCTACAGGGAGATGATTCCAAGCCTTTTGTGGGGGAAAATTGATTTAGACGTAGAGAATATGTCGTTTCACAGCAAAAGAAGCCATGGATCTTTTGAAAGAAAAGTTCGAAAATCGCATTATCTCTCGTAGAGGAGGAGTCCGAATTGACTTATTACAGCAATCGAATTAACGCGTAATTCTGTCGTTGCAACCGACTTGAGGCTAATTTTGGCTATTGCAACCGAATTGATATCAACTTTGATAGTTAGGAAGGAATTGAATTGAATTGATTTCTTTATTGAGCCTTAATATTGTTCATAGTTATAAGTAAGTAATAATTCAATATAACAATATAAATTAAGCAGACTTAAAATTATAATGTATTATCTTAAAAACATATTTGAGAAAACAGTACCATACTTTTCCATAAATTGTAAAAATGTATATGGGTGATTCCTTGGAAATAACGTTTTCTTTGTCCATCACGTTTATTTCCATGTAAATAAGGGACGGCAAATAAATAATCGCGTAATTTCAATACTTTTATGGTACACACGATTTTCCACAACAATATTCTCACCTGCGTCGCGCTTATTCGATAGAAACATACAGAAACTAACGAAAATATCAGAACCGTGGCGTGTCCATTTCATAAAAATCAAGGTTTATACTATATTCACTCCCTCATTTCGCAGGATGGATTGATATTTTTTATGGTCATTGAAATTGCCTAGATAGAGGATATTTTCATGTATTTACCGAGCGTAAATCTCCTATTTAGGCCCGACTAACAAGATCTAAACTTTGTCCACGCATTTTTGCCTAATATCGTACATTTACGTTTTACCGCTGTGGCGCCATGTTGGATGGGTATAAAGGCGCCCTCGCTGTGAGAACTCGACCATTGTATATCAAATGTTATGTTTACATCAATGGCTGACAGATTTATCCACATTGAATCGATTGGAGTGAAGTGTTTTCTTTACGAAGGGTAAGTCACAAAATTAGCAGTCAATACCATGGTACCGCTTTTTTATTGCGCAATATAATACTCGCCCTCCTAGTGACGAAATTTGTTCGATATTTAGTCATCGAAATGTGATTTTCAAAGGAAATTATCTCACGTCAATTTGGCATAGAATGAAGTCAATTTAAATATGAAATGTCAATACCGTGGATGTCAGAATCGTGGCAATTCTGAAAACTATAGTATAAAATATATTGATAAATGTTTTAAATTGTTGTAGTACAATAGATGTTGGTATACACTATAGTAGTATATATAAACAAAAACTGTAAAAAAAAATCACATCCGAGGTATGTTAAAAACTAATAATTTCACCATCCGAAAAAACGTTATTTCCAAGGAGTCACCCATATAACAATATAAAGAGTACATGCTTGCTCCCGGCATTAACATAAGTATTGCGTGCAGTTGCTATGAGAGTTAACTTAAAGTTAGGAAGGAACTGAAGACAAATTCGGTGGCTCCACCTGAATTGTTGCCACATTCGAATTTGGTACCAATATTCGTTGTTACATCTGACTTAATTCCAAATTCGGCTGTTCCAACCGAAATCTTAGATAATTTAATTGACAGAACGAATATAATTGAGAATTCAGTTGATAAAACTATGAACGAGGTTGGTTCAACCGAATTTCAGTTGTGTAGGTAGTGACAACCTCGATTCGGTGGTAACAGGCGAATTTACCGTTGCTACAGCCTTTTCCAAAAGCTATTAGTTCTCTGGGTGTGCATTTGCCTCAAACATCGGGGATTCCGGTCGTTTTTTTTTATTTTTACTTAAAACTCGGTCAATAACCACGATTTTCTTATTTTGTAAGTCAAAATTTTTAAAGCAAAACGTCCTAGCTTTTGTCGTATATGCACTAACCACCAGTTTTGGCAATGACTATGCTTAACAAGGTACCGTTTTCAAATTTCTTTGAAAATTTGAGTAACTAATGATGCACTTTAAAAGACGGACACATTCAATATCTAATGATGCACTTTAAAAGACGGACAAATTTAAACAGAGAATTCTTCCGAAAAATCTGAGAAATATCTCAAGAATACTTTACCCTATAAGCTTTCCAATTCAGCTTGAGCAACCATGAAAATCGAAGAAAAAAAAAATTTTGGGACACCCTAGTGTGCATGCCCACATGGTCCATATCCGGTGGAACAAGTAAGGAAGTGCTTAATTTTGTAGGTGATCTGCTCTATTTTCCATTGAGATAATCACGAATTAATAATGATGAAGAGGTCTTTGTGACCATCGCACACCTTATCGATCAGTGTCAAGAAGGAGATGGTGCTACTTTGGTAACTTTGTTGCTCAAGATTTGTATTTTCTTCTTGATATTGTTACTGGGGGACTACTGGAGTTTATGTGGGGACAAAAATGGCTCTGGGACTGAATCTTCTGTCGATTAATAACTGTACCATTCTCCTTTCATTTGGTAATGCTTAGTGTATCGTTGCTGGGTTTTCAAAAACTTATAACTATATATTTGTTTTTATCATACATGAGTGTTTTTAATTTGCATTGGATTTTAATTTGCATTACTTTATCTAATACAAATGCAAAAGAATTACCATTGTTCGCAATGTCAATTAAAAAATTTTGAATTTGCATTTTCTCAGGCAATGCAAATACAGGTTGTGGAATCAGATGCCAATAGTAATGAAATATGGGAATGATTTTAATTATTTTGAATTTGCTTGACTGCTAGCAATTCTGCTTTTAAAGTTTTTTATATGTAGAGGTTTGTGGCTTTGATAGATATTGCCTCATAGTACTTTCAAATTCATAAACCTGTACTGTATAAAATATTTGAAAACCAAAATTGCCGGATATGAAGGAAATGCTCTAAAAATAAGAACAATGGCAAATGGTATTGAAAGTTTTTTTGAATTTGCATTTGGACAGGAAATTCAAATTAAACAACAAATTATAATTGTCATATAATTAATTTGCCCCATGTATGGTTTTTATCAACCATTTAGGAGAGCTAAAAACTAATATTTCCTTCGAGAATTTACTCTACAATTTTTGATAAACGGCTTCTTATGAATATTTATGCCCTAATCTGTTTCCAGATTGTCTGGAAAATTACACATAACACCTTTCGTAGGCCCACTGACGATATACATACATATACATGGTGGCGCAAAAGTAATCCTCCTATCAGAAAATGCTTTAAATTTTGCGATTGGCCCCTAATGTCAGTACTGTTTTGACATTTGTGTAGTAAACATATGCGAAATACACGTTAATAAACAATGTTACGCTACACTGCTCCAGGACGCGGAATATTGCTGACTATTTATTTGATCAATAATCGGTCGGTGACTTTGGCACTACGTGAATTTCGTCGCAGATTTCCTGGCCGTCTAACGCCTACTGGTGAAACACTGCGACGTTTAGCCGCTCGCCTCGAAGAGACTGGCACAACACGAGATGCTGCCAGGCGTGGCAGACCCCGGAGTAGCCGTTCTGCAGAGAATATTGCTGCTGTAGCCGAGGATGTCATGGAAGCGCCGTCGACATCGACCAGACGACAATGATCAATGCAATGATCAACGAGTTCTTTTTGCCGCAACTTGACGAATTGTGATTGGAAAACATGTTGTTCCTTCAGGATGGTGCAACGGCACACACTGCACGTGCCACAACCGATATGCTGAAGGATGCATTTCCCGGGCGCCTAATCTCCCGTTTTGCCGATTTGCACTGGCCAGCAAGATCGCCCGATTTGACCGCTCCAGACTTCTTTTTGTGGGGCTTTTTGAAGTCGCGGGTTTATGTCAACAAGCCTCAGACTCTTGCAGCTCTTAAAGACAATATCCGTCAAGAATGTGAGGACCTATCGCCGGAAGTTTTGGCCAAAGTGATAGAAAATGCCATAATAAGGGCTCAAATGACAATCAACTGTGGCGGCGGCCATTTACATGACATCATATTCTCGACTTGATGCAAAAAAATTAAAAGACCAAATAAAAATAATCCACAAGAAGAATCAAAGTTTTTAAATTACAGCCAAAAAACATCGGAAGTTTACTTTTGGGCCACCTGTTATAGTTGTAAGCATTATTTTTTGATTACAACTAATTTAATGGTGATTAGTTCTTGTGTGCCTACTTATTTCTTATTGTGTATCGCTCATTTTATCATAAATCTCTCTGTTTTCCCAATGACTCCCTTTTTACCGTTACCAATTTTTTTTTTATTTCAGGACAATGACAATCGGTCAACAGACCACCGAGTGTAGTATCAACTGTGTAATCATTTGATAACTTAATCGATGCGTATCCTTTACCTAACCTTACGCAAAATGGCAAGTGTGCACTTTGAACTCGACACTGTACAACATTAACATAATGGAGTCAAATTACACAGACTGCTGACAAAGTCAACAACAACCATAATCTTGCTCTGGCTTCCCACAACAAAAATAATAAATTCCACAACAAGATTTGGAAAATGTTTCGTGGAGATATTCCATTAATATGATTCCCGCCATTGTGCCTCACGGACCCTTCAATCTTTAACATTCGAATTCATTAAATTTCCAGCAGATGGAATTGTCTTAACTACAAATAGAATATAATGATATTCCATCTGGAGATCAATTATTTTCTGTTCCTGCAAGCCCACAAGTTGGCCAAAAATCGACTCTGCCAAATATTCCTCCAACAATTCAAATATGCAAACTATAAAGTACCCAGATTGTGTTCTCCATTACTGTGTTCCTTATTGTTTGTCCAAGTAAAGGACAATCGTGTGTCGTCATTCCATTAGTGTCTCCTTTCCATTGTTAAGATGTCTTCGTAAACAATTGCTAAAAAGTAAAATATATATGAACATTGTTGTGATGTGAAGGTAAAGTTGCTACAAATTCCGAAAAATGGAAATAAATTCATACATTTACATTCATATATATCTTTACATATATATGGGAGGACATTTATGTCTTCATCTGGTTTTTTACGACGGGAAAAAAATAAAATTTCTAACATTATTCATGCCATAAATTAAACAAAGACTAATGGTGCCACAATAGTCGAAAAAAGTCGACAAAAATTGAAGCGAAAATCTCACAAACAAATACATACAGATGTACTTATACATACACGGAAAATAATAAATTCTGGAATTCCTGTATAGAAATGGAAGCAACTATTTCCTAACATGGCAGAAAACAAAACTTTAAGGGCTTACATTTGCTTAACGTTCCATGTACAATAGCAAGTTTTACACCGTGTAAGTACAGTGGGTGCCCTATATAAACTACTCTCGATTTAACGGAATCGCTCTTCAGCGAGTAGCTCAAAGGTTTTGTAGTTATAAGTATTAAAATTACAAATTAAATTATTAAAATTACAAATAACGGGTTTTTCAATAAGAGCGCTACAAGAAATTCTTTATTCCTGTGAAAGTACGTTCGATGCCATTATGTATGGAACTCGATTTCTTTTGCATGGCCACCACGGGCACGCTTGCAGAAGTCCAGACGCTGAACCCAATTTTCGACGGTTTTCGAGCATAAATCGGCCAATACTGCTACAATTTCACGTTCGATATTCGTACGAAATTCATCAACCGTCGCTGGCTTGTTGGCATAGGAAATAATCTAACGGCGTCAAATCGCACGACCGAGGCGGCCAATCGACTGGGCCATTTCGTGAGATAACACGTTCACCAAACTTGGTTTCCAATAAATTGATTGTGGCATTCGCTGTGTGGCTTGTGGCGCCGTCCTGTTGTAACCACATGTCCTCCAAGTCCATATTATCCAATTGGGGCCAAAAATATTTGGTTACCATTGAACGGTAGCGATTCTCATTCACAGTAATGTGCCGGTCTTGATCATCACGGAAGAAGTTCGGCCCAATGACGCCTCCGGCCCATAAACCGCACCAAACCGTAATATTTTCGGGATGCAATGATGACTCATGGATTACGTGTGGATTGCTGTCTGACCAATAACGCATATTTTGCTTATTGACGAAGCCATTCAGCCAGAAATGAGCCTCATCGCTGAAGATGATTTTCCGATGAAAATCCGAATCAATTTCAAGTTGTTGCTCAGCCCAATTCACGAACATACGACGCTTATGGTGGTCAAGAGGCTTCAGTTCTGGCGTCAATTTGATCTTGTAAGGATGTAGGCCCAGATCTTTCTGCAACGACGTCACAGAGATGCCAAACGCTTGAGAACGACGTGTGAGAGACACATTTGGGCTTTCTTGAACTGAAGCCTCAGCGGCAGCAATATTCTTGACCCTACGGGCACTTATTTGTCTCACTGGGACGGGAACATTTTGTACTGTGCCTGTGGATTCAAATTTTTCCACTAGGCGCTCAATTGTTGATCTGGTAGGATGTTTATGACGACCATAAATTGGACGTAGCGCTCTTAAAGTTGAGGCCACTGACTCCAAATTTCGGTAGTAAATTTTAATAATTTCGACTCGTTGTTGGCTCGTATATCTTTCCATGATGAAATGGCAAACCTTACTAAAGAGAAATGTCAAAGGAGCGGGGAAAAATATGGCGTCGTTTGCTGTCCCTATCGATTTACTTTTGTAGCGTCTCTGTTGAAAAACCAGTTAATATACAAATACCAATACTAAAAAAAATTTCTTTCTAAACTAAATATTTTGAGGCCGTTCGAAAGCCTCGCGCCTTTTTGAACTTCCTTCGTAGATAATTAAAAATAGATACTGTTGTAGTTGAAAATTGTATCAACGTACTAGTAAATTGTATCGGTTAGAGGCAAGTCTAAGGAGTTGACTAGTACCCATGAAATGTCTGTAGGACATCAAATTTCAAGTGCTACAAGTACTTCGTAAATTTTCCTCAAAGGATTTAGGAATGGCAGCTGCTTTTAAGTGTGCGTAAATGTAAATACAAAAAATTGCATCCCTAATTTTACTTACAGGTACATACGAATGAACGCATCTGGTAAGTGTGCCATATCCATTTGTTTACGTGTCCTGATACAATATGATATAAAAAATAAAAAAAATCAATGAGTGTTCGAACTCACGGGTAATGTGTTAATTGATATACTGTACCTGTTCCATTTCTATGACCACATTAGTAAATGTTACATTGGAAAATAAAAAAGAATAGTTTTTGTGCTGAAGGCTCTTTTGCTATTGCATTTTCTTATTTATTAGATCTGCTTTCAAATTAGATGTAATATTCTTAAAATAAACAAAACAATATTTAGCTCACTGAAATAATTATAAATAGAGCGACGGCGACCTGCTTGTTTGAATGCTGGCATACAACTGAATAAAAAGCAATACCTAGCTCACTAAAATAATTATTTTTGCTTTGTCATAAATAGAGCGGCGATAAAAAGTATTGAATACTATAGAGAACTTATTGCACTCTTTTTCCGCTCTCATGTAGAGAGCCTGAGTAAAAGAGCATAAACAACTCTTATTCAATTTAGAGAATATTTCAATATAAATGCACCATTTCGACAATGTTATTACGCAAAACAATACAAAAAGCATAAATGTTTCAAAAGGCATCAATGTTTCACATCAAAATTACGAATGGACCAAGTTATAACAAAAAGAGACTAATACGTTTTGAATCAGTGCTTTTGAGTCATACAATTCGTTTCATGAGTTCTCTATACTACTTAATACTCTTGGCGACGACGACCTGCTAGTTTGTTCGCTGCCGCTAAATCAATACCATTATACTTATTTTCAGGCAGAGACTATTGTTGTACAACAATCACTTATGTGATGCTAACGCTGTGTGTTGTTTTCATGTGTTCTCTTTGATAGATTGCCCTACCCATGTCTACAGATGTTAACACATCAATAAAATTGCAATACTTATTTATTTAATTCTGAGACTCATAAGTGTAATTTGTTAACTTTTGTAATATTTTTGTGTTTTTCTTGAATTTTTTTAACATTTTGATTTCTTTCTTCCTCAAATTGAGTACATGTCCATGTTATGTCGCAGTTTTCCCCTTAATCAGATATATCGACAATAATATAAAAATATAAGTGTATTTGACAAACCTGAGAGAAAACACTATGACCGTTGTTGTTGGCTACAATAATTGTTATTGTTGTTGTTTAATTGTCATTAAAATTGTTATCTAACAAAATTAATATTTAATAGAGGACTCGAAGTAGAACGTGTAGTTTCAAAATGTTGAAGTCGGAGTAGGAGAGGAGTCGTGGTTTTTTAAAATGCTGGAGTCGGAGTTGGAGTCGGCGTCGTCCAAATTTGGCACAGTAATCCTGGTATTTAGTACGAGAAACTTCCGCTTCAGGTTTCAAAACGAAAACAATCACCAGATAAATATAACTACGGCGGCCCCAAAAATAGCCGACCTGACGTATAGATGGTGCCACTAGTTTGAAAAAAAAAACAATTTGGCGAAAAGTGGCAACTTTAGAAGCTTTTCCGTATTTTTATTTTAGTCATCAAGAGTAATCGATCTCAGTGAATTTGTAAACATGGAAAAAATTGGTCACCGTTATGTAGATGTTTCAGTAGAGTGTTTGCTGATGATTCTCCGCAATAAAGCCGAATTTTTGCGTCGAATTATAACCATGGGTGAGACATGGCTCCACCACTTCACACCAGAGACAAAGGAATAGTCAAAGCAGTGGACCGGATTGGGAGAATCGTGTCCAAAAAAGGCGAAGACGGTCCCATCTTTAGGCATGGTCATGGCGTCTGGTTTTTGGGATACACGTGGGATAATTTTTATTGATTATCTTCAGAAAGGAAAAACCACCAACGGCGAATATTATGCTAATATATTGCTGGGTTTAAGTGATGAAATTGTGGAAAATTGGCCGTTTTTGGCGAAAAATAAAGTGTTGTTTCATCAAGACAATGCTTCAGTTTACATATCCACTATTAGGATGGCCAAAATTAAAGTTCGAATTGCTTCCTCACGTACTTTATTCGCCAGATTTAGCTCCCTCAGACTATTTTCTATTTCCAAACGTGAAAAATTGCTTCGGTGGTAAAATATTTGCACAAGAATGAAGACGTGGAGTCTGCTGTTGATGGCTATTTTAAGGAGTTTGACAGTTCCAACTATAACCTGGGTATCGAATATATTGAATATCGCTGGAAAAAGTGTATCGAGCTAAAAGGAGATTATGGTGAAAAATAAAGTATATTTTCGCCCAACTTTTTTGTGTCTTCTTTGTTAGGTCGGCTAGTTTTGGGGCCCACCTTAATGAATATACTGAATAATCATTTAAATCGCTATAAAAAAAATTATTGTATTTATATTTTAATTCGGATTAATTTTTGTAATAAACATCTTGGGACAAGCTATAGAAAAGTGATAAAAATTTAAGGGCTCCAACAAAAATGGTGGGTGCTGTGCAATATCCGGATTCAGGAGGTAATTTTACTAACGAATCAGCAGAAATCATGCAAGGCCGTATTGTGATTACTATGATTGAAAAATTATTTTAAATTTTCCACAAAAAAAAAAAAACAAATTTCTTAAAATTTTTGGAAAGAAGTTCCTTATCGCACGTTGCGGGATGGGAGCTATATGAAAAACATTTAACAACTTTTTTATTATTAACTAAATTGGGTACTTTTGCTTTGGTTTGTGTCTAGACTAACATATGTTGCGAAATTTCTTGTTTAATGGGAATTTTTGTAGATGGAACCTGTAACCAACATGTAGTATATATTGTAGGTTTGAACCCAATAAAATGTGAATTTAGAAAAGCCAAAGTGAAAGAAATTTAAAATCGAGCAAATTCTTAAACAAGTGCCATTTATTAGGAAAAAATAAATTTTCTCAAATATTCATATTCTTTGCTTAAAAAAATTAAATCTCCATACAAAAAGTACCTTTTCTTAAAAAATATATTTTTTTTAAAGTATAACTACCTTTTCTTACAAAAGAATATTTTCGTGCAATAAATTGCCTTTACTTAAAAAACTAGATTTTCTTTAAAAAGTACCTTTTTTGTGAAACAAAATAACTTTTCTTGAGATAAGTAAATAAATGTTTTTCCCATTACATCAAACGAAGGGACAGGGGAGAACTTCTCACAATCACTGAGCTGTGCGCTTTCCAGTTTTTCACTCACTGATTGGGACCTACAGTTTTACACCTATTCCGAACGGTATTCTCAGAAGCATTTTTCATGGCTATATACTCGATAGTGCGCCGTCACTATGCGAGGTGACCGCCGCCAAAAGAAATTTTTTTCAAGGTGGTCAGAGCAGGGTTCGAGCACAGGGTCTCATGCACAAGAGCCGCGCACACTAACCATTGCACCACCGACGATGCCACCTTGAGATAAGTAACTACTCTTAAACATGTACCTATGCTTGATGAAAGGACCAATTCTAAAAACAAATTTCCATTTCTGAAAAAAACCTTTTCTTCAAAAAAATACCTTGTCTTAAAAAATACATTTTCTTACAAATATTCCATTTCTTAAAAGTATCTTTTCTTAAAAATAAAATTGTACCTTTTCTCTTCTTTTCTTTTCTTTTCTTTTCTTTTCTTTTCTTTTCTTTTCTTTTCTTTTCTTTTCTTTTCTTTTCTTTTCTTTTCTTTTCTTTTCTTTTCTTTTCTTTTCTTTTCTTTTCTTTTCTTTTCTTTTCTTTTCTTGAGATAAGTAGCCTTTCTGATAGTAGTACATTTTCTTAAAAAATAACATTTTCCGAAAAAGAGTACCACTTCTTTGAAAAGTACCTGTTCTTAAAAAAAGTACTTCTTTCAAAAAAAATGCATTCCCTTATGGCTTTTTCTTCCAGAAAGTACTTCTTCTTAAAAATAGTACCTTTTCTTAAAAAAAAAACATTAGCTTTTAATAAAAGAAGTACCTTTCTTTATAAAAGGACGTTTACGGGAAAATATAATATATATTCTTACATAAATTACCTAAAAATATACTTTTTAAAAAAATACCTTCTATAAAAAAAAATTCTTAAAAAAGTTTATCGTTTTACAAAAAGTATCTTTTCTTACAGATCCGTTTAAATTATCGTATCTTTCAATGGGCGCCTTAGGTGTGTTGGAACTAATCAGTACATAATACATAGCGAAAGGAACTTCATTCCAACCGGGTGTTCCCTGAAACCTCGTGTGATTTCTTATATTTCAATTTGGATTAATCCTTGTAATAAACATCTTGGGGCAAACAACAAAATATTGTCAAAAAGTGATAAAAATGGAAGCGCTCCACAAAAAAAAGTGGGTAATGGGGAGTATTCGGATTCAGGAGGAAATTTTACTAAAGAATCAGCAGGAATCATGCAAGGCCTTATTGCCATGCACACCAGTGTTTTTAAATGAAAATTTGTTTTAAATTTTCCACAAAAAATATCAAATTTCTATAAAATGTTTAGTTATTTTTTGAAATGGCTGTATAATTCAATTTTCTTCGGTAAAAACTCAAGCAACATATGTTTTAAAAGGTTCTATTTTTTTGTCGACTATTTGATTAAAATTAGAATTTTGTATTAAAAAAATGGATTTTGGAATAAAATTATACTACACTAATTTTCAGCAATCCGTCCATCAATGCAATAGCAAAACCCCGGCAGACCGAGTTTGATTGTTATGGCTATTATGTGCTGGCTCTTAACATCGTGGACTCCTTACGCATGTTGCAATAAACGAGCTCATACTGTATTTACTAAACATGTTCCACATGTAGTAGATATAGTAATACAATTGTCCAAATATATACATGCAATTGTATATGTAGTTGTCTGAAATAATTTATATTTATAACAATTCCTCTTTTACGAAATGAACGTATAAAACAGTTGTATTCGTTGTGACAACTTGCACACAAAATGTAGTCACTAACAAGCAGACGAACAACGCAGGAGCGGATTGGACAAGGTATTTTTGAGGAAAGGATATGTACATATTCCTGAATATTTTTCTTTTTTTTTAATACAAATTAGGTAATTGGTGTTCTCCTTTATTATTGATCTAAAAACATCTAACCCATAAAAAATAAATGGTTTCCCATTACATTCCATAATGGAATTGGGGAGAGCTTCTCTCAACCTGTACACGTTTTAATTTATACACACTGATTGGGACCTACAGTTTTTACATCGATTCCGAACGATATTTTCACTATGCGACGTGACCGTCACTATGCGACGTGACCGCCGCCGAAAGAAATTGAAGGTGGTCAGAGCAGGAATCGAATCCAGGATCTCATGTACAAGAGGTGCGCACACTAACCATTGCGCCACCTACGGTCACTAAGGGATATAGAACGATATAGAACTCATGGACTTATAAAATAATTTTTCAAGAAAAAAATTCAATTCAATTTCAAGATGTTCACAATGAATTAAAGGTGTAAGATAGACAGAATATTAAATTGTTACTGAACGCCTGTACCAAGTTCACGGCCCGAATTAAGGTGCGAAGTTGGGGCCGGTTTGAATGCTCCGTGAACTATTGAACTTCGCTCGTAGTTATTTGAAAATCAACACCACTGTTTTCAATTACCTTTAGTCAACATACCACTGTGAACATAAGAAAATTAACATACCCTATGAAAAATCTGTCTTTTTTGTTGTTTGGATGCAAATATAACTAGTTTGTAGTTTGTTGCAAATATAGTATACTTGTGCCCAAACACATTATGTTTGCTATTCAATATTTCATGTTTGAGACACAGTGATTAGTAGACAATAATGTATATTTTTGAGGCCCAAATGCGGCGTTGTCTGTTGAAAACTGCAGAAAACCAAAACGAAACATAAGCAAAGCATCAAAAAAGTAGCAGACATTCAATTCATGAAAACAATGCTTGCAAGTATATACATTTTTCCTGCAACATGTTGATGGGGTGCCTTTTTTTCCAGAGCGTACAAGTTGTTATAACTATAACATAAAACATTTTTGAATGGTAAGACTTCTTTTAATGCTTTCTTTAATGACTTTTCAAAAAGGCACCCTTAGGCTTTGTTATAGTATATCTCGAGAAGTAAATCGCAAATCTTGGGGACTTTTTTATAAATTTCGTAATAAAACGAACTATTTATTTGTGCCTGCTTTTGTAAAAAAATCAGCGGATTCAGAAGCTATTGGTATTTAATTTTCGATTTTTTTTTGCCAATCACATACACGCTGAAAAATATCTGACCCAGCAACATATTGCAGGAGACATGTATATATATGCAAGCATTGTTTTCACGAATTTAAGATCTGCTGCCTTTATGTTTCTTTGTTGTCGGTCTTGTTATTGGTTTTAGCGGTTTTCAAAACACAAATCCATATTTGGGTCTCAGAAACATTTATTATAGCCTATTAATCATTGTGTCTCAAACATGATATATTGTGTAGTACAATAGTATCAAGGAAGCTATTGTCTACGAAAATTGATTAACAAACCCCAAAAGTTATAGCCAGTATAGTATAGAAATAAATCGATTGGACACATTTTATAATCGTTATTCAATAGGACATGTTCTATGAGCGCCTACACGCTGAAAAATCTGTAGCTTTAACGTGTGTTTGTAGCTTGTAGCAAATATAATATAGTTGTGTCCAACCACATTGTGTTTGATATTCAATAATACATGCTTGAGAAACAATGATTAATACGTTAAGTTTAATTTTATATTTCCGCCTCAAATAAATCTGTGTTTGTGATGCATATACGACTGTGTTTGTTGCACTGTTTACGCTCTCTCGAGAGCAGGAGAATAAAATAGGGACAACGAGAGAGTATATCTTGTAAGTGTGAATCTGTGTTTTTGCCCTATTCTTTCAGTCAGTGATGCAAACATATTCCTGAATATGTGTAAATTGGAGATGAAGTTTCTTATTATGGCTGATGTATTACGTTTTAGTTTCATGTCGCCAATGGTTCATCGGACAGAGGATGTCAAAAGTCTTTGTTTGATCAGTGAATAAAGAATAAACAAAGCCTTGGTCGCTTAAATAGTTTATGTAAGTAATGTCGCTTTGATTTTGTGTATGGTTTTCGAATATATGTTTGTGTGCTACCAAATTGGGAGACGAGTTTGAGGAAATACACTGGAATGGACAACAACGTGAAGTTCTTTGTCTTTTACTGAGGAAATGGGAACCTCGGACCATTTGTGAAATATAATAAAAAAAAACACATGTAATTAATTCACGTTTGGCTTGTATGAATTAGATTTATATACCTGAAACCTTCTGAAAACAAAAACGTGAGAGACAACAAAGGAAGCAGAAGCAAACGAGCAGCAGATTCTCATTTCATGAAGAAAATACATTCAATGCAAGTAAATGTAAAAGGGGCGGTTTTAGATCATTTTAATTTTTTTTGTATTAATTATTTATAAAATTTATTAAAATAAATAATACATATAATTATTCTTGAAATCCAAGAATAATTGGTTTCTAAATATTATTATGTTTGGGTGGAAATGCACATATGTTTCCACTTAAGTATATGGAGGTTTGGGTATGAAGAACGCATATGTTTCCACGAAAAAGCAAATATGTTTGCCAGAAAACATTCTATCGTTTGCATTCAAATACAAGTGAGTTTGGGACTTGCAAACATATGAATGTTTGGACTGCGTTCCAAACATATACATTATTCCTGCAGAATGTGTTTGGGAGAATATGTCTTTTTCAGCGTGTTGAGGAATCAAACGGCCTCTGCCCTGCCTATGACATTAAGACCGTTTTAGGTGATTTTAATGCTAAAGTCGGTGTCTTTGAACCATCCATCAGTAAATTCAGTCTACACCCAACGCCTTCCGATAAGGAAATGGTACCATTAGATTTTGGTGCGGCGAAAAACATGGTTGTCATTAGTACAAGATTCCACTGTAAATACATCCATAAGGCAACTTGGATTCCCCTGATCAACAGACGAATATCCAGATTGATCACCTGGTAATTGATAGGAGGCACTCTACTAGTGTAATGGACATACGTGTGATTTGAAGAGCTAATATCTACCTGGTTCCAGCAAAGGTTCGCACAAGGATATACAGAGTAAAAGTCTTACGAAACCAGACATATAGAAAGCTGGACATCGGAAAGCTGCAATTGCCAAAGATAGCCACGGCTTATGCAGAGAAGCTCACTCAAATTCTGGCGCAGAACGCACCTCAGCCTTATTATCCTAAAGTGCAGTGGAAGCACATTTAATACTCTATACAAAACTGCTGCAGAGAACGTATTTGGTTATTGAAAACCGCTTAAACACAAACCGTGGTACGATGAGGAGTGTCGCATGGCAAGTGATGAAACGAACTCTGCACATATGGCAATTGCAACGTGAGCCGCGACATCGTGGTATAAGGAGAAAAGGAGAGAGGAAGCCCGTTTGTTTGGGAAGAAAAAACAGTTGTGGATAAAGCGCGGGAGTGAGAAAATTGAATCTTATAAAAGGAAGAAAGAGGCCTGTAAATTCTACCGACAAGTACAAAGCCAAACCAACGGAAATGGATGAGGGCGATCCTTTTGTAGAGATGTCTGGAATATGTTAGACTATGGTGGGAATATGGAGAGAACACTTCTATGCTTTAGTTGTCCCAGAATACTTCAATATAGATGAGGGTCTTGAGCACATACAGGAATATGGCGTCAACTGTCCCCTCCTAGCCAAACCGAAGTTAGAACTGCAATTTCCCAGCTTAAGAACAATAAATCTGTTGGTGCAGATGGACTACCGGCTGAGCAGTTTAAGACTGGCGGCTCTGAGTTGGGCAGCTGCATGGATAAGCTCATATGCAAAACCGGGCTAGGCGAATGCGTGCCCAATGCTTTGCGTGTTGCTCAATGCTTTTCGTGCGAATCAAGTTTGTACCAGCCTGTAACTATTACATTGTGCTGATTCATTTATGATAATCATGATGAATTACGGCATCATTGGAGGCCCTTAAAACCATTTGTTTCGACGCTGGATAGTTAGGGCGGATATACACATTGTTTTCTTTATATTCATTATGTAATATTTTTGGGTAGAAACCTTAATTTATAAAGACATTTTGCTCGAAACCAATATACAAATTGTATGGATTTGGCTAAATGATTTCTGACAATTCGACACAAGCAAATTCTTAATACAATTATTTTGCATTACTTTACTGATCAAATAATTCAGAGTTAGAATCATGATATTGTTTTCATTATAAAATTGCACTGATCTGTTTAATTATTATCGAGTTATTTAAATTTCGTAGTTTTATAGAAGAGTTTTCCACAAATAATAATCTATTGGATATAATCTAACAATTACTGAAGATATTTGCGTTTTGGCGATTCGAATGTATGGTAAAATACTCAAAGGGATTGAAATTAATTAAGCAACATTATTTATTTTCGCTTCGGAATTGGTCAGCAATATATTATTGTTGACAAATATAATTTTCTCTGTCTTTACTTTTTTCTACATTAAAAATCTCTATATTTTGGAAAAATTTAATTTGATTGCCCTTTACGGTCTTCTTAGAAATATTCACATGCTGCTGATATTTCACGAATCCCTGCGTACAATTTGGTATAGCCAACTGGATAGATAAGGCAAAAGATGGAACTGGTTGGCGAAATATGTTATCTTCGTATTACCAGAGATTGAGGTGAAGTGAGACTTTTAAACACAATCGTTGAATCTGACGCCATTGCTGACCCATTCACAAACAGGCAACAAATTGTGGAACTTGTCTGGGCTAACTATTGCGCATCTCTTGTACATGAGAACCTGGGTTCGATCCCTACACTGCCCACCTTAAAATTCTTTCGGCGGCGGTCAATTCGCATAGTGAAGGCGACACTATAGAGTATTCAGCCATGGAAAAGCTTCTCAAAAAATACCGTTCGGAACCGGTGTAATAGTGTAGGTCCCAAATCAGTGAGTATAAAACTAGAGAAAGCTCTCCCCAATTCATACATGGGATTTATTGGGAAACCACTGTTGTTTCGTTGGTCCAATCAAACGTTTGGTAAAAATAAGAAAATAGCTAAAATAATCACAAACTGAACTCTCCGTTCCAAAGAACTCCGCTATTTATACCAACTCACCATACTCAAATGTAGTTATCTCTAGCGAATTCAATAACCTTCTAGTCGTTGTGGTTAGTTATCTTTGTAGAATCATCTCGAATGGTGGAGAATTATCTTAACTGAGGCGAATTCATGCTACTGGTTTAGCGAGCTAGTACGTTGTTGCAATGCATACTTTCAGGCACAGCACTAACCGCCCTGTTATGTACATAATGTCAGTATGGTCACTAAGAGCAAGCAAAAGCTTTTACTTATTCGTAACACTGCCCCCCACTTAAGCCTGTTCGTCCCGAGCAGGCTCAATCCCGCGTTTTCCAAACAGGGCTTGTCTTTCTTTCATTCTAGCTCTTGGACTTTGGCTTTTCTGGATTCTATAAACCACGTCATTTATTCGTTTCCTGCGCTGTGGGTTGAACAGTAAAACTAGCTGACCCTCATGGAATCTTTCGGAATTAGCCGCTTGGTCGTACCTGGCTTTCATTTTATTACTGACAATCATCATTCTGCTGCGAAAAAACTCGTGAAGTTCGCTAAGCTCTCCTGGGATACCATCATTCTCCCCACAGTCGGATGTTAGGCAGTTGCCAAACTCCAAAGTTTTAAAGATTTTTTTTCGGCAAATTATAGTTTTAACGATTTTCCTTTAAAAAAAGTGATGCCGGTTTAATGACATCCATTGGTTACAAGCTCCTGTGAAAGTAGATCATGTGATTTTTTTTCGATTGGACCCACCGTTTCCGAGGTATAGCCATTTTATTATTTTACCAATTTTGTTATTTTGGTGATTTTTTAAAAAAATTATATGAGGTGTCAGGGTACACCCGGTAGGAACGAAGTTCTTTCATTATATATTATTTAGTAGTTAGTTCCTAAACGCCTAAGGCGGTCGTTGAAAAATTCGATAATTTAAATTGGTCTTTAGGAAATAATTTAAATTGGTCTTTAAAGAGTAGCGAAATATCGAAGAATAAAATTAACAAAAACTACGACCAAAGGCTCGAACAATTTAATTTTTGAATAAAAGATACTTTTTGTAAAATGATAAACTTTTCTTAAGAACAATTTTGTTTTTATAGAATGTATTTTTTTTAAGTATATTTTTGGGTCTTCTTTGTAACAATATATATTAAATTTTCCTCAAAAGGTCCTTTTTCAAAGAGAAGTACTGCTTTTATTAAAAACTAAAGTTTTTTTTTTAAGAAAATTTACTTTTTTTAAGACGAAGTAGTTTCTATAAGAAAGAGCCATAAGAGCATTATTTTTTTTACAACGAAGTACTTGTTTTTATGAACAGGTACTTTTTAAAGAAGTAGCAGTCTTTTCAGGAAACTGTTATTTTTCAAGAAAAGTTACTTCCTAGGAAGTTCATATGTTCCAGAAAGTTGTTTACGGAGACCTTAGGAACATTTTTGTAGTTGATCGTTAAAAACATAAAAAAATCGAATTTTTTAAAGGTTTTTGAGATTTTGACCTTGAAGATGAAATTTGTTATCTTCACAATTGTTCTCTATGACAAGAACTACGACTTTCCATCAGAGAGTAAATCAAAATTCCGAACGGTTTGCAAGATATAAGCCTCACAAAATGATCGCATTTTTGTAAAAATGACACCGAGACCACAAATCTTTGGGGGCCCGTAAAAAAAGTGCATGACTTTGGGCAAAAGTGTGTGACACGGGTCTTTTTTTATGTCTTTTATCACATAGTCCTGTTGCACTGTGATATTTTGAGAAAGGCTATTTATCTCAAGAAAAGAAAGGAAAGGGTATAATTTTATTTTTAAGAAAAAAGTATTTTTGAGAAATTGAATTTTTGGAAGAAACTGTATTTTTTTAAGAGAAGGTATTTTTTTTGAAGAAAAGGTTTTGTTTTTAAATTGGAACTTTTTTTTAATTTGTCTGTATGTTCATTTTTAAGATTAGGTACTTTTCTCAAGAGAAGTTATTTTGTTTCACAGAAAGGTACTCTTTAAAGAAAATGTAGTTTTTTAACACAAGGCAATATGTTGTCAGAAAATTTACTTTTTTAAGAAAAGGTACATATTTAAAAAAATACTATTTTTAAGAAAAGGTACTTTTTGTAAGCAAAGGTATTTTTTTAAGATAAGGTATTTTTTTTAAGAAAGGGTACTTTGTTTAAGAATACGTATAGGTATTTAAATACGTATAGGTATAAATTTACCTTTTTTAAGAAAATGCACTTATTTATGAAAATTAGCTTTTTGTAAACTTCTTTCACTTTGGCGTTACTAAATTTACTTTTTATTCTGTTAAAAACTACAGTATATACTAAATATTGGTTCCAGGCTCCACCTAGAAAACTTCCCATTAAACAAGAAATGTCCCAACAAATGTTAATCTAGACACCAACCAAAACAAAAGTACCCAATATAGTTCATAACATATATAAAGTAAACTAATAGATGAAGCACAAGTGTTGGGAAAATTTTAGTGTACTGGGTAATATTCTAGATGTCGTAGAAAGCAATAAATGAGATTTTTTTTGTTCCCAAAAAAACGTAAAAAAAATATGTCATTAAAATTCTAAAATTTCATATCAAAAGAAGAAATAATTTTCAACAAAAATATCACTTCGAAGCAAAAATACAACACGTTACTTAAAGTAGAATATCCGACGGCCATCGAATGGCAAAGCCATGTCACCACCGTCTATGTCCTAATAAATTTGTTCTTCCTCCGATTCAGCTACCATTCCTTGTTGAGAGTCCTCAGACGCTAACCGTATTGGCATCTGCCACCACAGAGTTCCTACAGTTTTTAGGCGGGTAAGTGTTTAGATTCGAAAGCCGTTCCCGCATGTTCATCCTTGGCCACTTTTACGGGTTTTCTCCCATTGATATCCCAACACCGACCTCATGGCTTTGAAATAGTTTTTTATATAATTATATCACATTTGTCACATAACCCATGAAGGAAAGGGAAGAGCTTCTTACAACCAGTGTGATGTGCGGTTTCTAGTTTTATACTCACTGATTGGGACCAACAGTTTTACTCCGGTTCCGAACGATATTCTTGAGAAGCATTTTCATGGCTAAATACTCGATAGTGTCGCCGCCACTATGCGAGGTGACCGCCGTCGAAAGGTGGTCAGAGCAGGGATCGAACCCAGGATCTCAAGTACAAGAGGCGCGCACACTACCCATTGGACCACCGACGGCGCGCTGTCACATTACCCTTGTTAAAATTACTTTCACAAAAATTTCCCACAATTTTGAATAAACGTAACTGAGAATTATGGGAAACTTCAATGAAAGTGACAGTAGTACAGAACAGCACCCAGTGAATAATGGGTTGTAGCATAATAGTGTTAAAAAAAGGTTGTTTAATTTCTTTTCATTTAGACCCCTTCCGGCAACGTGCGATAAGGAACCCCAAAAAAAAAGAATCCGACCACGTTATGGAGACTCCTTAGGAACGACTAAAAATTAGATATTTTTTCGACTCCACGCTTCGTTTCCGAGATATAGAAATTTTTTCCTATTTTCGATCAAAAATGGGGATTGGTTACCCAGGGTACCCATCAGCCAAAAAATACGAACCCTGGTAATAACTAGAGAAACTATTTCTACAAGAACGTTTTTATGGTTGTAACTTAAAATATTTTTCATATGACAAGAAAATGTGTTTAATATTTTCAATTTGTTATTGTTGTTTTTTCAAATAATTAATAATTGTGGCTATCTTCCTGACGATGCTACCCAAAGGGCAGCGAAATATTGAAGAATAAAATTATATAAAAAATCGACAAAACGCTCGAGCATTTTAGTTTTGAATTTTGTTTATATTTAAATACTAAATTTACATTTAAAAATAAAATATAAGCATAAAATAAATACACAATTAATAAACTTTTAATAAAAAATTTTTTTTTTTGTTTTTTTTTTCTATAAAGGTCCATATCCGATTACGAATGGTCAAATAATTAGTTGAGCATTCCAATATATTATTGGAACGAAGTTCCTTATCGCACGTCGCGTAATGGGGGCTAAATGAAAACATTTTAAACAACTTTTTTTAACTACTTTCTTACAACCCATTATTATCAACTATATTGCGACCTTTGGTTTGGTTTGGTTTAAAGGGAAGTTTTCTAGGTGGAGCCTGTGTATTAGATATTGTAGTTTTGAACCCAATAAAAAGTAAATTTAGAAAAGCCAAAGTGCAAGACTGGCAAATCCATGATATACAACCCTGAGCATGGAATTACATTTGGCAGCACACTTCCTCTTACACTCTTACTTTTGGTTTGTGTCTAGACTCACATATGGAGAGAAATTTGCCGTTTAATGTAATGTTTTCTAGGTGGAGCCTCTTAATTACATATTGTAGTTTTGAACCGAATAAAAAGTAAATTTAGAAAAGCGAAAGAAGTTTAATGAACAGCATTTTTTTAAATAAGTGCGTTTTCTTAAAAAAAAGTGAATTTTCTCAAAAAAATACCTATCCATATTCTTAAACAGAGTACATTTTGTTAAAAAGACCTTATCTTAAAGAAGTACGTTTGCTTAAAAAAGTAAATTTTCTTACAAAAAGTACCTTTCCTAAAAAATACAGCAGACAGTTGACCGAGGCCTTCGGCCACGGACTGTCCCTGCAGGCTGTGTCAGAGACACGGCCATTAAGTTTAACGTAGAATACGCCATCCGATAAGACAGAAAACATATACAACAATAAATTAATATGCTTATATTATTTATCATTTATTGTTATATATGTTTTCTGTCTTATCGGATGGCGTATTCTACGTTAAACTTAATGGCCGTGTCTCTGACACAGCCTGCAGGGACAGTCCGTGGCCGAAGGCCTCGGACAACTGTCTGCTGTAATTTTTATATTTACCAACGGCATTTGATTCAAGTCCGTTTAATAAAAAATATTATGTTCAATTTTTTTAAACTTAATTTAATTTATGTATTTTAATTAATATTTTTATTGAAATAAATTCTGCGAATGTTGAGAGGGCCGCCCTAATATTAAAAAAGGTTTACCTTGTCGAGTCTTCGCATTAGCATTCGAGCGTTGTGTGAAAGCTTTACGCTTTACAATTCAAAATTAATGTTACAACAGCTTTATTGAAGCTTTCGCAAAAAAGCTTTATTACTTTTTTAGCTTTAGGTAAGACGTATTCTACGTCAAAAAATTAATTTTTTAAATAAGTACCTTTTCTTAAACAAGTACATTCTATTACAACAAATTGCCTTTTCTTAAAAAACTACCGTTTCTTTCAGGAGTACCTTTTATGTAAAATAAAATAACTTTTCTTGACATAAGTATCTACACTTAAAAGTACCTGGCCTGGAAAAATGGACCAATTATAAAAAAAATTCCTAATTCTTAAAAAAAAACTTTTCTTCAAAAAAAAATACATTCTCCTAAAAAGATACCTTTTCTGACAAACATTCATTTTCTTCAAAGTACCTAATATCTTTTATTTTCTTGAGATAAGTAGCTTTTCTGAAAATAAGTACATTTTCTTAAACATATAACCTTTTCGTAAAAAGAGTACCACTTCTTTTAAAAGTAAAAAAAAATTGTTAAACAAATTCATACTTTTAGGGTTTTTCTTACAGAAAGTACTTCTTATTAAAAATTGTACCTTTTCTTAAAACAAACATTAGCTTTTAATAAAAGAAGTACTTCGCATTAAAGAAATTACCTTTTCGGAAAAATATAATACACATTCTTACAAAAAGGACCTAAAAATATCCTTTTTTTTTTAAATATATTTAATAAAAAAAAATTCTTAAAAAAAGTTTATCATTTTACAAAAAGTATCTTTTCATAAAGATCCATTTAAATCATTGTGTTTTTCAACAGGCGCCTAGGCGTGTTCGAACTAACTAGTACATAATATATTGAGGAAGGAACTTCGTCCCAACCGGATGTCCCCTGACACCTCAGGTTATTTTTTTTATAACCGAATTAGTTTTAAAATTTTTCGTTGATCCAACAAATAGAATATTCAATGCTATAGGATAATTTGATTGCTAGAACTAAAACTCTATTGACAGATCACATACATTTCTTGTTGCTGTGGATTCAACTAAATATTCCAGTTCTTGCAACCAAAACTGAATTATTTGTAATCACAACTGAATAGTGTGATAGTCCAAGGAACCGCCAAATTTTAGATGGCTGTAAATATAGTTGTGAGACGAATCTCTTCTCTGTGGGTAGGGTTTTGACTACGGTTTCCTACAATTAAAGTTGCCTCAAACACATATGTGAATTACAATAATACAATAATTACAATTACTATACATCAACCCTGTGCGAAATCAAGTATTTTTTGTATCAACTGGCAATTAATTCAGCACAGTCGTAGTTGTATATGTATATTGTAGACGTTTTTTAACATTTTCTCTGATGCAACTTTACAGCTGGTACCTATTTATGTTAAAATTTTCACAAATATCTTGTAAATCCAAATTATCAGCCCAACGTAAAGCGAACGAATGCCAAAAGGCAAATAAATTCCACATGAAATTGCAAATGTGATCTACTTAATATTTCATTTCATTTTATCGTTATTCGTAAATACACTCGGGCTCTTAAATAAAAAACAAACAAAAAACAGAAGCTAAAAACAATTTATGAAAACTTTTTCACCAATTTTATATAAATCATAAAATATTCATAAATGATAATGTACAAAATACACACACTTAAACGCAAATGCAGCCATAAATAAATGTACATATATATGTGTGTATGTATACATATGATGACATGAATATCCTCTACAAATGTAAAAAATAAAATCTACCTTTATAAATCCATAAAGTGCTTTTTGTTAATGCTGCGTAACAATTTTGATAGGGATATATAAATGTAAAATATAAACACAGTCCTGTCGAAATGTATAAATTATATTAACAAACAATTTCTTTGAGCTGAATGCCGTCTGCTATAGTTTCCCTTCGGCTTCTCAAATATTGTAAATGAAAACAAGTTGACCCATTGCCCAGTGACATCAAACGGGGTCACAGCTTGTCACTGTGCCTGCCCATATGGAATATTTCGTACGCTTACTTTTTAAAAATTTAAAATTCACTCAGAGATAACAGTTTATTGGAATACTAGTTGTGTTTTGGTTTTGAGCAAGCGATTATTAAGCGATTAACAGCCTGTTTTTGTAACTATCTTCAAACAGCAGGCGTGCAATTGGTAGACAAGTAATCAGGTTTTCAATTGAGTTCATTGTTGCTTTTCGCTTGGGCATTAAAGGTCTTTTTCTTGGTTGTGTTCCTTTCAAAGAACAATATTACCTTCATGTTTTTATTGGCATTTCTTAAAGCTTTTTCATACAAATATATGCTAAACGGAGGCAACCCTAGCCATCAGCTCTAAAATCAACAACAGCTGATTGTAGGTATTAAAAAATATATAAACAAACGAAAATAAACACAATTGTTTGCTTTTTTACCAATTTAAAATGATTTCCTCCGTTGCTCTCGGTTTTCCTATTAAAACTACGGAAAATGATGATAGAGAAAGTCGCCTAAGCCGTAGGATTTTGCGTGATTCAACCAATGTGTTGGAGCTCTAAAATCAACAACAGCTGATTGTAGGTATTAAAAAATATATAAACAAACGAAAATAAACACAATTGTTTGCTTTTTTACCAATTTAAAATGATTTCCTCCGTTGCTCTCGGTTTTCCTATTAAAACTACGGAAAATGATGATAGAGAAAGTCGCCTAAGCCGTAGGATTTTGCGTGATTCAACCAATGTGTTGGAGATTCCAGAAGACCAGTAAGTATATCAGTATAATTTGCGTTTATGAATTAATGAAGTTATGTTTTGTAGATTTATTGCAAACTTCAGTGTTAATAAGGAAGTATTTTCGAATCTGTTAGAAGATTTGGGACCGAGTGGCTAGTTCTGGGAACTCGTCCATCGAGTCTACCAAGGTACGAAACTTTACCCTGATAAATACAATTGTTATTATCAATATATGCTGTTTCGTTTCAATGTTAAAAATACTTACATTTTTTTTGTCAAACAACCATTTTTATTTATTTATTGAAATCAAACCACATCAATATTACCCACACGAACAATTTTTTACGATTGTCTATTTTGACATTTAACGTTGTACGTTGTTGACTTATGTGAACCTACATTTTGACGATAACTAAAAGCTTTTGTGTTTACACTCAAATAAAAGTTTACAAAAACCAAAAATTAAATTCGTTTGGCTCAAGACGTGCGATGAGAGAAAAAACAAGTTACAAAAACAGGCCGTAAGTTTCAAAAAAACGGCTATTTAGTGATACTTACTTACTTACTTATCCGGTCTCGGACAACCCCGGGGGGTCAGGGACCTTACAAAACGAAGATAACATATTTCGCCAACCAGTTCGATCTTTTGCTTTATCTCTCCAGTTGGCAATACCAAGTGTACGCAGGGATTCGTCAACCTGATCCCTCCAGCGGAGTCTTGGTCTTCCTATTTTTCGTCTTCCTTCGAGCTCGGTTTCGAAAAGCCTTCGCGCTGGTTCATCTTCATCCATTCTACTGACATGGCCTAGCCAGCGCAATCGCGTTATCTTGATCCGCTTAACTATGTCAATGTCAGGATAAAGCTCATACAGCTCATGATTCATGCGTCGCCGATACTCGCCGTTGTGCACTATAGGGCCATACATTTTTCGGAGTATTTTTCTCTCGAAGACTCCTACAGATGTTTCGTCTGCTTGCGATAGGACCCAGGATTCTGCGCCATAAAGCAAGACAGGTTGAATGAGAGTCTGGTACAGCGGGACTTGTGTTACTCGAGAGAGGGCTTTATCTCTAAAGTGCTTGCTTAGCCCAAAATAACATCTATTCGCAAGCACAATTCTCCGTTTGATCTCAAGGCTGACGTTGTTGTTTTTGTTCACGGCAGATCCGAGGTATATAAATTCGTCCACTACCTCGAAGTTATAACGGTTATCAACGTTCACGCTTTGGTCTAATCGCGGGGAGGCCCTGTTGGTTGAAACCATTAATTTTGTCTTGTCCTCATTCACCGTCAGACCCACTTTTGCTGACTCCTTCTCAATTCTCGAAAAAACCGCAGTAACTTCTCTAATTGTGCGCCCAATGATATCTATATCATCAGCATACGCGAGCAGCATGTGACTTTTGCTGCTGATGGTTCTATTCATATTGACTGCAGCTTTTCTCATAATGATCTCCATTAAGATGTTAAAGAGATCGCACGATAGGGTGTCGCCTTGTCTGAGGCCTCGCTTAGTTTCGAAAGGTTCGGTAAGATCCTTACCAACTTTCACTGCGGATTTGGTGTTCGTCAAGGTCATCCTGCAAAGGCGTATGAGTTTTGCAGGAATACCAAGCTCAGACATTGCTTCATAGAGTTTCCTTATAACTTTCGAGGACATCTGCCAGTTGGATACTTGCACCGGATCTATATAGAGTTCTTACATTCCAAGTGTATATCCGTAAATCGTGGTCCTTATAACGTTTGCGGGGGTCGTCGACAAATAGGGGTTGTTTATGTTTTCTGTTTCGTTTTTGTATTTTCACTGCCATTATGAACGGTGGCGAGAGGCAAACCCAGCCCACCGGGTTTTTGCATTTTACCTACTGCCAGGATATTTGATTGCAGCCGCCCATTATGGATCAGACGCTGACCAGGATGCGATATGTTGAACCTGGATTTTCTTCTTTTAGTTTCTATCCGCCGTTGGCCCGTATGTTTGGCTCATCCGCCTTCTAAGGACATAAGAATATGCCCGATTGTTTGACGAGCTTCAGTGACATCAGTCACCTACTATACCTGATTTGATGCTCATTTGTTTCGCCTTCTCACTCTAGCTAGCTAACGGAGGTTTCCGAAAAGCCATTGCCCAGGACATACTGCGTGGAAGTAGTGAGCTGCTTGGACTGCCCAATGAAGGAATCATTTCTGGCCACTCCCCAGTGAATGGCAATCAGAAACTTTCCACCTCCACGGACAGTCCCATGTCCCATATTTAGTGATAAGCGACAAGAAATATCGAAAGGGTATGAAAGCGCCGTCGGTGGTGCAATGGGTAGTGTGCGCGCCTCTTCTACTTGAGATTCTGGGTTCGATCCTTGCTCTGACCACCTTAAAATTTCTTTCGACGGCGGTCACCTCGCATAGTGACGGCGACACTATCGAGTATTTAGCCATGAAAATCCTTCTCAAAACTAGCGTTTGCAACCGGTGTAAAACTGTAGATCGCAATCAGTGAGTATAAAACTAGAAAGTGCACAGCTCACTGGTTGTGAGAAGCTCTCCCCGATTCCTTCATGGGATGTAATGGAAAACCATTTATTTATTTATTTATGAATAACGGTAAAAGAGACACCACACACCCTATAATTATCTGTTAAGATTTGAATAAAAGTGACTGCCATGTTGGATAATACGGTTTGGGTTTTAATAGGATATTCGAATTCAACTTTTCCATTTTAATTTCACCCAAAGAACCAAGTGTGCGATGAACCGTTGTTGTATTCTGAGACAAAATTCTGACATTTGTTTTATGTTGCATAATAAAAGCACTGCCAAAAGGGCAACACTGTTTACAGACATATTTAGAATCAATAAAGTAAAATGTAAATTTTTCAATCCGATAAATCCAATCACCAATTAAGACAAGGGTGATTCTACCACGACCATTTCGGTACCTCCCATACAAAAGTTGGGCGGAAGACCGGTTGATCTACACAATAACTCTTGGAAACCACAAATGATCGTAATGAAATTCGGTACTAGGCAATATTTTGCTAATAGCTACTGTGCTGTTAATAATTGACTACTATACCACCCCCAGTTTCGTACCTGCGAAACAAAAGTTGGGCGTATTTCCCGTTGGACGACTCGATAACTTCAGTAAACCACAACCGATCCTACTAAAATTTGGTGCTGATCAATATTTTGGCTACTGTGTAATAAAAACTTAACAACTTCGCCATGCCCATTTTATTAACTCCCATGTAAAAATACGGCCGACAGTTGGTTAGTAAGCGGACAAATTTTCAAAACCACTACTATAAATGGTTTCACGTTACATCCCATGGAGGGATTAGGGAGAGCTTCGCAAGGTGTGCGAAGTTAGCCCGCCATTTTTGGAAATAAATATTTTTGAAGATTGTTCTGAATTGTTCTAGGATTGTTCTACAATGTTCCAAAACAATGATTTTCTAAAATATAATTTGTACCGGTAAATCGAAAAAAACCAATTTTTTTTTACAAAAGTGGGGTGCAACTTTAAAATTGTTTTTTTTTCGATTTACCGGTACAAATTATATTTTAGAAAATCATTGTTTTGGAACAATGTTTAGAACAACTAGAACAACCTAGAACAACCGCAAAAAATTTTTTTTTACAAAAATGGGGTGCAACTTTAAAATTGGTTTTTTTCGATTTACCGGTACAAATTATATTTTAGAAAATCATCGTTTTGGAACAATGTTTAGAACAAGTAGAACAACCCAGAACAACCGCAAAAATTTCGTTTTTCCAAAAATGGGGTGCAAAGTTTAATATTGGTTTTTTTCGATTTACCGGTACAAATTATATTTTAGAAAATCATCGTTTTGGAACATTGTAGAACAATCCTAGAACAATTCAGAACAATCTTCAAAAATATTTATTTCCAAAAATGGGGGGCTAACTTCGCACACCTAGCTTCGCACAACCATTGAGCTGTACGTGTTCCAGCTTTACACTCACTGATTGGAACCTACAGTTTTACACTGGTTCCGAACGTTATTTTGAGAAAACAACAAGTATGTTGGGTATTAAATAATATGTAGCGCAATGCCAATCTGCGATTGATTATGGTCACAATAGAGGGGTTTTTTAACAGAACTCGGATGCAATGAATGACTTAATGTGAGGGTATGTGTAAGTAGGTTCACCCGACTGAAATTTTTGTACTGGTTTAGACAAAACTTGACCATTTTGAGCCAAAATGTAGTTGCAAAACTACAGCTGCATTAGAAAGACGTCAGGACGATCTAGGTTGAGATAAGTGGTTAAATTATTTCAAACAGTTTGGCAACGGCAACGTTTCAAAGTTGATTTTTTCTTTTAACCCGGGTACATTCGAAAATATAACCCAAACAAACAGTTCATAAAAGTTAATTTTCGTTCACTGATCACAACAAACCAGCGACCATATTGAAAGAGAAATGTATAAGTGTGAATGATAAATTTTTGCCTTGGCCTGATGTAAAAGTTCATCAAATTACAACCTATAATACACTTTGTTGGATAAATGATAAACTTTACTTCAATTGTTCTTTATATTCGTTTATCAATTTTATGTAAATGAGACATTACGTAAATGAGGTGCATAATTGCCCAAATTTCAATGCATGTTCTTCATTGAGTTGATGTGATGTGTACATTAGTAAAATGTATTTGTTTTCTTATATTGGTGAAATTAAGTGATCAATTTTCTGAATATTATGCGTTTTTTGGTGAAATTTGGCATCGAACTATTGATGAAAATTGTTCATTGTGCTGATAATCAATTATTTTTCAATACAGGCTTAATTCTTTGGGATTTTTTGAAGTCAAGAGCCATGTGAACAAGTCACATACTCTGGAATCCCTCAGAGACAATGTCCGCCAAGACTGCGAGCATATGTCGGCCGAAGTCCTCTCCAACACGATTAATTATTTGGAAAAATAGCCGAAACGGTCATCACCCATGACGGCGCTCACTTGACGGATATCATCTTCAAAAAGTACTCGAAAAAATATTAAAGGTTTCAATAAACATTAAAAAAAATAATTAAATATCTAGGGGATCACACACAGCAATTTCACTTGCGCAAGGCTTGAGTTTATGAGAGAGAGAGAGGGGATGAGAACGGAAGTTTTTCCTCTCTCTCTGTCCCCAATAAACTCCAGACATGCGCAAGTAAAATTGCCGTGTGTGATGTCCGAGTTATATCGTTTCATTTTAAAGATATATCAAAACAACATCGGCTAAATGATTTTGGGGCACCCTGTAGGAACTTCCCATACATTAACACATAAACTAAAAAAATCGGTAATGAAAGGAATAAAACTCGGGAAAATGCAGTTTGTCGTACATTTTTCGTTTCTCGTAAAGGAGTTCATGCGTTTGGATTTACTAAAACTTGTTTGGAGTAAACAAAAGCCCAGTTAATGTGCATGTTTTTCGTTTCTCATAATGGTTTCTAAGGTAGTAGTTACTACAACTTGATTAAGGTACAACGAAAGAGTAGTTAATACAAATATTTTTCTGCGGTAGTATATGGGACATTCATGCAACAGGCTTACCAGGTCGGCAACATTATTCTAAGTGTAAAATGTTTGGTTTTGTTGGAATGATAGATCATTCAGGAAACCACAGATTCTGGCGTGCCTAGAAACCACAGATTCTGGCGTGCCTCTTTTTTGTGAGGGGTTGTAACAAGATCACAGGCGTTGAATACAAATGTGTTACGATTCACAGAATTTACAATCGCATTTTGTGATTTTTTTTTCATTCTCAGAATCATGAAAAAAATTTCTATATTTTGGACAAAATGAGGTACCTTTACCTAATTGTGAATAAAATCAAAATTTATCCATCGATTTTCTAATGAAATATCTCATTTTATTCATAGCAGGTCAGGCTTTACTATCAAAATGCTAAACCGAGCACTTTTTGCCGTTTAGGATTTTTTCTAATTTTAAAAAAAAAAATTCTATACATTTTGGCTGAAAAATATTATTTTTCACCACAACTTTTTAGATAACTCCGCAACTCTTGTGCAGGCTAAAAAATACTGTTAACAAAACTTGTAGGTATTGTAGTAGCAAATTATTTGGTGTATTCACTAGTAAAGTGGGATGAATCGTTCTTGAGTTATGTTAAAATCCGTGGAACACGCTTTTCAAAAATGGACAATTTTACTTAAAAAATTATTTAAAACATACTTATCCATACAATTTAAAATGTTGCCCACTTTTGTAACATGGATCTCGTAATACATCAGAAAAAATCGTGGTTTTAAATGGTATTATTTCCTGTTGACCTGTGTAATTAATTATATCAACATATATCCACGTTTATAAATAATTAATACAAAAAACTAAAAAATTTAAAATTGCCATTTTTACATTTACTTGCATTGAATGCATTACTTTTTATGAAATGAGAATCTGCTGCTCTCTTGCTTCTTCTTTCTTTGTGGTCTCTCACGCTTTTCTTTGCAGAAGGTTTCAACTATGCCTTGGTTATCACTATGCGTTGGTACACAAACAATGTGTATTAATTACTTTCGTATTTTTATTATAATTCAGAAATGGTTCGCCGTTCTGACTTTTTCAGTAGAGGCTTGGGCAAAATCGTTTCTCACTTTGGTAGCACACATAAATATATACGAAAGACACACAAAAACTAAAGCAACATCACAAACCATTTAACCGTCCGAGCGATTGTTTATTATTTTTTCACTGATCAAGCGCTTTTGATATCCTCTGTCCGATGAACCATTGACGACTGAATTCATGAAATTAAAATGCAATTCATCAGCCAATATAAGAAATACTGACTTCATCTGGAATTTACACGCAAATTCACGAATGTTTATGAATCACTCGCTGAGAGAATAATGCAAAAGTACAGTAACACACTTACAAGATATACACACTTCTCGCCCCTCTTTTATTCTCTTGTCCTCGAGAGAGCATAAATAGTGCAACAAACACGGTTGTATTCATATCACAAACGCAGATATATTTGGGTCGCAAACACATATGTATGTTATAACGTGTTAATCATTGTGTCTGAAACATGTAATATTGAATAGCAAACACAATGCGTTTCCGCACAAGTGTATTATATTTGCTACAAGCTCCAAACATATGTTATATTTCCATCCAAACAACAAAAAACGACAGATTTTTCAGCGTGAATGGGAAATTTTACAAATGCGAATTAGTATAGATCGGAATCTCTTAAGTATCAATTTATACTGAGAAGCTCAATTATTCCAACGTTATTGGTTTGTCGAAAAAGGTTTTTTGAATTTGGAGGTAATATACATCGTTTGTTGTTATCGATTTTCATTTCGCGGAAAGGATTTTATTTATTTATTCATTTAATTTTTTTTATTCAAGCTCAAGTCAATTCTATGTCTCTATTATTTATTTGCGACAAAGCAACTAACTTTCTTGTTTCCATATAAGGTCATTTGTAGCAAGTACCTTCTTCAAACGTAGCTAATTTAGCTAGCAATTCCTTTGGGCGAAACGAAATTTTCCTTTGCGTGCCTAAACAGTGCAGTGAAAATATTTTACAGCAAAAAGGGTTTATTCCTATCCTATATCCTCTGTATTATCTGTGTTAGGTTTGTTGTTGGCAAAATTAGTATCAACCTACTTATTGCTCGTTTTACATTTAATATTGTACATTAATAACCAACCATCCATAAATGGGTAATATGCACTCAATTCATCATTGCATCTGTGCACAATAATGGTAGTCTTCGTCATTGTCAGCATATGCGAGCGCTACTCCCACAAGCAACGCATATTATAAACAGCTCCTCCATCCAGTACAGCAATATTACTATGCAGCTCCCCCATAAAATTGCTGGATGGAACACAGAGATTCCATGCAAAAAAAGTTAGAGTCCTTTTATTGAAAACTAGTGTAGCGTGGAAACAAATACCAAAATTGCCATAAATATACAAAGAGTGAGCAGCGACGAATACAAGCAAACAAAAATAACAGCATAGAACTATAAAAATATTGCACCTTTTACAAAAAGCAAAAAAAAAACAATTTGCGAAAGGATCCTTCCCATGTGGGTATATTGGGGTGTCACTCAATATGTTAATTTTAAATTCCTAATGGTGAGTTTTGAAATGCATTGAAATAAGAAAGGTAGCAACTAAATTATGTGCACAACAATTAATTTCATTTATGATTAAGATCGGACAAAATTTTCTTCACTCCAAAAACACACAATTGTCATTAGATCATGGAGAGTTTACTCACGGCTACTGTCTATACAGTAAGCGTAGGTCGATTGAAACCGTTCTGCATGACCTGGTCAGCTTTTTAGAAGGTTCTCTCGCTGTTAAAGAATAAACCATGGTAGATTGAAAAAAAAAAGCTTTATCACATTTAAGAACTCCTTCACAATTTGACGACACATTTCCTTATTTTCCAACCTACGACACATTTCATTGAATTGATTTCATCAATTTTGTATCCATATTTCATCAATAGTTAATGTTGATTCAACGAAAACGATACATCAAATTGATGTAAATTTTTCTTCAACTTAATGTAAGTTTGTCATCAAGTTGAAGTAAATTCTTCACCAATTTGATGTAAATTGTTCATAAATTTGCTGCACATTTTCGTCAATTAGATGTAATGTTGTCTTCAATTTGAGGTAAGTTTGTCATCAATTTGATGGAAATTGAGCAGCATTTTGATGTAAATTCTTTGTAAATGTGTAACCAAACTCTTTGCAGTATTTTTCATTGTAAGAAAATCAGAAGAGCAGAGTATGAGACCACACAGAAAATGGCCATAGCGTGGATATTGTTTTCTGGTCATTGCAATATTTTCTATTCTGTATTTATTTTCAATTTTCTATTAGTATTTTCGTCTTCTCTTTATTTTTTCAATATTACGTTCATATTTTTAATCGATCCCACTAATTATTTCCAAAATCAAATGATCAAGACTGATGTAAAAATTATCATCAATTCAATGAAGCTGAAAAACCCACAATCTTTCAGCTGAGGAACCTTTTCATTGAGTTGATGAAATTTGTCATCAATTCAAGGAAGAACAATTGATGAACATTTATCATCGATTTGATATAAAGATTTTCTTTCAGTGTAGCTTTCTTTGACATAGAGGGAGCCTTTCACAATGCAAATTCGTCGCAATAACTGCGGCAATCACGGCTCTGGGGGTTGACAGCAATATGAGGATGTCTATTCGCAACCTTCTTCCAAAGAGAGTTTAGGGTCAGTGGACTTCTTTCGATTTGTAAGCTGAGGAACGCGTCAAAGCGGCGTTTTGTCAACTCTGCTATGGACTCTCTCCATAATTCGCATTCTGTTTTCTGTGGATAAGAGGGGTGTAAGAGGTTGTTGCCTATGCAGATGACGTGGCAATATCGATTAGAGCGAAATTTCCAAGTTCTCTTAGGGAGATCCTGCAACAGGCCCTTCATAGAATCACAAGATGGGTTGCAGATACTGGTCTTGGGGTGAACACAACCAAGATGGAACTGGTTATTTTCAGCAGGAGATATTAGGCGGCAACTGTTGTATCTGTCTCCTAGGGGGTATTGAAATGCCCCTCTCTGGGTGGAAGGAAGGAAACGATATTCTGGAAAGAACCACAAACGGCTGTGATACCGAAATATACCTGTAAAAGAGTAATGGAAAAACGCTGGGGTCTGAACTCGAGTATAGATCACTGGACTAATACGGCAGTAGTTAGACCGATAATGCTGTATTGTGTTATCATTTAGGGGACGGCTCTACAAAAATTCAGCTACAGCGCTACACTGAATAAAGTTCAGCCAATGACTGGTATGTTTGTCACTGGTGCTTTGAGATCACTAAATGTCGTACTACATTTAACGCCACTGGGCATTGTGCTAGACAGAATGCCACGGCTACTGCTGTTCGACTTAGGAAACAGCAACTGTCAGTGTCATTCTCAATACAATGTCTGACCTACCAGGTATTGTAGGTTACACTTTGGCCGAACTAGTCTTTGATAAGAAGTACCACACTCTTATAGCTGATAGATCCGAATGTACCACACTCTTATAGCTGATAGAGACCGCTTATAGGATATTCGAGAAATTGCATACAGGCAGTTAAGAACTTGAGGATAAATTAGGCTTTGGTGTCTTCCCTACGAACCTAGGGATATCCATTGCGAAAAGATTCCTTAATCACTATAGTGTCTACCAGGCAGAAATCTTAACTATTAAAAAAGTAACGGAAAGGCTGAGAAGTAAAGTAATGTTCGGAATGAGGTCGGAATAAAAATTATGTCTGATATTGTTGCTGCCATCAGGTCCCTGGAAACTGTCTTCCTGAATTCGAGAACTGCCTCGACTATAGAAAATCTCTCTCTTAATGAGATGCCTGAAATGTTTAATATTCACCTTATTTGGGTGACGGGCTACAGATGCATACCAGGAAAGTGCAAAGCAGATGAACTTGCCAGACTGGAGACTACTTTACATTCTCCAGGGAATCTGGGAGATGTAGGAAACCTATAGCAACTTCCCAGCACTTCTTGAGGAATTGTGACCTTACGGCAACTAACGGCACGTGGCCACTAGTAGCGAACTATATCAATTCGAAGCTGATGTGGCCCCGCCGAAACTTGAAACGCAGTAACACCCATCTGATGTTATCGAGACCGAACATATCGTCTCTGTCATGACGGGTCACTGTCTCATTCGACGACACGTAGAGAGACTGAAATCTTGATAAATATCTTTTGAAGAAGCTACGGTGACGACGGAGAGATGTAGTCAATAGAACACATTATGTGTCTATGCCCGCTATATCCCGCAAATATCTTTGTGGAGCTAGCAAATCTGTCTGATGTTAGCATCTTACTTACTTACTTATCCGGTCTCGGACAACCCCGGGGGGTCAGGGACCTTACAAAACGAAGATAACATATTTCGCCAACCAGTTCGATCTTTTGCTTTATTTCTACAGTTGGCAATACCAAGTGTACGCAGGGATTCGTCAACCTGATCCCTCCAGCGGAGTCTTGGTCTTCCTATTTCTCGTCTTCCTTCGAGCTCGGTTTCGAAAACCCTTCGTGCTGGTTCGTCTTCATCCATTCTACTGACATGGCCTAGCCAGCGCAATCGCATTATCTTGATCCGCTTAACTATGTCAATGTCAGGATAAAGCTCATAGAGCTCATGATTCATGCGTCGCCGATACTCGCCGTTGTGCACTATAGGGCCATAAATTTTTCGGAGTATTTTTCTCTCGAAGACTCCTACAGATGTTTCGTCTTCTTGCGATAGGACCCAGGATACTGCGCCATAAAGCAAGACAGGTTGAATGAGAGTCCGGTACAGCTGGAGCATCAGCCAACTTTATTTTTGGAGCAATGAAACTGGTTCAACCGGAGAGACTATGGACTAGGGATTGGAAGGATCGACCATGAAGTATCATTGAGCATGACATGCAGGCAGTCACTAGAACCTAACCTAATCTCCTACCATCAATATGTTTCATTGCCGTCACGAATATGTTCCATTCCTGCAATGAATACATTTTATGAGCTTGCAATTGTGTTGTCTAAATTTACATCAGTGCACATTTCATAGCGAAAGTAGACATATGTGGAATTTTAACTGAATTAACATTTAGTTTGAACTTGTAATAAAAAATATATTATATTTTACTCGACTAATGAGGCGACATAAATGTATCCTTCATTTCAGTCAACAGCTGCAGTAAAAAACGACTATCCCCAGAAATAAATCCATCAAAATCAACTTCGTCGCATAAACTACTGTTCGTTGCAGCAACGCCTACGATTGCTCAATTTTAAATTATAGACATTACTTCGTAACAGATTTGGTTGAGTTAGACGATTCGAGGAATTGTGTTTCGAATAATAACTCGATTCGAAAAAGTGTGAAATAGTCAACATACCCGCTGAAAAAAACGGCATCTGTAAAATATTCTCCCAAACATATGCTGCAGGAACCATGTTTTTTTTTTTTTTTTTTTTATTTACGCTATCATCAGTACAAAGTAAAATTAAATAACTTACAAACTTATATTGAGATTTTACTATAGAAGTATTGCAGCAAATGGGGCTAAGAATTTAAATTATTTACCATTATATACAAAGCAGTGTAAGGAAAAAGATAGGGGAAAAACCTTTAACAAGAATAGAAGTTAACATTAACTATGCAAATTTCGTAGTATTTCAATACTCGAGGAGTTACATTTTTCTTTAAATCTATTTGTTAAATTAAGGAACAGTTCATTTATCATTAATTCTTTAGAGTTTGAATGTAAAAGGGCTGTGGAATATCTCCTGTTTAGTTTAAAAATAGTTTTTAAATTTTTGTTTTGAATTATTTGAAGGCATTTTAGGTTTGTTTTTGCAACTCGAGAAGACCAAATCTGACATCCATAAGAAAGTATAGGTCGAATACACATTTTATATAATAGAAGTTTGTTTTTAATATTTAGCTTTGATTTTCTATTAAGCAGTGGGTATAACGCTCTTCCGCATTTTACAGCCTTATTGCACGTTTCCAAAATATGTTTTTTGAATATCAATTTCTTGTCAAATATTATACCCAGGTATTTAACAGAGTCTTGAATTTGAATTTCCATCCCATCAACAGATAGACTTATAGTTGGGACTCTTTTCGGCGACTTGTTAAAGGGAAAGATAATTGCTTGAGTTTTTGCAGCATTGATCTTAATTTTCCATTTCCTAAAGTATTTTTGTGCAGATATAATAGCTTTTTCCATATTTTTCACTACTGTGTTGGATAGTTTTCCAGAACTTATAAATGCTGAGTCATCAGCATAAAATGCAACAGAATGTTTGCTGGGTGTTTTAAAATCTGAAGTGAATATGGAGTAAAGTAATGGTGATAGTACCGATCCATGTGGTACACCTGCTGGAATCTTTCTCACTGATGAAACGTGATCTCCTACTTCTACAACGAATGTTCTTTCTGATAGAAAACTTTTTATTATTTTTTGGAGATATACCGGAAAAGTAAATTTGTTCATTTTATATATGAGACCGTTGTGCCAAACACTGTCGAAAGCTTTTTCTATGTCAAGAAACACAGCACCTGTACTTCTTTTTCTTCTTTTGTTAGCAAGAATCATATTTATTACTCTTTTCAACTGGTGAGTTGTAGAGTGCTCTGTTTTAAAACCAAATTGTTCTTTGTTTATTATGTTTTTTAAGCCACAGTAATCCAGAAGTCGCTTGTGAATGATCTTCTCAAAAACTTTATCCAACATGCTCAGTATACTTATGGGTCGGTAACTATTAGCCATTTTAGGGTCTTTTCCAGATTTTAAAACAGGAATTACTTTAGCTTTCTTAAAGTGCTTGGGAAAACACCCGTTTAGAAGGCACCAATTAAATATTGTAGTTATTATGGTGAAAAATATGTCCGGCATTTTCTTTAATACTATTGGTTTTATACCATCTAATCCAGCAGCTTTTTTGTTTTTCAAATTAAAAATTTCACACTTAATTTCTTCATCCGAACATAACGGTATGACGTTGGTATGATTTTCGTGTGAGGTAAGCCATTCAGTGTGTTTGTTTACTTTATTGTCCATTGAAGAACTGCAGTTAGCTGTAGCATGGTGAGCAGATTCAAATACATCTGCTAGCATATTTGCCTTTCTTTCACTGCAATAAATTTTGCCATTGTCCGTATTAAAGTCTTCTGTAAAAATTTTTTTCCCCTTTATGGCCTTAGATAATTCCCAAAACTTTTTCTTGCCATGTGGCATGTACATGTTTGGAACATCAAACAAAACTCACTGGTAACGCAACCAGTAGCATGTTTACTGGCAAACATGTATGTTTTACTTCGAAACATATGCCTACTAATAATATTGACATAATACATGTTATTTATTATAATTAATTTTATTAATATAAATCCACATTTATAAATAATTAATACAAAAAATTAAAAGATTTAAAACGGTAATTTTTACATTTACTTGCATTACATTTTGATACCTTTGTCCGATGAACCATTGACGACTGAATACATGAAACTAAAACGCTATATATCAGCCAAAATACGAAACACTGACTTCATCTGCAATTTGCACTGACATACAGGAATAAAAACTTACAAGATAGACTCTCTCGTTATCCGTCTTTTATTATCTTGCTCTCGAGAGAGTATAAACAGCGCAATAAACACAACTGTATTTGTATCACAAACACAGGCATATTTGGGTCGCAATCACATATGTTATAACATATTTATTATTGTGTCTCAAACATGTAATATTGAATAGAAAACACAATATTATGTTTGCACAGAACTATATATTATATTTGGGACAAGCTCCGAACACACATTATATTTGCATCCAAACGACAAAAACGCGACAGATTTTTCAGCGTGTATATATTTTAAATAATCAAATTTCAACTAGTGCCTATTTCGTGAATGGTAAAACTTAGCTCATGTCTGATTTGACAGATAATTAGTTTTATCCTTCCGCTGAACGAATATGGTTTTGAACAACGCTGGGAAATATTGCGACATTACTTTGAAAATCATGGTAATGTTGCAGAATGTTTGCGAAAATTGCGTACGGATTTTGGAAGAAGAGAAGCACCGTCAGCTCCGTATGTTCGTTATCTTGTGAAAAAAGTGAAAGAAACCTCGGAGCTGCGATTTGACACCGTTGGACTATTATTTGTGGGGTGCCCTCAAAGATAAGTGTTACGCCGACAAGCCAGAGACAATTGCCGCTTTAAAGGACAATATTCGTGAAGCCATTGGTGAAATACAGCTGCACACAATCGATAATGTGCTTAAAAATTGGACCGATCGTGTAGGCTACTGCATGGCCAGCCGAGGCAGCCATTTGAATGAAATTATTTTCCATTATTAACCGGAAGGATTGTACTTTCAAATACAAAATGAAATTTGAGAAAAAGTTTTTTTTTATAGCATTTTCAAAAAAAAAAGTTATTTGGCGGACCCGTTATATGTCTTCGTATAGACTTCCACCTATTCTTTAAAACCGAGTTATTCAATATTTAATTAAATAATGAATATTAAACTAAATATTCAAACATTTATGCTGTTTAAATTTATCACTGAAACCCATTAATTTTTAATATAATAGTTTTATAAGGCCAAAAGGGTAAGAAACAAAATAATATGTTTACAATAAATGGTTTACATGATTGGATTGACTTGTCAAAATATCATTGGTATGACACTAATTGCATCTAAAAGTTTGCCATGGTTGCAAGGTGACAACTCATCACGAATGTTTGATGATATCTCAAGAATAGTCTGACACAATCGAGAACAGATCTTATCACACCACTAATCATTTGGTCGATAACGAACTGCCGAAAACGACCGAAAATTGACAGCGTTATCACGAAATGTTCCTGGAAACTGCTAAAAAGGAGGACATTGGTAGGAAAACTGGGTTCAATCTCATTTTAGAAGGGAAAAGATACGTATCGACGTATTATTGAGAAAATACTTATAGTAAAGTTGTACTGTTCGACTAATATAAAGAAGGCGTTATTTAAAAATAATCTTGTTTTATTAATAGAAAATAACACACCGCTAAATAAGGCAATTGGAAATTTGTAACAATATTGTTACGATTAAAAGCGTTACCTATGTTAATGGTCAAAGATTATAGAAATTCTACAGATGATTCATTCGCTTATTCACCATTTTTACCAGAGGGTACGTTCTGTTTCCGTTCGAACTTTTTTACTCAGATGCGACGAAAAAGCACTCAAACCCCATTTTTATTTAAATTCTGTTGTTTGAATTTGAAAATAAAATACACGTAAAAAACAGCATATCGCTTTTGATATTTTTTGACAATACAAAAGGCAAGAAAGCATCGTTAGTTTCTTCAATAGTTTATGTTTCCAGGGAAATTTGCCAATTTCCAACATTGCTGCGACATCTATAAAATTTCCTTTGACTTTAAAATCCACCACATAGATTTCACAACCTAGCCGTTTTTTTTATCATCTTTTATTTGGCGTAGCTAACATTTCTGACCGAGTTTAAACAACAGGGCGCTTAATGATGCGCCTAAAAGTATGCCTTGCAACAACATACCAGTTCGGTTACGATTTACATCACTGGTTCTAAAAACGGGATTATGATGACAACGAAAGTTTGAGAATGGTGGAGATACCCCCACTATACAGATAGTTCAAAATTTGACCACAAAGTATACTTTGGTGTCTTTCTACGGTTACCCATTGCGAAAAGACTGACTTGTTTTCCAGGAGGAGTCTTCGTTATTAGAAAGAGCGGAATGGCTGAGAAGTAATGTTTTGACTGTTAATTTGATGGCTGAGCAGTTTAATATTTGGGTGCCGGATGATAGGATATAAAGGGTTTATCAACAGAGACGCTACAAAAGTAAATCGATAGGGACAGCAAACGACGCCATATTTTTTCCCGCTCTTTTGACATTTCTCTTCAGTAAAGTTTGCTATTTCATCATGGAAAGATATACGAGCCAACAACGAGTCGAAATTATTAAAATTTACTACCGAAATTTGGAGTCAGTGGCCTCAACTTTAAGAGCGCTACGTTCGGATTTTCATCGGAAAATCATCTTCAGCGATGAGGCTCATTTCTGGCTGAATGGCTTCGTCAATAAGCAAAATATGCGTTATTGGTCAGACAGCAATCCACACGCAATCCATGAGTCATCATTGCATTCCGAAAAAAATACGGTTGGTGCGGTTTATGGCCGGCGGCGTCATTAGGCCGCACTTCTTCCGTGATGATCAAGACCGGCACATTACTGTGAATACGAATCGCAACCGTTCAATGATAACCGAATATTTTTGGCCCCAATTGGATAATATGGACTTGGAGGACATGTGGTTCCAACAAGCCACACAGCGAAAGCCACAATCAATTTATTGGAAACCAAGTTTGGTGCACGTGGTCCCAGTCGATTGGCCGCCTCGGTCTTGCGATTTGACGCCGTTAGATTATTTCCTGTGGGGCTACGTCAAGTCTATGGTCTATGTCAACAAGCCAGCGACGATTGATGAACTTCGTACGAATATCGAACGTGAAATTGCAGCAGTATCGGCCGATTTATGCTTGAAAACCGTCGAAAATTGGGTTCAGCGTCTGGACTTCTGCAAGCGTCCCCATGGTGGCCATGCAAAAGAAATCGAGTTCCATACATAATGGCATCGAACGTACTTTCACAGGAATAAAGAATCTCATTGGTATCTAAAACCGGTTTTGTTTTATTCAAAAAAACTTTTGTAGCGCTCTTATTGAAAAACCCGTTACCACGGAACTGCAAAGCAGATCCAATAGCCAGAGTGAGGACTACGTTGCATGCACCAGTGAAACTGGAACATGTGGGCATGTCTCTAGGAACTTGCAAACTCTTATTGAGGAATTGTGCCCTTACGGCTACTAACGTCCGATGGTCACGAGTAGGGAACTACGTACATTCCACGCTGATGTGGCCCGGCTAGACTGGAAACGCGCTAACGCCCTGTTGCCGTTATCAAGACCGGCACCGGAATTCTGTAACTTTTTAACGACAAATTGTCAAAATCCAAAAATTGCAAAATCCAAAAATTGCAAATTTCGAATTTTGTCAATTTAACCACCGATTTTTCCGTTGACGGGTCATTGCCCTATTGGACGGCACGCAGAAAAACCGGCAGTTGAGTGACTTGAGAAATGACTTTTGCAGAAGCCGTGGTGATGAAGAGGAGGTGGAGTCAATAGGACTTCTCTTGTGTCTGATCCCTGCACTTTTCAGCGGGCGGCAGGCGACGCTATACTCACATTTCTTCGGGGAGTTAACGAATCTGGCTGATGGTAGTAAATTAATGCTATCAATAATTTTGAACCCACTAAGGTGAGTGACATCCTAATAAAAATAGATAAAATGTTTTCGAATAGGGGCGACTTATACTAAAAAATAAATATAAAATTTAGAGAAAAAATGTGTCTTCAACTAGGTTAAAAATAAACTGTCCAAAAAACCGGACATTTTTGAAAAGCGGTTTTCGGTTTGTTCGAAAAATCAATTTATTCAAGAAACCGGTTTTAAATTTTTCGGTTTATAATTTTGACAAAACTCGGTGGAACCGGGTTTTTTCGGTTTTATTGCTTTAAATTAAATTATGCATGAACTCTTCTTACAACGTGTACATTTGTTTAGCGATCATGTCATTTACACTTATTGGTGTTCAAAACTCAAAATTTCACAACTGCATTTACACGCTGAAACATAACGGCCCCAGCAACATATTGCAGGAACCATGTACATGTTTGCAAGCATTGTTTTCTTGAATAGAAGATCTGCTGCTTTTTGTTTCTTTATTGTATGTCACGTTTTTATCGTCAGCTATTTTCAATAATCAAACTCACATTTAGGTCACAATTACACATATCAAAACCTATTAATCTCTGTATCCCAAACATGTTATATTGAATAGCAAACAAACACTATGTGTTTGGACACCAGTATACTATATTTTCGACGAGCTAAAAACACGTTATATTTGCATCCAAACAACAACAAAATACGAATTATTCAGCGTGGAAACATGACAATTACGTTTTAATTTTAAATTGAAAATTATGACATATTCCAATTTGAAATGCGTGCTTAATATATAATTTACAAGTTTTATTAAAATTTGCATTAAACTGATTTAAATTCGAAAATCATATTCAAATTTTCAAACATTTATTCATACAATAATTTAAATTTTTAATTTGATAAAAAATATTTGGAAAGTTCAATTAATTCTTAAATAATTTTTGGTTATTTCTGATTCAAGTCAAAAAATCATTATGAAATTTGGATAAAAAAAATTTTTGGAAATGTCATTTAGAAATGTTAGGAACATAAAGTCATATTTGAAAATAAAAACTATGGTTCTTAATTCTAAAATTTCATTAAAATTCGAAAATTATATAATTTATTATTAATTTGTTTAAGGATATGAATACAAATGGAGTAAAACCCGGATAACCGATTAACCGACGTCAAGTAACCGGTTTTTCGGTTTCGGTTTTGGACACTCTAATTGTAAGACGCCACAATTTGCGGCTTTCAGTGTCTATTTTTAAGACGCAACTACCGAAATCAACCAATCCCAAACAAGTTCACAATCCTACATTTTCCTACATTTCATTGTACGTCCTTTGTACATTACCCTTTGGGTTATGTGTATGAAAAACTTTTACAAAGCCACTCAAATGCTATACACCAATTCATACATTTCCAGACTACCTTACTACTCATATGTATGAATTTACACGGTTGTGACATATACACTCTCACCTACATTCGTGAAAGGATACACACGAACACATCCGTATCTTCAAATGCACATCATTGAAATCGGCCACTTAAAAATTTATGGATTACCGAACCGAAAACGTCAGTCAAAAGCCCACATGTTTATTGATGGCGCCAGTATTAAAATGCATAGAGCTCAGTATGCGAAATTGACCAAACGGAAGGAGAAATAGAGTTCGAAGTGACCACTTGAGACGCGAAATTGCGTCTGCAATCCAAAGTTTAGTAACGGGTTATACTATACAGGAAACCGTGTACTCATATGAGGTAGAGGTTGACTAAAGTATAGTGGAGCTAAAAAGTTTGACTGTAAAATATTGCAGTCGTTACGGAAATGATAACAAATATTTTACATTGTTTTCTGATATAAACTCGTGGAAATTCATTCAAATTTATTGCAATGGACTTTTGTTAATATATTGATATTTGAAACAGCAATTAAGAGATTTGAAAATTATTTAAAGTTTTGAAAATATCATCGAAATTCTGAAGTTCTATTGGACGTTATTTAAGAATTTCAGTTGATACATAAAAAGTTGGGCTGGGTTTGCCTCCCGCCACCGTTCATAATGGCAGTGAAAATACAAAAACGAAACGGAAAACATAAACAACCCCTATTTGTTGACGACCCCCGCAAACGTTATAAGGACCACGATTTACGGATATGCACTTGGAATGTGGGAACTCTATGTAGATCCGGTGCAAGTATCCAACTGGCAGATGTCCTCGAAAGTTATAAGGCTGACATTACCGCTATCCAGGAAATGCGATGGACAGGACATGGCTGCACGAGAAAAGGAAACTGCGATATATACTACAGTTGCCATGGGGAAAAACATGAATTTGGTTGTGGATTTGTAGTTGGCAAAAGACTGCGACATCTAGTCTCTAGGTTCAATCCTGTGAGTGAACGAATAGCCACAATCCGCATAAAAGCGAAATATTTTTATATTTCCCTAATTTGTGTGCATGCCCCGACAGAAGGGAAAGATGATGATGCCAAAGACATATTCTATGAGCTCCTAGAGGAAACGTATGACCGCTGCCCTGGCCATGACATTAAGATTGTACTAGGAGATTTTAATGCCAAAGTAGGAAGGGAGAATGTGTTTAATCCAACTATTGGCAATTTCAGTCTTCATGCTGACGGTTCCGACAACGGTATGAGACTGATTGACTTTGCCGCGGCAAAAAACATGGTCATCAGTGGCACAAGATTCCAGCATAAAGACATCCACAAGGCTACTTGGGTATCCCCTGATCAAAGAACTAGGAACCAAATTGATCACGTGGTAATTGATGGAAGGCACTCATCCAGTGTAATGGACGTACGAGTGATCAGAGGAGCTAACATCGATTCTGATCACTACCTGGTAGCAGCAAAGGTTCGCACAAGATTAGGTAGAGCGAAAATCGTACGAAACCAGACGCAGAGGAAGCTGGACATCGGAAAGCTGCAATTACCAGAGGTAGCCACAGCCTACTCAAGGAAGCTCTCGCAACTTTTGGCACAGAACCCACCCCCTCCCGATGATGATCCTGATGCGCAGTGGAAACCCATTTCCGACTCTATAAAAACTGCCGCAACAACCGTACTTGGTTTCGAAAAACCGCTTCGCGATGAACCGTAGCAAATGACGAAAAGAACGCTGCACGTATGGTAATGCTTCAGTCAATTGCAACGCGAGCTGCAACTGAGCGGTATAGGGAGAAGAGAAAGGAGGTAAACCGTCTCTTTAGGCGTAGGAAACGGCAGTGGAGAAAACGCGAGAGTGAGAAAATTGAGACATACAGAAGGAAGAACGAAGCCCGAAAATTCTGCCAAAAAGTTGAAAACGGAACTAATGGACATGGTTCAGGGCCCCCCTTCTGTAAAGACAAAGACGGAAATCTCATCGCAGATGTGCAGAGCATGTTGGGAATATGGAGAGAGCATTTCTCCGCGCTACTAGTACCTGAGATATCCGATGACGATGGGACAATCGATCACAATATGGACGACGACGTCGATTGCCCCCCTCCTAACCAAGACGAGGTCAGAACAGCTATTGCCCGGCTTAAGAACAACAAAGCCGCAGGAGCCGATGGATTACCGGCGGAGCTGTTTAAGGCTGGCGGCGATGAGCTGATAAGGTGCATGCATCAGCTCATTAGCAAAATTTGGTTAGATGAATGCATGCCCGGCGATTGGAGTCTCAGTGTACTATGTCCCATATTTAAAAAAGGTGACCCGAGTATTTGTGCCAACTACCGTGGAATAAGCCTTTTATCCATAGCATATAAGGTTCTATCGAGTATAATGTGCGAAAGACTAAAACCAATTATCGCTGACCTGATTGGACCATACCAGTGTGGCTTTGGGCCTGGAAAATCGACAACTGACCAGATTTTCACGCTACGCCAAATCCTGGAGAAGACACACGAAGAACAAATCGACACCTATCATCTATTTATCGATTATAAAGCAGCCTTCGATAGTCCGATACGGGAGAAACTCTATGAAGCAATGTCTGAGCTTGGTATTCCTGCAAAACTCATACGCCTTTGCAGGATGACCTTGACGAACACCAAATCCGCAGTGAAAGTTGGTAAGGATCTTACCGAACCTTTCGAAACTAAGCGAGGCCTCAGGCAAGGCGACACCCTATCGTGCGATCTCTTTAACATCTTAATGGAGATCATTATGAGAAAAGCTGCAGTCAATATGAATAAAACCATCAGCAGCAAAAGTCACATGCTGCTCGCGTATGCTGATGATATAGATATCATTGGGCGCACAATTAGAGAAGTTACTGCGGTTTTTTCGAGAATTGAGAAGGAGTCAGCAAAAGTGGGTCTGACGGTAAATGAGGACAGGACAAAATTAATGGTTTCAACGAACAGGGCCTCCACGCGATTAGACCAAAGCGTGAACGTTGATAACCGTTATAACTTCGAGGTAGTGGACGAATTTATATACCTCGGATCTGCCGTGAACAAAAACAACAACATCAGCCTTGAGATCAAACGGAGAATTGTGCTTGCGAATAGATGTTATTTTGGGCTAAGCAAGCACTTTAGAGATAAAGCCCTCTCTCGAGTAACAAAAGTCCAGCTGTACCAGACTCTCATTCAACCTGTCTTGCTCTATGGCGCAGAATCCTGGGTCCTATCGCAAGCAGACGAAACATCTGTAGGAGTCTTCGAGAGAAAAATACTCCGAAAAATTTATGGCCCTATAGTGCACAACGGCGAGTATCGGCGACGCATGAATCATGAGCTGTATGAGCTTTATCCTGACATTGACATAGTTAAGCGGATCAAGATAACGCGATTGCGCTGGCTAGGCCATGTCAGTAGAATGGATGAAGATGAACCAGCGCGAAGGCTTTTCGAAACCGAACTCGAAGGAAGACGAAAAATAGGAAGACCAAGACTCCGCTGGAGGGATCAGGTTGACGAATCCCTGCGTACACTTGGTATTGCCAACTGGAGAGATAAAGCAAAAGATCGAACTGGTTGGCGAAATATGTTATCTTCGTTTTGTAAGGTCCCTGACCCCCCGGGGTTGTCCGAGACCGGATAAGTAAGTAAGTAAGTACATAAAAAGTAATTTAAAGTCTCCACACACCTAAACACACTTTTTTGTAGAGTTGCCACTTACTCTGATTGGCAATACTGGACCATAAACACGAACATTTATACGAGGTCAGTGTACGAATTTTATCTCCTGTATGAATTTTTTAATAAACCGGTTAAAATGATCTAATATATACATACCCCTTTTTGACAATAGGACCACATTGGAAAATATTCTTCGCTATATTGGATCCGCCAATTTGAGTTCTAGATTTGATAGCACCGAAATGGGTTCTCTCTTTCTTTTATTGTCTGTTTTACAACCTTATTAGCTCAGGTATCTTTTACATAATAATTAAACAAACAAATACATATATAAATTAAACAAATTTTAACATATTTCTCCAACGTGTTCTATCCTTCGCCTTTTCTCGCCAGTTGGTAACAACAAAGATACGGAGGGATTCTTCGGCCTGGACTTTCCCGCGGAGTCTTGGTCTTCCTCTTTTCCTGCTTCCAACGCAATTGACCCAATGTGATTCGCCTAGCTATGTCCACGTCAGAATACAAATGATATAGCTCCTGGCTCCATAGACGTCGGTACTCACCGTTTTCTTTATCAGGAGTCCAATATTTACGGAGAATTTTTCTCTCGAATACTCCCGGATTTTTGCATCCGGAAATATATGTCAGGCTGGGTAAAATGAGAATCTGGTATAGCTGGACTTTTGTATGTCGCGAGACAGCTTTGTCCTTAAATGCTTGCTAAGCCCAAAATATCATCTATATTTAAGCACAATTCTCCTATTTATCTCCAGGCTGACGTTGTTGTCGTTGTTTACCCCGACTCCAAGGTAGACACATTCATCTACCACTTCAAAATTAAATCGGGTTTCGACGTTCAAGTGCGGACCAAGTCGAGAGTTTTGTCTAGACGTTGACAGCATCAATTTTGTCTTGCGCTGATTAACAGCAAGATCCACCTTCGCCAATTCTTTTTTGACTCTTGAAAATACTGCAGTAACCTCTCGCAAATTTCCCCCAATGGTGTCTATGTCATACGGCTTTTCGTGTTAATTAATATATATTATATATTTCTCATTATTATCTCCATTATGATGTTGTTTTTCAATGGTTAAAAAAAAGAGGTTGTAGCAACCGAAAAGTCGGCCGTTAACACCGAATTACGGATACCACAACGAATTGAGGTTGTTCACGACCGAGTTTAGTCTCCACAACTGAAATTCGTTTCATAACACTGTGCGACAGCCGAAATTGACGGGGGTTCCGACTACCGGGAAGTTATATCGGCCAAAAAAAGTTATTCGTGTCCCAGCGTTTCGCTGGGTCACATCTAGGAATCGAGATATATCGATTTGAAGTTAGTAAGTATCATATAGTTAACGTTGGGGCTCTTTTGTTTGACATAACTCAAGAACGCGTAGTCCAATATTGCTGCAACAAACTTAGAAAAATTAAGAATTAAAATTCCTTTAGTCTCTTGATATACTGTTTCAATGCGTTATTAAGAGTTTTCCAGTTATAAATAAATTTATGAAGAAAAAAATAATTTTTTTGCAAAACAAAATAAAAATTTTTATGTTTAAAAATCATAAAAAATCCAATACGGTGAAAAGTGTCCAGTCTTATTACTTTTGCGTAAAATCACATAACCTATGAACAAAATGAGACATAGATCATGAAAATAGATGAACGCATTTCGCTTCAATTACATTCAATTTGCTCTGTTCACATTTAATTAAAGGGAAACATTTAAGGCAAACGCATTATTTGGAAACTTTTGAAAAATTTGAAACGCACACGTTCGTAAACAAAGTCATAAATGATGCTAAATGAACGCACAATAATAAAATGTCTGAACCCTATTTTTAGAAGGCTGAAACAGGTGCATATGCTCCCTTAACAGATGCGTCCATTCAGAAGTTCATAGGTGCATTTATAGGTGTTCATTTGTCGATTTTTGTCATTCAACAAGTACCGACGAACGCGAAAAGTTCAATTGACTTTTATCCGGTTTTTTTAAAGTGAATAACAACAAAACATAGTGACGCAATATCGATCGAAATGAGTGCAAATTGTTCAGAAAATCGGAATTTATTATGTTTTATTATGTTACGTTTGTGGCAAAACAGCTCTTTTAACAGATACTGCATCATTCACTAAGCCAGTGGAGAGTGCTTTTAAACTTTATTTTGATTCCAAAATATCTCGCGCTGTTTCGTGGGCCCCAGAGAAAATTTGTAAAACGGGCTACAATGCTCTTACCATGTGGATTCTAGGGAAACGTAGTTCACTTTCATTTGGCGTATCAATGATTTGGACTGATCCAGGAGAGCATAATTCCGACAGCTGTTATGCTTGTGCAAACAAAATATGTGGCGAAAATCTGAAAAGAGTTCACATCTCTGTTAAAAGTGCACAACCACCTTTTCCACATTCAGATAAAATACCAATTACACCGCCCCCAAGTTCTGACAGAGAAACATATTTTTCTATTGCAACAATGGATCAATCGGATTTCACTTATGAATAAATACCAGAAGCCGGCCCATCGAACAAAATAATTCCAATATCACAAGTATGAATAGACAAGATTGTGGGAGAATTAAATTCGTCTCAACGTGAAGCAGAAAAACTTGACCATCGTTTGAAAGAATGCAACAATTTGAAGCTAAATATCAAAGTCACCGGATATCGAAGACGACAATTGTTATTTTATGTTATGCAACTGTTCATCGATTCTTCGAAATCAAGCTTGAATGTCGTTCTGCTACATAAACATAATAAGAATCCAAGCATTATCATTGGCTACAGCACAGCTATGAGTGAAGCATACGATTCCATGAAAATAATTTTGGATAAAGTTTGCTACACTGATCATATGTGGCGGACAGTTGTGACCTGAAAGTTGTGGCAATGCTAAGAGGTCTCCAAGGAGGCTATACGAAACACATGTGTTTCTTGTGTCTGTGGGATACCCGATTTAAAGGAAACCAATACCAAACGCATGACTGGCTTGCTCGAGATTCAATGGAGAAAGGCCACAACTGCGTAAATGATCCACTCGTGCCAATGGAGAACGTCCCCATGCCCCCTATCCCTGTCAAACTGAGAATCTTCAAAAATTTCACCAAGGCCATTGTGAATAAACCGAAAATTCTCGATTGTATGAAAAATAATTTCCCACACATCAGCGAAGCAAAATTGCAGGAAGGTGTTCTGAATGGGCCCAATATACGGAAGCTCATGAAATCAAACGAATTAAGATGCTTTAGTCGGTAATGATCACACAATGCAACAAAATGAAAAAAAGTTGAGCCTTATTAAAAAAACAACAACAAAAATTTTTGAATAGTGAAGTTTTTCTCTAAAAATTTATTGTTTTTGAAAATGGCACGGTCATTTGAATTGAATTTTCTAAAGATTCTCTTCATCGATATTCTAGAAATTTATCTTAAAAAAATGTCCATAAAAATACTTTTGAAATGAGTTAAAATATTTCCAATCAGAATGCTTGGTTGAGAACTTATTGAATTTAACATTTCAAATTTTGAATTTTTTTTTTGCAAAAAATCAAATAGTTTGTTTTTTATTTTACCATAAAAAATAAAAATAAAATATATCTATTTTTTTATTTTCCTATACTGGTGATTCAGGAAGTTCCGAACAAATTTCTCCAGCGTATTCCTTGGCTCATTTCATGAAGAAAAGTCCACTAGGACCATATCCGAAAATGCAAGGGTGCGAAATGGCAGCGGGTTCAAAATTTTCGGATTGGTGGTCGGAGGATAAAGTTGCTAACTTCTGAGCCAGGGGTCTGTTTTTGGGCTTGTTGGAAAGGTCTTTAAGAGGCCTTTCAGAATCAATAAAAAAAAGTAGAAAAAAGATGGAAAAAAGAAATTCACATAACCTCAAATTGCTCAGCCAGATGACAGGTAACTTATGTGTTTTTCTGCTGAAAGATAGCCATATCTCGAACCTTTCCAAAATGACATAAACGAAGCCCAGAGGTCTCACCGTTCCAAAGTTGTGACCATTTTACTGAAATGCAAAAATGTTTGTTTTTGTTTTTGGAAGCGAAATAACAGCACACATTTTTTTGTTTTTGTAAATTAACACGTTTAAGATTTTATTTTACAGTCCATTTTCCAGTCCATTCATCAGTGCGTAAAAAAGTAAGTAGTATTTACAGGTATTCATTGATAGAATTTTGTCATTCAACAAGTGTCTACGAACGCGAAAAGTACAAGTGATTTTTATCCGGTTTTTAAAAGTGAAGTTACCCGCCATCTGGCTGAGCAAATTGAGGTTATGTGAATTTATTTTTCCATTTTTTCCGAAAGATCTGTATCTCGGCAATTTAACTTTTTTCTACTTTTTTTTTTGGTTCTGAAAGACCTTTCCAACAAGCCCAAAAAATCCGACCACTGGCTCAGAAGTTAGCAACTTTACCCTACTTCCAATCCAATCCGAAAATTTTGAACCTGCTGCCATTTCGCACCCTTGCATTTTCGGACATGGTCCTAGTGGACTTTTCTTCATGAGGAATTTGTCCGGAACTTCCTGAATCACGGTGTATAATACACTGGATTGTTCTTCAAAAATTAAGATACATACCAAGGAAATACAAGAGTTATAGCCATTTTAGTAGAGCAACCCAAAATCATTTTTTTAATTCTTCGCTCAAAATACTGGCTGGATATATACGACACATACATACTGAATATAACAGTTGTCAGTACGGATGTATGTATCCAGCCAGTACTTTGAGCGAAAAATTAAAAAAATGATTTTGGGTTAATCTTCCAAAATGGCTATTACTCTTGTATTTTTGTATGGCTTTCCTTGGTATGTATATTAGTTTTTGAAAAACAGTTCAGTGTATTGAAAAAAAAGAAATTTAAAAAAAAAAAACTGTACCATTCAAAAATTTTGTTGATTTTTTTATAAGGCTGTTAACCCTTCTGCACTCCCTGGGTCAATTTGACCCAATTTTGATTTTCAAACGCAAAACTTTTCCCTTTAGTTATAAGATATGAACGTGAAACTTTAATTTATCCATTGCAGGGACGAAAATTATGCTTTTAAAAGAAAATAATAAAATTTAAATTTTTCCTCCCCCCTCCACATGTCAAAATACGATTTACATACATTTAATATCCTTTGGGTCAATATGACCCAACTAGCGATATTGTAAGTTTAATCCCACTTTACCATTTCTTTCCTATTGAATATCATTGAATTGAGTTCATCTTCATTCAAAATCATCGATCAATCAATTTTTGAGTCAAATAATCAATAAAATCGCTTTCATTGAATATTTTTTCATTCAAAACTTTATTATTCTACAACTGTGGGTGGGAATTGGAGAATCCCGCAAAGGTATCTTTTGAAATTTGTTTTATGATGATATGGTAACGCATTGACACAAACACATTGTACACAAAAGAGTTCATCATTCAAACTGCAATGCGGTGATTCCCCGATTTGTATATGAAAAAAAAAATATTTCGCTATGATGATGCTAGAACTTTTGTCTCATTAGAATATTTTCTTTCAATGAGTTCAGTTTAATTTCAGTTATATTTTTTGTAATTCATCATAATTGAGTATTTTTACATAATGCCACAAAGAAGAAAAGTAAGTATTGTAAAATAAAATTTCTAATATATGATTGTTCAATAATGAAATTGCTTCAGATTCTTAGTGATCTTCAGTTGCAACAAATAATGAATGACATTTTTGATGATAGTGATGAAGACGAAATTTTTTCACCCGACAGCGATGCAGAAGACGAATCATATTCATTGTCAAATAATAGCGTTGAAAGCGTGGAGGTGGAAGACGCGGTAGAAATAGATCACAGCACTTCAGTTACATACTTATCTAAGGACAAAAGTGTAGTTTGGAAAGAACAGCCACCACTTCAAACAGGCAGGTTACCAAAAAATCAAATTTTATTGAATAAGCCTGGACCTACCAAAAGAGCAACATCTATGGTTACAGATATAAAGTCTTCGTTCGATTTGTTTATATCACCAAATATAGAAAATATTGTGATTCAAATGACAAATCAAAAAGGTATAGAATTATATGGAAATAATTGGCAAATGTTGGATTACAAATAATGGCAGGAATTTATAAATCTCATGGAGAAAATCTCACTAGCTTGTGGAATGAAAAAAACGGAAGACCTATTTTTCGAGCAACAATGAGTCACAAGCGATTTGCGAGCATATCAAAGTGCCTACGGTTTGACAGCTCTGAAGATAGAGAAGAAAGAAGAATTTTTGACAAACTTGCACCGATAAGAAACGTTTGGGACAAGTGGAGTAATCAGCTCAAAGTGTTTTACAATCCACATGAAAATGTTACTGTAGATGAGCAATTGGTTCCATTTCGAGGTCGGTGCAGTTCTAGGCAATATATTCCCATCAAAGCCCGCCAGATATGGCATAAAAATTTTGGCACTTTGCGATTCCACAACTAAATAAGTATGGAAGTGTACACAGGCAGAGCAAGAAATACACAGCCAGAAAAAAATCAAGGTGAGACTTTTGTACTTCGTATTACATTTATTATATTTCCATATTTATAATCCCCAAAGGGATGCATAATTTTTTTACTACATACAATCTTGCCATTCAACTACTTTGTCGGAATATTACATTAGTTGGCACTGTCCGTAAAAATAAAACTTTTTTGCCACCAAAAATTCTGGATATGAAAAAAAAGCCCGTATTGCACTCTGATTTTTTGTTTTAAAATGATATAACTATAGCATCCTATGTTCCAAAAAACAATAAATACGTTCTCCTCTTAAGTTCTCTTCAGCATTCAGCCGATGTAAGAGACGATGAAAAAAAACATGAAATAATACATCATTACAACCAAACGAAAGCTGGAGTTGATGCGCTTGACCAACTAGTTGCTAATTACACATGTAAGCGCATGACTAAGCGATGGCCTGTTGCATTCTTTCCAAATATGATAGATGTATCAGCATATAACTCCTACGTTATATGGACTGATATGAATCCTTGAATTTCAATAAAAACTTCAGACGCAGGCTTTATCTAGTAGAACTTGCAGATCAGCTAATAAATGAGCATATTTTGCGAAGAAAGGTTTTGCCACATGGACCATCAGCAAGAAATCTTGTTAATAATATTCAACAACAAAATGATCTCACAGGTGCCTCGCAATGTTCTAAACAAACTACTACAAATACACCATTGTCCAGTAATTTACCAAATAAACGACAGCGGTGTTTCTTTTGTCAACATGGAAGGAATTCAAATAAGTATTCCACTAAATGTGATTCTTGTAAAAAGTTTATTTGCAAAGAGCACATGGTCACATTGTGTATAAATTCTCACAAAAATTCTTAAATTTGTATACATTACTATTAGAAATATAATTATTATTTTATTATTTTTATTTTATTTATTTATTTATTTCCATTCCAGTAATACAAAGCCAAAAAGGCCAATAAAATATATTACATAGTATATACACCTGAGTAAAAAATTTTTAACTTAAAACTAAGTGAACTTATAAATAAGTTAAAAAGAAAATGCAGTTTGAGGAGAAAAAAAAAAGAAAAAGCTAAACTTTTGGCTCCCCAGCCATAAAATTAAAAAAAAAAAAAAAATGATCAGAAATGATCAAAGAAATAATCAGAAAAAAACGAAAACAAAAAAAGAAGAAAACATGTCCCAATAAGGAGTATCCCGCAAAGAATATATACAAGTAAAATAAGTAAGCAAAATATTGACATTAAGACCCTATTTAGCACAGACCGAAAATTTTCAATAATACGAGCAATGCCAAAAATTAGAAAACCAGATTAAAATGTTCTAAAAGTTTAAGGCGAAAAGAATTATTTGAGTGCGAAAAAACGCGTAATTCGAGTGGCAGACTATTCCAACATCGTGCAATTCTTACTAAAAATGACCTTGAATATAGATTTCCACAGATTTGAGGAATGAAGATTTGAGGGCTCCTAGTAAAACGAGAAAAAGAAAAAAGATTGCACAAAGTAGTTGGTCTACCCATTTTCATCACGGTATAAAAAAGAGACAAGTTACGGTAATTCACAAAATCAGAAAATGAACATCCAATAAAACGTTTAACGTAACCAGAAATATGAACTCGACGGTTTACAGCATACACAAATCTAGTGATGGTATTCACAATACGATTTAGTTTATTTAAATGTGTGCCTATGGTACCCGTGACAACCTCAAAACCATATAAAACTTGTGACATTAAAAGAGCATGCGCCAATCTCCGCTTAACACGAAAAGGAAGGTATATATTAGAGGAATAGATATTTCGCAGAGAAGACCATACTTTGCCCGATAAAGTATCGATGTGAAATTTAAAGGAAAGTTCAGAATCAATAACAACACCAAGGCACCTATGATGGTTGACAAATACAACTTCATCTTGACTTAAGAAAATACGCAAATTAGGCATGGTACGATTTGGAGAACCAAACATGATCGCTTTCGTCTTCGAGGAATTTATAGTTAGATTGTTTATAGATGCCCAATGAACAACATTAACCAGGCAATCATTTATGACTCCTTCACAGATATCAGATGAAGCATGATAACCATTAAAAAGCAAAAATATGTCATCAGCAAATAACAAGGTTTGACAATTCCTAGAGTCAGTGAAACGCCATAGATCATTAACATAGAGAATGAATAAGAGAGGACCCAAGACAGAACCTTGGGGTACACCAGAACGTAGAGGAAGCATGGCAGATTCGGCGCCATTTAAAACAACGAATTGTGACCTAGCATACAGGTAAGAGAACACTAGCTTACAAGCAGATTTTGAAAAATTGAACTCATCCCGGAGTTTATTGATAAGACGAACAAAGTCAATAGAGTTAAAAGCTTTGGAAAGGTCAAGAGAAATAAGGACACTAAATTTGCCATAATTTATCTGTTCTCTTATAGAATCAGTCATTTTAAGGAGCAAATGAGTTGTATTATGACCCTGGCGAAAAGCATATTGCGAGTCATTTATATAATTCAAACAGTTTTGCAAAATTTGGTCCTTTATAATATGCTCTACGACTTTGGACAAAGCAGGAAGTATTGAGATAGGTCTGAGGTCATCAGGATCATGAACTATTTTAGACTTAGGTATAGGAACAACGCGAGCATTTTTCCATACAAGGGGAAAAGTTGAAGTCATTAAGATAGAATTTATTAGGTCAACAAGAACACATGAAACATAAGAAAAAATAGATCTAACAAAATTAATCGGAATTCCGTCCACCCCCACTGATTTCGATTTAACTTTACTCAAAGCCGCAATAACTTCCAACTCGTCTACACACCGAAAAGAAAAAGAGCCATTAGAATCACCAAAATGTTCAAAGTCAATATCATAATCAGCATTATCCTGAGACGCAAAACCTGCAAAGAAGTCATTAATGTTATTAACATCAGTATCAAAACGGACATCATCACTCCCAGCACAGCCAGAAGTTCTCAGTACTTTCCACAAGCCGGCAGAATCAAGACCCCAAAAGAGGGCAGAAAAATATTTTCTTTTAGCTTTACGAATGACGTTTTTAGCTCTATTTCGGTATTTACAAAAAGTCCTCCAGTTTTCATTAGAACGGTCACATAGAAACGCAGCAAAAGCAAGATCTCTCAGAGATCTAGCCAACCGTATGTCATTAGTATCCAACCAATCATCGTCGGAGACACGATTTTTCTTCCTAACAACAGGAACATAGGAAAATAAATCACTAAGTAGAGAGCATACATAAGAACATTTAGTGTCAACATCAGTAGCATTTAGAACAATATTGGAATCAAACAATCGTAAATAAAGGAACAATTTATCCCAATCAATGTTATTGTAGTCCCGGTATTCCAAAAAACTCGGACGACTATGATAGCTCAAAGAGAGAGATGCAAAAATGAGCGCATGATCAGAAACCGACGGACATTGTACCTGATCAGTAAAGCTCGCAAGTGACATGTCACTTACCAGCATAAAATCAATCAGCGAAGTAGTTCGCCTTCCTAAGTCAAAATGAGTTGGTTTAGTATTATGGACAATAGATAGATCATACCTAGTACAGATAGAACGAAAAGCATTTGCCCTAGACGGATTAAATAAATTGCAATTGAAGTCGCCAAGAACAACAATATTACCATAATTAGAGAAAAGCTCACTATGGCAGTTTTCAAATTCATCCAAATTACCAGAAGGCAAGTAAACAACACCAAACAACAACTTAATATCACCAAAACACAGTTCAAGAAACATGGACTCACAATGAGGATCTGAGATTTTAAAGACATGTTTATAATGCAGTCCATTTGAAATAAAAATACCTACACACCAACCCCTAGCAGAAAATTGACGATCATTACGGCACAACTTGTACCCAGGAATAGAAATCGCACGATCAGCTATCTCAGATGAAAGCCAGGTTTCAGAGATGGCAAACAGGTCAAAAGTATTACCGTTAAGTATCGATTTAATTTCATCAAGTTTAGAAGACGGTTTAATACTTCTGCAGTTCAGATGTGCGACATTCAACTGATTTTGGAAAGGGAGTAGTACAGTCTTAAGGTACGAGTTACTACTTACTATAGGACCGAGGTTTTCGTTAAGAGACATCAAAGTTCAGCAAAAAATTTATGGATGGGGACCCAAAAAAGAAGCATATATCATTAAAATTATACAGAATATTACAATTTAAATTCATAACTAAATTAATATAATCATACTCCTAACACAGCTGACCATTATACATAAGGAATCAATAATAATCAGGAAAAATCACGATTTAAAAGAAAAAAACAGAACAAATTATGAAATGAAGTTAGTATATTAACCAAGATACAATGTTAACACTATCCACCTAAAAGGGTGTTTACAGAAATTCAAAACACTAATTCATTGTATCGAGGTTTAACAGGAAACTTTAAAGAGAAAAAAAATTTAAATGAAAAATTAATATTAATCAACATTAGGTACATTAAGCAAAGAAGCACACTCTTTTCCATCCAGTACAGCCTCCTTACCATCAGGGAACATTACTTTGACTTTAGCCTTATCACCATTTAACATTTTAAATTTAGTAATGCAGTTCATCCGGCGAAGCTTAATACACACAGAGTTTAGGTGGCCAGCCGCAGGAGTGTAGTGGTCATTCAGGTAAACCCTACTAGTGATATCACTTCCAGGACCACTCATCACGTCACAGACTCTGAGCGAACGGGATTTAAAATATTCCCTCATAATATTGTCACGCAAAGCGACACTATTTAGCTTTACCAAAATTTGCTTTCGTTTATGAACATAGCAGACATGGTAAATATCTTGTCTGGTTACCGCAATATTGAAGACAGCACCAACAGCAATAACGAGCGGAGCAAGATCTTCAAGCCCCTCAGGTATACCTCCAATTAGAAAATCAGCACGATTTAATCTGCTATGCAAGGCATTATTTTCGGCTTCAAGAGCAGAAAATTTGGAAGAAGTAGACGCCTCAACTTGTTGTATGCGATCCTTACATTGGACGATGTCATTTTTAATGTCAATGAAGCAAGACTTCATTTCCGACTTAATGTCGTCTAACACGGACTTAATTGAGTTTTGCTCCGTCTGGTAGCTCAACAGAAACGAATCCAACTTCATATTGATGTTGCGAATACCGTCGGAAGCACCACCACTACTCCCAGAACTATTTGTGAGGTTATGCTCACACAATGGACAGATATATGCGCTCGCTTTAATCCCTTTTAGCGCCAACAGCTCACTATCTGACAGTTTAGCGCAAGAACCATGTACCCACTTGGAACACACATTGCACACAATACATCCTTGGGTCTTGGTAATATTTAGCTTACAAAGGGAACATTTAGGAGTCTTAGAACCCGGCATATTATATTTGCACCAACAGCGGCAGCCAAAAGCAGGAACAACAATAAAATGGTAAGAGCAACCGTTTACAACAGCAAAGCAACAGCAACAAGATGATTATGCAATCAACGTCAAACAGCAACTTAAGTTTAATTGATTGTAGGTAAATTATCCACGGAATTTAATAAAATTCCAATAAACTGATGTTTATTTAATTAAAAAACAACAATCGCAAAGAGGAACAAGGTTTGCAGGCAAAGAAATTGACAAAAAATAAGAGCGCGATCAGCTGCAGTATAAACACACGTCTACTCAGGCATAGGGTTGCCAAAAAAAAAAGGCTGAATTTAAAATTTAATTTTATTTCATATTGTATATTTTTTTTTAATAATTGCTCAGGAAGGGCTTATTTATTTTAGTTTTCATTATTTTTTATTATACTAAATAAAAAAAACTACACAACAAATAAATTTCCTATATTAAATATGAAATTTTGCTTACATTTTCATATTGGGTCACATTGACCCAAAGGATCATAGGAAGGGCACATATCCAAGGGTTAAACTACGTGAAAAAATGGGTTTGGCATTTCTGGTAGAAAAGTCTTGCTGCATAGTGTTACCGTGCGTGGAGGGCAGCAAAGAAAGCCACACAACATTTTTTGGGAAGTAAGCGAGGAAGAAACGTAAAGGAAGCAAAGAAATGAAAATCAATTTACACGTTCATCGATTTTTATGATCTATGTCTCATTTTGTTCATAGGTTTTGTGACTTTACGTGAAAGTAATAAGACTTGACACTTTTGCCGTTTTGGATTTTTCATGATTTTTAAGCAGTATATCAATAGATCAAAGGAATTGTTATTCTTACATTTTCTAAGTTTATTGCAGCAAAATTGTACTAGTCGTTCTCGAGTTATGTCAAACACTCGCATAAAAATGCGCTTAATACAATCGAATTTGCCGTAACCGCATTGGAGGTTGACACAACTTCATTGGAGGTTGCTCGAACCTCATTGCAGGTTGACACAACCTTATTGGAGGTTGACACAACTTCATTGGAGGTTGCTCGAACCTCATTAGTGGTTGACACAACCTAATTGAAGGTTGTCACTACCTCATCAGACCGTTGAGTAACTATACCACGTTATACCTTATTGTAAATGTATAGACTTCTACTAGAAGGCGTTTTTATCCTTGTATCCGTTTGTCCCTTATCCAATCATTCAGTTCTGCATGCGTAAGAGAATTTTTAGTTTGGATCTCCTCAGAATCACTGCTACTGAATTCGCTGGACTCGCTATCATTTTAGGCATTTTGCATCGGACGAATAGGGTACAGAACTTTTGGTGAATGAGGGATTGGCTTTATAAAAGAATTTAAATTGGCATATTCAACACTTCGATGGCGTCCAATTTGTTTAACTGTCGTCAGGCAAAAATAACAGTCTGTTTCGTGATACATGCGTTTCCGCCATGTTGCCGGAACATCAAATGGCAAATGTTTACCATGAACGGAGAAAATAGGTTTCTTAAAGCGTTCTATCTGATAAAAATGAAAATAGAAACAAGTACGTACTTTACACCTTTCATCCCCATACATACATCAATTTGCTCAGAAGGTATGGCACACAACATTTGGTAACCATGGATCACCAATGTTTTTAGCAGCTATATTAAAATATAAACAAGAGGGTTTTTGTAGGGCTTCTGTAAAATTTCGAGGCGGTGCAAAAATATAAATGCCACAAAAATAGCAAAATTTGTTTGGACTATTTTTGCAACTGTATGTACGTTTGTTCAATTCTTTACTCTCTTTTTAACTATTTTTTTAAAGCACTTAACAAAAATCACTTCAAACCGCCAAAATGAAAAGAATGCCAATTACGGTTTCTATTTGTAAACAATGCAATAATCATTACACTGATGCCAACTTCTACGTAATTTTTTCCTTTAAATTTAAAAATATTTTAATGAATAAAAACATTTTTTTGCTAAATTGCGAATAACTCAGACATTTTTCAGCAATTTTAATCAAACAAGGCTCAAATTGTTTGCTACAAAATAAACTATCGATCTACAACGCGAAATATGAAGGATATCGACGACTTTTATCGAAGACTTTCAATAACTTCTTCACTTAAAAAAAGGACTATTTAATTCTCTTTCATATGAAAAAACTAAAAAATCTGTTCTACTTTTGAACAATCTAAAATCATATTTCGATTCAGCCGAAAATTCTACATAGAAATGATGTATCAAATGTCGAGGATATGAGAATTTTTGAAAATTTGTGGTGTAGTGTATTTATCAAAAATCCAGAGTTGATTTTGGCGTAGAATACGTCTTACCGTACGGTATAGGGAGTCATGTCAGATTGTTATTGTTGTAATCTTTATTTCATTGATTATGAGGAAACGGCGAGATAACTTTTTTTTAAAATTTTTTTGTAGGTAAATGAAGATGTTATCTTTCGTTTGATATACATTTCATATTGGTTGATATCTTCCTAATATTTAAATGTCTCAAATGAAAATTGTTTAAACATATACACTCAAACATATGTGTGGTGTTTGGTTGAGTGTTTGAGTTTGTAGCGTGAACACAAACTATGCTGCTGTTTCAGTGTGGACACAAACCTTCGGCTGTTGTTTTGATTGATGAAATATTGAAATTTCGTATATTTACTTATGTATTTAAGTGAAACAAAATGTTAAAAGTGAATTTGAATTTAACATGGATATATAATTATAAAAAATATAAATCAAATTTATTTGCGTCTGTTATTTATCATTTATCCTTACTCTTTTAATTTAAAAACATATTTAACCTATTTTTCCTACCATAAGCTTATGTATATTATCAAAAGCAACTATCAAATAAATAAATTCATTTGCTTATGTTATTTATCATTTATTGTTATATATGTTTTCTGTCTTATCGGATGGCGTATCCTACGTTAAACTTAATGGCCGTGTCTCTGACACAGCCTGCAGGGACAACTGTCTGCTGTATTTTTTATTGCCGCACAGTTTCTAGAGTTATAAAATAATATAAAGACCTCCTGCCGATCGATAGAAAATCTGGGTGTGGCAGAATAACTGTATTTTCAGACGTCGGAATGGCAAAGAAAATATCAGACATTCTTAAGAAAAATCCAAACGTATCTGGAAGAAAAGTTGCTCAGAAAACCAACTGCTCGGAGTCTTTGGTAAGAAAAGTGAAACAAAAGCAGTTGTCAAAACTTTCAAAGTTCAAAAAGTTTTAGATAGAAATTCCAGAAAAAAAATCGGAAACAATACTGCGAGCTAAATATTTACAAAGAAATTTCATTCCACATTATGGATGCTGTGTAATGGAAGATGAAACCTACGTGCTGTCCGACTTTTTACAGGTACCTGCCAAAGAGTTTTATAATGGAGATAGTAGAGGAAATTTTGCAGAAGAGTACAGAGTTAAAACAACACACAAAGTTTGGTTTGGCAAGCCTTTTGTACTTGTGGACAACGGAGGAGCTCATTCGTTACAACTGGTACGAAAAATTCTGAAGTGTTTATCAAGGAATATCTACAAAAAAGACTTCTTCCGTTTTTAAAAAAGAACGAATATTCTACATCCTTTTGGCCCGATCTCGCGTCTTGCCATTACAGCAATTGACTGGTACCAAAATATTAATGTAGGTAGGTACCAAAGGAGGCAAAACCACCTAACTGCCCTGAACCCTTCCGATAGAAAGATATTGGGCCTTAGTTAAGCGGCATTTAAATGCTACGAAAGGACCTGAGAGTGGGCTACAAGACAAATATGGTACAAGAGAGCCCTAATAGAACGCATCTCTGGAGAAGTAAAAGAACTCATAATTACAAATAATATGCGGTATCAGGGAACACCTGATTGGAACGAAGTTCCTTTCGTCGTTCTTTTTGTAAACTTCTTTCACTTTGCCTTTTCTAAATTTACTTTTTATTGGGTTCAAAACTTCAATATCCGAGAGGGGCTCACAAAAGACCGCTTAATATAGTAGAAAAAATTTATATATTTATTCTTCGTCTCATTGTATTTTTTCAACCTATTCGCCATTTATTTTGATACATTTTTGAAGTCGATAAATCCACCTCGAAAAACATTCTTCAAAATCTTCAAATTTGCACCTTCTGGGCTCCATATCATGCTTTGTTGTTTGGTTTCAGGATCGTACTTGTAAAACCATGCTTCATCACCTGTTACAATTTCCTGAAAAGTGGAAGACTTTCCGTTTTTGAATTTGTCAACAACATATTGTGCAAAACGCACACTTGACTCTTTTTGAGCTTCAGTTACAATTCTAGGAACCCATAGTGCAGATTTTTTCGTGTATCCAAGATTATTTTTTAAAATTCGCGATACAGCCAATGACATTCAAGCTCAGTACTTTAGCAATCATTTCCTGGGTCAATCTTGGATCTTCGTCAATTTTAGACTTCACTAGCGCTACAGTTACATAGTCAGTCGCAGATTTTGGACGGCCTCGAAAAATGACCGGTGTGGAATCTCCGGAACCACTTTGAAATAGTCACAAGGGATGGCGCATACACTCCAAATGCTGTTTGGCATTCGATTACGCCGAAATCGAAAAAGAATACCAAACCGAATTTCTTGCTGCGTTGGAACAGGGATATCCACTGACACTGCTTCACTAATTTTACGTTTTCTTGTCTCCATTTTGACAGATCTTTCTGAAAATTAGAGTGATATATCGTAAGAATATAACAAACTGTATGTAATTTTTGATTTATTAAAAACGTATAATATGACAGCAGCTAAGCGAACTTTTGTTAGCCCCCCCTCCACCGTGGATACTAAATATTGGTTACAGGCTCCAACTAGAAAACTTCCCATTAAACAAGAAATTTCCCAACATATTGTTACGAATAAGTAAAAGTTTTTGCCTGCTGTTAATGACTCTACTAACGGTATGTAAATAACAGGCGGTTAGTGCTGCGCCTGAAAGTATGCATTGTAACAACGTACCAGCTCGCTAAACCAGTAGCATGAATTCACCTCTGTAAAGATAATTCTCCGCCATTCGAGATTGTTCTACAAAAATAAGCAACAACAACAACGTCTAGAAGGTTCTTGTATTCGCTAGATATACCTTCATTTGAGTATGGTGAGTTGGTATAAATAGCGAAGGTCTTTGGAATGGAGAGTTTCAGTTTGTGATTAACCGCCGTAAAGTAAGCAACGCGATTTGATAGTAAAATATAAGACTTGTTAAAGTGTCATAAATAAAGTAAACTGTTGTTACTATATAAGTAAAATAAATGGAAGTTAAACGGTTGTAATTATCGTAATTTAAAACGAACCTTGTTTTATTATTGGGAATAAAACAACGCAAAAAGTACGAATAAGGAAATTCGTAACAATATATTAGTCTAGACACAAACCAAAGCAAAAGTAAACAATATGCTTGATAATACTCGGTTGTAGCATGATAGTGATAAAACTAAAGTTGCTTATTTTTTTCCAAAACTAAATATTTGTATGCGAGTGTAAAAAGTGAATTTGAACTTAATTTTTGTTAATAAATATATACTTGTAACCAAATTAATCCATGCATCTTGATCTTTTTACCAAAAATGTGTGCATCATTTATTTCATACGCACTCTTTTATTGCAATTCTGTAATGAAATAATATATAATACTGCAGAAATGTTCATGACACAAATTTCACTTTTCATAATCAAACGGTTACATCGCGGATGTAGTAGCAAAGTTTCCAAATGCATTTCCAAAAATGTTATTTAAAAATTGTAACATAATGGTTGATTCAACTTCAAAGTTATTATTAATATGTTACCAAAAAGTATAAAACCGTTTCCTAATACAAATTTGCTTAAGATTTGAAAAATTTCTTAACTTTAAATAAGAAATTACAATAAAATGAACCCCCTAAGCCACTGCATTCGAGATGTAAAGATTCTAAAGAAAACACCTTCAATGGTATTAGAAAAAAAATTATTCATTGCAACAATGCAATTTTATTAAAACGTATAAAATTGCATAAAACCATTTAAGACTCTGCGAATTCCATCCTTTTGCTTTTGTATAAGAGTGTGTGGTTATAACATTTTTATCCTCTTAGCGGAGTGAAACTTTGGCATGAAGAAGAACCCACAAAGCTCGATGTTTTGTATGTATTTCGTCTAATCCTTGTTATCTCTTAGAAGTGGCTTGCAGTTGTGGTATGTTGAAGATGAGGCTACAAACGAATATGTTGGAATATGGAAGGTATTAAATATGAGGAGGAAGGCACAGTGTGAGAGAGCATGAAGGTAAAAGTAGAAGTTATTAAGTTGATATCCTTACTACTGCTAGTAGTAGAATTAAAAAAAAAATAGTATTTTATCTGTTATTATCGTAGGCTTATTAAAATGCACCGCATTCTAAGCCATGGGAAAATGGCACTAAAAATAATAATAATAATAATCATAATAACTGCATTATCATCCTCAACGGCACCATCAGCATTTTCACTACTACTATCATCATTATACAGGAACAGTATGGAGAGCATATGTTGTTGGTGTTGGTGCAAGCATACATATATATGTACTATAACAATAGCCAGCAGCGTAAACACCGAGGCATTCCTAAAAAATGCCTGAAAAATGCATTCGGAGGCAGTTTTTTGACATTCAACTATGCGTTCTCCTAACAGGCGGTCATACAGCCCATCCTTCCTCCTTCGACTGGCAAACAATTCGGTACATTTTCACATTTCGCTTGTTGAAGGAGGCCTGGAAAGAGACCCTATCTAAAGGTACAAAAAGATTCGATAGATAGTCTTGTTTCCCTTCCGAATGCAGGCTAGTCAGGATGCCCACAAGCACTGTTCCCATCTTTAAGCAGTTCCTGCGTACTAGTAGAAGAAAAAACGGATGTTCATAGGTATGAACACTTCCCTTCTTCAAGCAGTCCCATGGGCTGGCCTACTTAGCTGGTCTTCTTCTAACAGGCCTTCTTCTAGGTAGTGCAAGAGGGATTCTGTAGTTCATGACAACTAGTCTTCTGTGTATTCACAATTTGTCATAAAAAAAATCACAACATGCGGCAGTTGCGTGTTCGAATCCGGATGCTGCCGATTTAAAAAATCTATATAATGCTCAAAAATAGTGTTTATCATAGATAAAGGAAATAATAGATATAGCGCGACCATTGTCAACTTTGTTCACTAGGTGCTGTCCTGTACTGCTGTCACTTTCACTGAAGTTTCCCATAATTCTCTTTGACGTTTATTCAAAATTGTGGGAAATTTTTGTGAAAGTAATTTAACCAGGGAATAAAAAAATATTTCAAAGCCATGAGGGCGGGAGAACCCCCGTAAGACCGCCCTAAGATGAACATCCCGGAACGCCTTTTTAATCAAAAACGTCCTCGCTAAAAAAAAAACTGTAGCAACTTCTGTGGTCGCAGATGAAAAAACCGTTAGAGTGTCTGAGGACTCTCTACAAGGAACGGTAGTTGCTTGAACAGGAGGAAGAACAAATATATTAGGACATAGAGGGTGGTGACATGGCTTGGCAATTCGATGGCCATCAGATATTCTACTTTAAGTGTATACTCGTATTCTTGATATTTTTGTTGAAAATTATGTTTTCTTTTGATATGAAATTTTAGATTGTCATATTTTTGACTTTTCTTGGACCAAAAAAAATCCCATTTATTGCTTTCAACGACATCTAGAAAATTACCCATTACACAAAAATTTGTCCAACACTTGTGATTCATCTATTTATTTTAACTGTTGTTATATTGTTATTTGTTATATTGTGTTTATAATAAAGCAGTACTATCAATTATTTTGGGTAGTTTTGCTTTGGTTTGTGTCTAGACTAACATATGTTGGGAAATTTCGTATTTAATGGGAAGTTTTCTAGGTGAAGCCTGTAACCAATATTTAGTATAGTTATATATTGTAGATTCGAACCCAATAAATAGTAAATTTAGGAAAGCCAAAGTGAAAGAAGTTTAAAAAAATAATTTTTCTTAAATAAGTGTATTTTCTTAAACAAAGTAAATTTTCTGAAAAAAAAATACCTATTCATATTCTTAACCCTAGGATGTCTGAGTACATTGTAGGCGGCAAGTGACTTTACTTTTCCCCCAGTTTAGTTTCCAATTGGCAGTTGCGACTAATTGTTAGAATGTGTTATGATGCCATAAAAGAAATATTTACTACTTTTTGTTTTAAATGTTTACTGATTGATTTAATAGTTTAAAACATGTGCAGTTATTGAAAGTGAATTTTTGACTTCGATTGTGGTGAAGATATAATTAGTCAGCAGCACACCCACTGACAAACTTTTTTCATAGAGCCGTGTTCTAGGCACATGAATTTGTTACATTTTTCACTCGCCAAATCCAAAGAAGTGAATAAATTGTCACAATAAATAGCACGTCCAGTTCCTTGGAATTTTCGAGCCAAAGATTACACTACCTCGTAAGTCGCCTGCCAGTTTAGCCATATATATCTCAACTTTCAATGGATAACTGCTTTTGGCATCACAGATCTACCATACCTTTATTCTATTTTCGCCGGTTTCGATGGGATGTACTGGGTAAATCGCGTGAGGGCTCGGTAGGGATACAATTGTTCATCAATAGGGAGATTCGCTGATGGCACATAAGCACGCTTCACGTTGTCGTTTAGCATTATCCAAAGATCGTCGATAGCTGTAGATTTGCTCAATTCAGCACGATACGGTCGCGTGTTTCCATTGTCGAACCGAATGAAGCGTAAGAGCAGCTTGAACCGCTTGAGGGACATCGTAGTTTTGTAGATGTCATGGTGGGATTTGAATTGAACCTACCAGCAACCAACAATAATCCGAAAAACGCGTACAACTCACTCTGGTTTGTTTCTGTCCAAACTCTTGTAATTGAATCCGGATGGGCTATATTCCAATCCCGTATTATGCCTGATGCTTTGGGATTTGTCTCTCGAACAATTACTCTGCCCATCTCCGAGTTAACGAATATCTTGAATATATTTATCGCACTGTCAAAACGTGGCTGCATTTCTGAGGTAGACCAACTTATGGCCACAACTGAAACATTGTGTGCATGCATGCGGTATCTTGCCGGTGGATTTTTCTCCCAAACAACGCTCGACTTGGATTCGTAAAATTCGCCAACGGGTAATGTCGAAGTTACTCGAACCACATCTTCTTCGACAACTTCCTCCTCTTCTTCATTGTCACTGTCCACTACAGCATTAGCCTCAATGTTCAACTCTTCTTCAGAATCCGAAGCAACTTCATCAGTTGGGATATAATCTCCATCAGTATCATCTCCACAATCGAACGGATCGTCTTCTACATCTTCGATGCTTTCATTGCAAAAAAAGCTGCATGTCTATTTTCAATGAGGTGCTGTATCAATCTAGAAAATCGGTGACGCTGATTTAGAACCACATCGAGGTGTTTTCACACCTCATCCTCAAGTAGTTCAATCCAAGAAAGCCAAAGATCATAAAATAGGTAAAAATGCAAACCGAAATGATCAATTCAAAAGAAACACTTGTTGAGCTTTGAATAAATCTCACATGACCACGTGTACACAAGTCCTGTACACAAACATACATTCACATATTGCAATAACCGAATATGATCGATCATGTTGAAATATTTTTTGTATAGCAGCTTACATAAATAAAATAAATAAATCGTTTCCCATTACATTTCATTATCATATTGGGGAGAGCTTTTCACAACCAGTGATCTATGTGCTTTCCAGTTTTATACTCACTGATTGGGTCCTACAGTTTTACACCGATTCCGAACGGTATTTTGAGAAACATTTTCATGGCCAAACACCGCCGCGGAAAGGAAATTGTAGGTGGTCAGAGCAGGGATTGAACCCAGGATCTCATGTATAAGAGGCGCGCACACTAACCATTGCACCACCGACGGCCACTTACATACATTTCCATATATTTAATGGAGGTACAGTAGCTACACTTACCACCTTTTAACATATACATGTCAGTTTTGTCTACGAAATCAATGGAATTTATATTTTACTCGATTCATTATGATTGCAAAGCACTAGCGGTAGTTGACATAAACTATTTCCGCGTTCCGAGTCAAGGAAAAAATTTGGGGACTATTCAAAGTCAAAATGGGCCTCGAAAAGCCCAGTTGAACATCCAAGGGTTACACAAAGCACCTGTTCTTAAAAAAATACCTTACCTTAAAGAAGTACCTTTGCTTAAAAAATTAAATTGTTCTTGCCAAAAGTATATTGGGTAATAGTAATTTTTTGATGTGTTAACATCTATAGGTGCGGGTACGGCTTAAATGCACAAAGTGAACAGATCCAAACACAATTTGTCCGACTGCCCTCACACAGATTGGCCGACAGCGATGACACATTGTTTGCCGTTAAACTCCTCCGAGACGGCTGGACCGATTTGTATTAAATTTTGTGTGCATATCGGGTAGGTCTCAGAATCGGCCAACATCTATTTTTCATACCCCTAAATGAGAAGGGTGACCTACCCCTATATAGAACACAGATTTGACCGACTGCGAATCACAGTTTGTCAAACCCCTACAGTCGACGTAGCTAACGAATTTTTAGCTATGTCCCTAACTACCAGTAACTACCCGCCAGACTACTAGCAATGCTTTACACTGACGAATTTAACATGGGGATGTCATTGACGGTAGTCAGTGGCTACCCTTTGCACTACCCTGTACCATGCAGATCGCTAGTTACATGGAATTGACGAAATATCTAACAACATTGTACTAACTACTTGACTAATACAAACCACTTGATGAATTCGCCGGACCATAATGAATTAATATTATGAATAAATCTTTTTCATTATCTTCACCACATTCTTTTTCTACATTTTCAAACTTTTGAACAATTTCTTCCTTTTCTTTCTTTATTATACGTTTCATTTGTCTTTTGCTTGTCATTCTACCGTTCTAAATATTAAAATTCACTGTTTTATACTTCTAATCCACGTAGGCTGTCACGATGATATTTCTACTAATGTCTAATAGCAACTGACGCCAAAACACAAAAATAACCAAGCAACCAACAAATCATAACGGGATAACGGTTCATTACATTGTTTTTTCCTTGTTTTCATACTTATAATAATCAAAAGGCAAACTCTAGCATTACCTGTGGCCACTCAAGTAGCTAGTCAACGCTAACGAAATAACTGACTATATAGAACCACTAGCTAAGTATTAATATTATTTAAATGAAACGTCATCATATGATTGAACTCCTTTTTAAATTCTTTGTATTAACTTCATCTGTCTTCACCCTTTTCCCGTGATCCAATCGAGCTGAATCTTCGCAGGCAAACTAATGGCTACGAAAAATAAACTGTCAAAATATGGGCGGGATTGGATAGAGGGGCGTGGTACCTCCCATACAAATCACAAATTAAAAATCCATTATTTCTGCTCCTGTTAACGGTATTTGAACAAAATTGGGTATGTTGGTTAGGTTTACATATTCTAAGATCTGCTTCAAATATGGGCGGGATTGAACAAAGGGGCGTGCTCATATATTAAGAATTTATAGTGGAAAACTATGTTTTTTATGGGTTGGTTTTTTATTATTGTGAAAGGTAAGTCAAATAAAATGTAGGTGCGGAGCACTTTCAGAGCAAAGAGAATAATGACGTATTATACGTATATCAACATGAGATAGCAAGAGAGCAACGAAAATGTTGTGAACTTGTGTAGCGTATGTACGAATATTGCAATGTATGTATGTATATACAAGTGTCTGTTGCTTTGCATTCTTTGATTTTTGTGGGAATACTCGTAAAACAAAAAGTATTGAGCAAAAACATAATGACACATGTGCTTGCACTAGTCTTTAAATAATTTTAAGTATTGATGTTATTTAAATATAACGTCATCATATGATTGAACGCTGTTTTTTATATTCCAATGTAAAATTTACAAATGTGTTCATAGAAATCGAACAGGTACCGTGTAGCACAAAGGTGTTAACTCATCGCCCGTGAGTTCGAACACTCATTGGATTTTTTTTAAATAAGTACCTTTTCTTAAAAAGTAAATTTTCTTAAAATAAATTTCCGGATCTTAAAAAAGTACCTTTACTTTAAAGAGTACCTTTTTTGTGAAACATAATAACTTTTCTTGAGATAAGTACCCACTCTTAAAAATGTACCTATTCTTGAAAAGGGGACCAATTCTAATAAAAAATACCATTTCTTAAAAAAAAACATTTTCTTCAAAAAAATTCCCATTTCTTAAAAAAAAATTCTTCAAAAAAATTACCATTTCTTAAAAAATAATCTTTTCTTCAAAAAATACCTTCTCTTGAAAAAATATCTTTTCTTACAAAAATTCCTTTTCTTAAAAGTACTTTTTCTTAACACTAAAATAGTACCTTTTCTTTTCTTGAGATAATAAGCCTTTCTGAAAATAAGTACATTCCTTAAAAAAAATAACCTTTTCCCTAAAAGAGAACCGATAAAAATAATTGTTCTTAAAAATAGTTTATCATTTTACAAAAAGTATTTTTCCTTAAAGATCCATTTAAATTATCGTATTTTTCAATGGGCGCCTTAGGCGTGTTGGAACTAACTAGTACATAATATGTAACGAACTGAACTTCGTTCCAACCGTCATGTAATTTTTTCCCTGAGTCTTTGTAAAAAAGCTATTTTACATGCCTCCTACCAGGCCTTCCTGAAAGGGAAGGCCTTCTACGTGGCCTTATCTCTGAAGGCCTGTCAATATAAGGGTATTATGCAAGCCTTCTCTGCCTTTGACGCCCTATGTTGATTTGCATTTTTTGGTTGGGGCTTCTGACTACCTTAATAGGCATGCGAGCCACCACTTTTCGCTGCTGGGTAGTTTTACACTTAACAAACGCGTACAACTCACACAGAGTCACGCGATATAATTTTAATAGAACGAAACAGCAAATGAATATCATATGGTGGTAGGAAATGCAAAGTTGCTGTTAGCTGCATATGCTTAAAACGGGGTGACAGTAATAGGAATGACAGAACCAAGTCACGTGGATTTTATTTTGTGAAACGTTTGCCTTAGTGTATAACCACAATCAAGGCGATAACGTTGGTGTCAATTCAAAATACGTTGTCGATAAACGCAATCAATTGGCGTCAAAATTTGGCACCCTTGTTTACTTTTAAATTGTTGATAATTAACACAGGCCGGAAGGGCAAAAACTGCATCGACTGTTCTTCTTCCCCTATAGAATATGAATTTACAAGTCCTGTTCACATTTCTTTAAGAAATTTGAAATTATTAAATTTTAGTAGTCAGAAAAGTAGAACAACTTTTTCAACACATAATTATTTTTAAATTAAGCTGGCAACAATCTGAATTCTTGACGCCAGGGAAATAGAAAGAATTCTAATTTTTGTCGTCTACGCCATAAGCGACGTCACACGCCAGCTCTTGTTCTTCTTCCATAAGAATGCATGTACAAATTTTCAACGCCTACGTTATCGCTCCGATTGTGTTCTTACACTTATGACGACTAAAGTTAAAAATTACCAGTGTTAAAAATTAAATTTTTTAACAAAATGTTGAAAGGGTTTACTCCTCCATTCCGTACGCGTCCGCAAATAGTCTTAACCGACGACCAAATCACACTTTTTCATGTTATCCTCTAGAGTTTTCCACTCGATGAGTAATGAAGAGAGGATATTGTTGGGAAAACAAAAAAATTATGATATGATTTACAGAAATCTTCACGTATATAATTTAGATTTCCCCACTTGAGAATTTTTCCCCAAACGTATATGATAGGTAGCAGAAAAGTAAGTAAAGTCTACAACAAATTATTAATTAGAATAAATGTACCAAATAGTATAGAGAAAAAATTACATAAATTACCGGGGAGTACATAATCTGCGCTACGAATTACACAGAGTATTTTAAAGCGCACCATAAAAAAATAAAGTATACCTAAAAATACATAATGTGTACCAAAAAAAGTACATTATGAACTAGAAAGTTCGTTTTTACGTTAAATGTAAAAAAGTACATCAAAAGTACCCATGAATACATGAAAAGTACCCAAAAGTCATAAATAGTACCAATATAGTACATAAAGTGTACTAACAGTACCGAGAAAGTACATAAAATACTTCCGAAATAGTTATTTTATTTTTTTAAGTACTGTTTTCAGTACTCTATTTACTTTTTCGGCCCTTGGTGGTGCAACACTACCTAGTACTTAGCCATGAAAAACCTTCCCAAAATACCGTTCGGAACCGGTGTAAAACTGTAAACTGGAAAGCCCACATCTCACTGATTGTGAGAAGCTCTCCTCAATCCCTTCATGGGATGTTATGGGGACACCATTTTTTTTTTCTTTTTTTATGTACTTTTTGGTACATTTCATGTACTCTTTTTGTTTGCAATACATTCTTTGTATACTTTAGTAATCACAGTGTACTTATGTTGGTATATATTTTGTACTATATTTAGTGCAATACATACTTTTCGGTAAAGTTTTTGGTACACGGTATGTACTTTGTGGTACACATTGTGTGCTGTTTTTCTACACTTTGTGCACTTTATGCAACACTCTATCTACTTTTTGGTAGACTTTAGGACACTTTGATACAATATAAAGTATAAGATTTCTAGTACAACTAATCTGCTTGTTGTCGCTGTTCATATACCTTTTGTGTACATTTGTTAATATTACCAAAATATTTATCTTTTTCACTATAAAGGGGTTTAAGGCCAGTGTGAGCAGTTAGTTGTTGCACCACCCACGAATTTCACTTATACGTAAGGAATCAAGAGTTGTTTTGCTGCACGCTTTCGCACCTACTCAAGAGCGCGTGCGTTTAAATTTAAATTTCGTAAGAACTCGCGTGCGTATGAGTTTCTTACAAGTAACGACCTACGACCAGCAGTTTGCGTTCGGAAACATACGACGCGTACCTCGCGAGTGGTATTTTGAGCAATGAGAGGGATTTTATGTGCACACCAGCGTGTAATTCCTATGCCCAATTAGTATACAACTTAAAACCATGTTAGACTACACTGTGATAATTTTTGACCCGAAAAAAAATGAACTTTGCAGAATCCTGTTTTAACTATTAGGGGGGAGTCCCCTGAGTGCGAAAGTACATTTGGAAGTGTCAGATTGGCTCCAGTTTTTGAGAAATCGGTATATATGGATATAGCTAAGTATGCGCTATTTAAACAAATTTTAGCCGGCCATAGGCCAATTTTTTTTTTGGCCTACAAGGGCTTAGAAAGCTTATTAAAATAGAAAAAACAAATGTTTGCGCTCGGTCCAACTTCTTGAGATATGGCTTTTAAAGCTTGAGTATATAATTGGCCATATCTCACACATTTATAGTCCGATCTGGTTCCGGTGTATATCTTTACAAATACCATTAAAAACTCTTTAAATCTGCATATAAATATATTACATTTTTATTCTGTTGTTCGACCTTTTCCTTATCAATAAATAATCAATATTCTTCGAGCTTGAGGTCAGATTTGCTGTAGTTATATTTATTTTCCTCGATATTTCGCTACTCCTTTGTGTAGCATCATCAGGAGATATAAACAATATAGTGAAAATAAATATAACTACAGCAAATCTGACCTCAAGCTCGAAGAATATTGATTATTTATATTACATTTTATTAACCCATTGGGGACAAATTTAAAAAATACGATTTTTTAACCTCACTTTTTTGCTAAAAATCTGATTTTCTCAAAAAACAGCCCTAGTAAACCTATTTTCTACCTAGACTCAGGTTGTAGGCAACACTTCAGGCTTTGTTTGAAGGTATAATACTTCGCATTAACCCTTCTAAGACCGGAGATCTATCTATCACAGTGCTATCAGTGCAAATGAAACGATTTGCGGAGAGATAAATGGAAAGAAACTGTGTTGGAATTATGGACCTTTCAGTGTGTGTTGGTATTTAGGGATCTTCGCTCGATACCAATTCGCATGCGTAAATTACATAATTGAGTTTGTATATACAGTTGAACCTTGATTAAACGTTTTTCTCGGGACCGCAACCAGAACGGATAATCGAAAAACACGGTCGATAGAGCTTTTAAAAAACACAAACTTTGTTGATTTCATTTACTTTTATTGAGATCATATGAATTTCCTCCTATTCATTTGAATCGCACTGCAGATAACTTTGTAAAACAAATACAAATTTTGATATAAAATATTCTTGTAACGTAGTTTGACTTTTCGTGACTGCCTGTTATTTCAGAAGATTAGTTTGTATGCGATGTAATTGCATTAAGTCTGGCTCCGAAATACCTGCGCAATTATTATTTTCGAGAAACCCCAACAGAACACTACTTACCACTATCGCTTGAGCCAAGTTGGAGGTTTCTAGGGTACTCCCAGCGTCGAATTCTTCGGAATCATTCACAGGCTCACATTCTTGGCTTTGGTTGGCCATATTTATTATGTCGGCATCCGATACAATAGCAGATGGTGCGCATCAGTATCACACTCCATCCACTTTAAGAAAGCATCAAATACAAATCCAGGTGGCATTACCATATCTGATTGTATTACGGTTTCATAATTTAACTCATTTTCGTCATTTTGGGATAGTATGATATTCCACACATTACGTAAATCTTGTGGTGTTACGTTGCCCCAGGACATTGCAGCTGTCCATAAAGCTGTCTTAATATTCAAGGACTTAACAAACTCAAGTCTACTTTCTGCTCCCACACGTTTTTGGACAATTAGTTTACGGTAATGGGATTTAAAACTTCGAATTGCACCTTGATCCATCGTCTGCATTAAGCATGTGCAATTTGGTGGAAGATATTTTATTATAACATTTTCAGATACCATGAGGATTACATCCGGATGTGCTGGATAGTTATTTAATATCAATAGAACTTTGCACTTTTTATCGAAGACAATACTTTGAAAATGTCCTCTTACTTCTAGCGCAACATTTTTCTTAAACCACTCCAGGAAAAGCTCGTGTGTTAGACATGCTCTCTTATTGGATTGATAAATCACAGGAAGGTTGGAAACATTCTTTAATGCTCTTGGATTGACACTTTTTTCAATTACCATCAATTTGCATTTGTGTGTCCCAGCTGCATTTCCACAAAGGAGAGCTGTGATTGCCTTCTCCCTAATCATTTCGCCTAAAATGCTACATTACATTTCAGTTAATGCCAAAAAATCACTCGATTTCTGATAACTTACCTGAAATCGGAGTTCCCTTGAGTCTTCCTTCTCGAAACCATTCATATATTGCGGAGTCAACTTTTGGATTTTCTGATTTCTGTAGTGTATGTCTTTTTTTCAAACCTTACATGGAATCACTTTCCGAGAAACATTTTAAAATTGTTTCCTTATCTTTTATCAAATCACGTACAGTTGTTTTGCCAACACCATATTTTTCTGATATCAAAGTTACTGGCATGTTATTGCGATAATCTTCAAGTAAGTCTATTTTTTCTTTAATTGAGAGAACTTTTCTTGCTCTTTTTTCTTATTTATTTTTGGTGGAGCCATTTTCAAACACTATGATGCTGAACGATCAAATTTCAATTACAGACTGCATGATATTTGATGAACCAACCCAAACTTCAAATAAACATAAGGGGGAATCCCTGAATTTAACATTTCTCTATCATTTGTGTGCTGAACGGATAACAGAGGTAAATACGGTTAATAGAGGGAACAAATGAAAGCCCGGATAATATAGGTAAACTACGGATAATAGAGGCACAAAGCAATCGAACAGCTTGCCGGTTCACAGATGTAGCCGCTTAATAGAGGCACGGATAATCGAGGCTCAACTGTACATGATTGATGATCTACCGATAGTATCAGTTCAGTCACAGTAATTATGCGTATGATGATGAAATTGTCACGATGTTCGAAACTAGTCATGCCAGTGAGTGAGCTTAACTGCATTGTCTATTATTTCCAACAAAACCCAACCACTTTTCAATTAGAAAAATATTGCTGATCTTGTAAGCTTGTAGTATGAATTTCTCATACCTTAACTAAAAAACTCACTTCGTTTGGAAAGAAATCGTGCGACCTTTCTGTTTTTGCTTTACAGTATCAATTTTGAAGACTCACTGACAAAACTGAAATGACAAACCAGATACAGCAGTTATAAAATAAAAATAGAATAAACGAAAATTAAAAATTTCAAACAAAAGTAAATTATTCTACGATCACAATCAGAGAACTGATTTGTCTACCCTTTTTCTTTGATTTTTTTTTCGCTACATTATAAATACAACCGTGAATACATCACTTTTTTTTCAAGAAAATCAAAAATGTGGAAACTCTAGCAGATCTGTCAAAATATTTTCTGAAAATTGTTCTTTCAAGTTGAAACTATTCCATTCGCTTTGGGTAAATGAAAATTTGGACATAACCAACGACTTCATAGAGTAATCACGTATATCTAGAGCTGTCATTGTTCTCATCTGACATTTCCTTTCACACTATTCGTGGTGCGGTTGGTGCGATAGACCATACACGAATATAGTATAGACATATTTATTCTCTCATCTGACGTTTCATTTCACAGTCTTCGTCGTAGGTTTGTGGATATGAGAGAAATTAAACTTAAAATTAACTTACACCAGGTGGAGATACAAAATATGTTCACTTAACTTTTTTTATGTCGTTTTGGTATAGAACTGAAAAAATTTAAATGTATTTTGCACTTTTTTTGTTGACTTTTATCGTTGGTGTACATTTGTATTGTATTTCACACAACTAGTTTGCCACAAAAACACGAAATTCGGTTGTTGTTCCTTTGTTGGACGTTGTTTACTATTCCATCGATCTGGTATTATTGAATGTATGTTTTCCACCATCCAATGTTTACTTGCAACCATACCTATGGCGTTTAATTTTTTGGGTGAATAAATGTGTCTATACTATATTTGTCTATGCGATAGACAGTTATTTGACGTCAATAGGCTTAAACCGGGATTACAAAAATTGCTGACTTAAACTTTTCATGTCGCTTTGATGGAAAACTGAAATTTATTTGAATTTATTTGAATTTGAATTTTGATGACCGAAAAATGTTCATGACTTGTAAGCTTGTAGTATGACTTTCTAATACTTTAACCAAAAACTGAAATTTAAATGTATTTGTGCCTTTTTTGATATATTTTATTGTTAGTAAATATTTGTGGTGTATTTACACAAAATATTTTAACGCACAAATCGAAATGCCGTTCCTGATTTATTGTTGGATGGTTTGAGCCATTTGCTCTATCTGGTATTATTAAAGCAATACTTTCCAACATCGAACCCCACCAATTGACATCAATTTACTGATAGAGCTGGCGTCTCTATACGTCAATACTCTATGTCTGCAATAGTCTAACATGGCCTATAGAAAAGCTTACAATATACGAGTAGTTTCTATAATTCTATCAAATTCATGAGGCTGTTGATTTCTATCATCCCACTCCTACACCCCTTTGATAGAAACCTATTGTTTTCATATAAAATTAAGAAAAAAATTAAATTAATGTTGCATCATGAAAATGCATTAAATTTAAATGTTATTGAACGCATAACATCAACATAAACAATGATACAGCAACAACCGAGAATTATTAAATAGTTTTACAATATGAACACAATAGTACAACATACATTAGCATTTGTAGTAAACATAACAAATAATAATAATAACAATAAATATGAATACGATACTTTCATTCTCATAAAGGGTGTCTCAGTAAGGTTGCACTTTCTAAATTTAGTGTCATGTTTTTTTGTGCAAGTGACAACTCTGAAATTTGGCACCTGTGACATATTTATGACATTTAAATGGAGCGCTTTACGAACAAACAACGCGTATAATTGTGCAAACTTATTACAAAAATTTTGAAAGTTATGCTGAGGCCGCTCGCAAACATCGAAGAATTTTCAGTCGAGAAATTGCAACCATTCGAAAAGTGCTCAAAAAATTTTAAGAAACTGGGTCGATTATGAACAGTAGGACCGCTGAGCGTCAACTTACCGGTCGGTCTCTTGAAAACATAGCTGTTGTAAACGAGAGTGTCGCCGAAAACCCGAAAATATTAATTCAGCATCGTTCTCAACAGCTTTAAATTTCACGAAGCACTACGCAGCGAATTTTGACAAAAGACCGCCTCCACCTTCATGCGTACAAAATTCAACTTATTCAGGAGCTCAAATCAGAAGACCATGGAAGTCGCCGGCATTTCGTTCAATGGATAATGGACCAAAGTGAAGTCAATGTATAATTTACTCCGAAGGACCACATTTCCATTTGAAGGGCTTCGTGATTACATAAAATTGTCGAATTTGGGGCTCAGAAAATTCTCATGCAATCCATGAGAAACGAATACACCCACAACGAGCAACTGTCTGGTGCAGATTTTGGTCAGGCGGCGTGATTGGACCTTACTTTTTTGAAGATGAGTACGAAATTGCAGTGACTGTGAACGGCATTCGTTACAGGCAGAGTTCGTATTTACCCCCCCATGTGTAACCCATACACATTGTCGTGGGGAATGTGTAACGAATGTTTACCCATTACCCACAGGGTATGGGGAAAATAATGGGTAGCTACCCACGAAAATGAGGAATTACCCATCACGATTACCCACTACCCTCAGGGCAATAGGGAAAATAATGGGTAGCTACCCACGAAAATGAGGAATTACCCATCACGATTACCCACTACCCTCAGGGCAATAGGGAAAATAATGGGTAGCTACCCACGACAATGGGGAATTACTCATCACGATTACTTATTACCCTCAGGGAAATGGGGAAAATAATGGGTAGCTACCCACGACGATTGGTAATGGGTTACCCAGAGTAACCCATCCCCATTTTTGATCGAAAATACCAAAAAATTAGGAAAAATCTCAATATCTCGGAAACGGATCGTCCAATCTAAGGGGTTTTCATGAACTGCTCCAATTCGTATGGAAGAATTTTTTTCGAAAAATCTCTAAAATAAGAAAATCGCTAAAATAAAAAAGTGGCTATACCTCGAAAACCATGCGTCCAATCGAAAAAATAATTAAACTAATAAATTTTACCTCCAAAAGAGGCTTTAATCAATGGGTGTCTCCAATACGGCATCACTTTCTTTTTAAATCGCTAGAAACAAAATTTTTCAAACAAAAAATCGCCAAAACGCCCTCATGTTTATATCTCGAAAACGGAGCGTCCAATCGAAAAAATAACCAATTTTTGCTTATTTCTAAGAGGTTTTCATAAAGTGGTCCAACTCGCATGGAACAATTTTTCTTCCAAAAATCGCCAAAATAAGAATATCGCTAAAATAAAAAGGTGGCTATAAATCGAAAAAAAATTGATGCAATATTGGAGAGGTAAAATTTTATTTATTTTTTCGATTGGACGCACCGTTTTCGAGTTACAGCTACTTTTTTATTTTAGTGATTTTCTTATTTTGGTAATTTTTGGAAAACAAATTGTTTCATACGAATTGGACCACTTCATGTAAACCCATTAGAAACCCGCAAAATTGATTATTTCTTCGATTGGGCGCTCCGTTTCCGAGATATATAGATTTTTCCTAATTTTTTGAAATTTTCAATCAACAATGGGTACGGGTAACCCATTACCAATCGTCGTGGGTAGCTACCCATTATTTTCCCCATACCCTGTGGGTAATGGGTAAACGACCGTTACCCATTCCCCACGGCAATAATAATGGGTTACCCTGGGTAACCCAGGGTAACTCATTACCCACGAAATACGAACCCTGGTTTCAGGAACATGATGACGGAGTTCTTGTGGCCTGCACTGGACGCCATCGATCTGAACGACATGTGGTGTTAGCAAGACAGCGCCACCTGCGACACCGCCCATGAAACAATCCAGAACAAATTATCTCAAGAAATTCTGATGTTAACTGGCCACCAAGATCATGCGATTTAACGCCGTGCGATTTCTTTCTTTTTGGATTTGTGAAATCCTGGGTTTATGCGAATAAACCGTAAACAACTCCTGAGCTTAACTCCGAGATCCAATGCGTCATCGGTGAGATACACCCACATCTCTGTGACAAAATCATGGAAAATTTCATCAAAAGAGTAGTGGCCTGTCATCTATACTATTCCATACTTAATCGAAACATGTATTCTTTACAATCCAATACAACATCACAACTATATCAAAAAATGTGTGATTTTGTTTAAAATCAAAAAGTGCGTTCTTACTGAGACACCCTTTATAATGAAAACATATTTATGAATATTTGTGAATAGGTACGCAGGAAGGTTTGGAAGTCAGTCCAAAAGCCAATATTTTCTTGTATGTCTTGGTTAAAAAAAATAAATGGTTTCCCATTACATCCCTAGAAGGAATTAGGGAGAGCTTCTCACAACCAGTGAGCTGTTCGCTTTCTAGTTTATACTCACTGATTGGGAACTACACTTTTACACCGGTTCCGAACGGTATTTTTGAGAAACATTTTCATGGCTAAATACTCGATAGTGTCGCCGTCACTATGCGAGGTGACCGCCGTCGAAAGAAATTTTAAGGTGATCAGAGCAGGGATCGAACCCAGGATCTCCAGTACAAGAGGCGTGCACACTACCCATTGCACCACCGACGGTCTTGGTTGGTTGGTTGAAAAGGCTGCAAGACAGCACGCTGTCCAGCACACTGAGGCTAAAGAAGCCCATTGTGATACCTGCAGTTTCCTCTATAGCAACTATTGACTAGCCGTCTAGCCAATTTGCCCGTTCATAGAATTTTTCTATGAGACCTACAGGAATATCCTGTAGTTCCGAATATCCTACTTCTCAGTCCTGCCAGGGCAGGGCAATCCAAGAGAAGGTGTTTTGCCGTTTCCTCGTCCTTTTCCATGCAGCATCTACAGAGAGTAGAGTTTCTCTGTCACAATCTTAGAGCGTGTTTTCCTACAAGACAATGTCCAACCTGCATCTCGGCAAGTTAAGTAGTTGCCTAGTCCTCTTCCTGTCCACCTGTGGCCAAAGGACCATGGCTTGATTGCAAGTTGAAGTAAGTCTCCACTTGTCCTTGAACATATAATCGGTCCACAGCCTGATCTGCAAACGCATACTAAAACCTTCTTTTGCCCGAAGAACCTGTGCCGTAGTACCCTGTCTAGCTAACGCATCCGCTTCGCAATTGCCTGGAATGTCCCTGTGTCCCGGTACCCAGATGAGACTGATTTCAAAATACTCTGCCATCACCCTAAGTGGTGACTGGCATTCTTTCACCCTCAGGGACGTAGCAAACATGGCTTTCAGGGATTTTATGGCAGCCTGGCTGTCTGTGTAGATACCTACTCTCCGGAGGGTTGTGACACTACTTTCCAGTAGTGCAGCAAACTCCAGTATGACGGTAATTTCCGCTTGAAATACACTACAGTGATCAGGCAGGTGGAAGGAGATATTTACATTTAAGTCCGGTTAATGGACCCCATAGCCTACTTGCTCGTCCAAGTTTGATCCATCCGTGAAAAATCTGATACTACTGGTGTCATCTTCCAGTGACTTTTCCCAGGTATTCCTGTTCGGAATAGATGTCCTTAGATTTGTCGCTGGTAGAAGGTAGAGGATACAGTAGTCCGTTTTTACGGGAACAGAGTTGATCCGGTGTAGTAATTTAGTGTGTCCGGAATGCCCCGATATCAAAACGCCACAATCTCTGATTCTCACCAGGAATGTAGCGGCTGCCGATTTGGCCATGATATCAGGAGTACAGATGTTCAGGATAGCACTAAGTGCAGTGCCTGTTGTCGTGCCTATAGCCCCACTAACGCTAATCAGTGCTGATCTTTGCATTTTCATCAAGGAATTCAGAATATATTTCTTGTGGAGGGACCTCCACCAAACTACGATGCCATAGGGAAGTATTGGTCAGACTATTGTCGTATAAATCCACATGGTGATCTTAGGAGACAGTCCCCAGCGCTTTCCTATCGCTCCTTTACAGCAGTAAAAAGCAACATATGCCTTTTTCACCCTTTTATACTCATTCGGTTTCCAAGACAGTTTTCTGTCGAGAAGTATTCCCAGATAATTTACCTTTTCCGTCAACTGTAATTGCACCCCATTAACTGACGGCAGTTCAAATGCGGGTATTTTATATTTCCGGGAGAACAATATAAGCTCGGTTTTAAGTGGGTTAAGAGTTCGAAATCAAACTAAGTAGGCTGGTTGTACGAATGCTAAGTAAATTGAGGTTTCTACTCGTACAGATGATAGTAATATCATCGGCATAGGCAAAGACCTAGCACTCGGTCCGGTCCAATTCAAGAAGCAGTTGATTGACAGAAGTTAACCATAATAGTGGAGACAGAACTCCCCCCCCTGCTGTGTCCCCCTGTTAACGTTCTAGCAATTGTAACACCACCCCATTCAGCTTTGACGGATCTTTCCATCAGAAGCTTTCCAATTAGGCGTGTCACTAAGCGGTCGACTCCTAGAATCTGTAACGACCTGAGTATCGCCGAAGGTTGAATGTTATTAAAGGCTCCCTCGATGTCCAGGAAGGTCCCAAGAGCGAAGACCTTATTCTCAAGAAAGTTTTATATTTGCTGGCCAATAGAGTGGAGAGCCGTCTCAGCTGTCTGCCCTTGATATAGGCATGCTGAAAACTCGATAGTAGATTCTGTGGAAGATTACTTCTAACATGAATGTCCAGTAACCTTCCAAATGTCTTAAGAACAAAGGATGATAGACTGATTGGTGTAAAGGCATTTGGTTTGACATGAGAGCATTTTCCCACTTTCGGGACGAAAACCACTTTGATTTGCTTCGAAATGCTAGGAATGACTCCCAGCATTAGGCAGCTCCTGAAGATTGCCTCCAACCAACTACAAGATATGTGTTACATCTTTGAAAATACGGCTCTGCAGAAAGACCACTATGAGCATTAGAACATATCCTGAAAAAACTATGTAACCAAGTATGCGTGACTATTAAACATTAGAGTACATATTCCTTCCCGATCAATGTTGGCAATCACTATCCGATTATTCGGTTAAAATTGATTACTCTTATATAAATCCCAGTTGCATCTTATTGCTTTCAGAGTATGTATATTTTAAATCCTTGAATAATGTCTAGGATTTGGTGTCCAAAATGGAGGCATCGACGGCCAAGTTGTAAATGTTTCTCTACATTTAGCAATGTTTTTCTTCCAGCACGACTCTAACACAACAAATGTTCCGTCAAGTCGCAATCGACTTTAAATGGTACCAACACTCATTTGATCGGATGATCCTATAGTTTCCATATCAAATAATACAAATGCTCTCAACCAACAATTGCAATTTGTGATGCAATTAACTGATGTTAATGATGCTTTGAAAAATCACTCAATGTATAAAATATGCGCTTGAATTATTAATATCAAATGCGAAAAACATATGAATTAACAACAATAATAAAATTTAATTGTTATGTATTTTTTTTTTATTATTACAAAATAAATTGCTCTATCTTTCCTATACTTTATATCGTAACTCTCAATTCAGTTTATATTTAAGGTCATTAAATTTAAAACATTTAGTTGCTTCACATTTTTCATTTTATATTTAACAAATTTATTTTCATTTCACTTGCTTTTGACGCACGGTTGGTTGTGTGCACCTCGTGCAATTCTGCCATGCCACGTTTTCCACGTATGTTGTCATGCAACATTTAATTCGTGTTGCATGTGGATTGGCGTACGTAGTTTTTGGCAGGTACGAACACGTATTTTGTTGCCACTATGTGCCTGTTGTTGCTGCTGCAGCTACTGGTGCTTTGCTGATTGTTGCACTTGCAACATTAACACGCACCAGAATGCGGTAATTGTTAGTGTAATCTCAGGAAATTAAGGGAATTTCTTCAACGTTGAAGAGCAACCAACACATACGATTGTTACGTGCAACGGATGGGAAAATATTCATAAATCATATTATTGGCTGGCAGAGAGAGATGTAATATTAAGTTTCTTTCAACTGAAAAATTACAATTAAATAGGAAGAGTTTGTTTAAATATTATAAAAAATCACTTTTATTTGTTAACAAATCACATGTGAATTGATGCCTGATTAAATCAAAATCAAAATTTAACTCAACAAATTTTGTCGAAAGATATTTGTAACAAGTTTCTTCTGGTTGCTGGGATCATAGATTAATTTATATAAAGATTTGTTATTCGTCTCATCTGACGTTTCTCGTTGCGCTTCTTTAACGTGGAAACGAACTTTTGTCAGCTGTGTTGTTGTTTAATTTCAACAACTTCTGCGACCATCGAATAAAATCCTCCATTTTTAGTTTTGTGATTTCAGTGTGAACAGTAAATATTGTAAAGTTATACAAATGTTGTGGCCGTCGGTGATGCAATGGTTAGTGTGCGCGGCTCTTGTACATGAGATCCTGGGTTCGAACCCGGCTCTGACCACCTTCAAATTTTCTTTCGGCGGCGGTCACCTCGCATAGTGACGGCGACACTATCGAGTATCTAGCCATGAAAAAGCTTCTCAAATTACCGTTCGGAATCGGTGTAAAACTGTAGGTCCCAATCAGTGAGTGAAAACTGGAAAGCGCACAGCTCACTGGTTGTGAGAAGCTCTCCCTAATCTCTTCATGGGATGTAATGGGAAACCATTTATTTATTGTTTTATACAAATGTTACAATAGGTTAATTTATTTGTTGTCTGATTCAATATTCTGTCCAGAAGTCCTGGGGATTTGTTAAGAGCTTGTACTCGGCGAGTTATGCTAATGCCGTCATTTCCGCTGGACAGGAATCCCAAGTCTCTTTTACTTTATCCCACAGCCCGTTTACGTCTTTTAAAGCATCTGGGTACTTGGCGCGCTGAGATTTTATGCATTTTATGTAACTGTAAGTTTTCGATCGGGTTTAAGTCCGGTGACTGCGCTGGCTATGTATGTATGGAACTTTTAGGGTCGCTGTCATGCTGACAAATCACTCATTCAGTAGCAAGACTCGTTTTCTCTAGCAGCTGGCAATTTATTTTGCAGAAATGAAAGAAACTGTTCACTTTTCATAATAGCGGGTCCGCCAAATTACTTTTTTTTTTGAAAATGCTATAAAAAAAAACTACTGAATATTTTCTCAAATTTCATTTAGTATTTGAAAGTACAACCCTTCCGGTTAATAATGGAAAATAATTTCATTCAAATGGCTGCCTCGGCTGGCCATGCAATAGCCTACACGATCGGTCCAAATTTTAAGCACATTATCGATTGTGTGCAGCTGTATTTCACCAATGGCTTCACGAATATTGTCCTTTAAAGCGTCAATTGTCTCTGGCTTGTGGGCGTAACACTTATCTTTGAGGGCACTCCACAAATAATAGTCCAACGGTGTCAAATCGCAGCTCCGAAGTGGCCAAACGACATCAGCTCTGCGGCTGATAATGCGATCTTCAAAAACAGCGGCTGATAATGCGATCTTGAAACCAAATGTTGCCAATATCCTCCTCTTCAATTTTTGTAAACAAAAATTTGTTCAACATGGCCCGATAACGATCACCATTGACTGTAACGGCCACTCATTGCCCAATTATGCCTCTGGACCAAAATCCGCACCAAACAGTGACTCGTTTTGGGTGCATCGGCTTTTCAATGTATGCGTGCGGGTTTTCTGTGCCCCAAATGCGACAATTTTGCTTGTTTACATACCCGCCAAGATCAAAATGAGCTTCATTTGAAAAGATAATTTTTTTTGACAAAATCGGCACCTTCTGTAAGTCGTTCGCAGGCCCACTTAGCGAAGCGAAAACGCATTGGATGGTCAGTTGGCTTCAACTCCTGAACCAATTGGACTTTGTATGGCGTCATACCAAGTTCTTTATGCAAAGTTCGTCTCAATGATGTCTCCGAAATGTTCAGTTGTTGAGAACGACGGTGAATTGATGTTGATGGCTCTTCACGCACACTTTCTGCCACAGCAGCAATATTCTCGGGTGTACGCACTATTTTTGGCTTTTCACACTTTGGTTTATCGATGAGGATGCCAGTTGCTTTCACTTTTTTCACAAGATAACGAACATACGGAGCTGACGGTGCTTCTCTTCTTCCAAAATCCGTACGCAATTTTCGCACACATTCTGCAACATTACCATGATTTTCAAAGTAATGTCGCAATATTTCCCAGCGTTGTTCAAGCGTATACACAACCATATTCGTTCAGCGGAAGGATAAAACTAATTATCTGTCAAATCAGACATGAGCTAAATGTTACCATTCACGAAATAAGCACTAGTGGGAAAAAAAAACGTTAGATGGCGGACCCTTTACCTTCAATTTTAACCAGACAACCTACTCCATTCTTCGTAACACATCCAAATACCACTATGGATCCACCACCATGTTTCACGGTTGGTGATACTACAATCGGGGTAGTAGTATTTGGATCTTTGGTCCAGTATCAAGCACGACCATCGGACTAAAATCGATTGACTTTAGTCCCATTAGCACATATAACCTTAAACACAAGGCGTAATTGTATTTTTATTATACAAAACGTGTCGAATTTAATACTTTACCTTCTTCCAGTCCGCCTCAGTCCAGTTTTCGTGGACCTGGCGAATTCTTTACGAAGCTTTATATTATTTTTTGATAAAAATAGGTTATTTTTCTTCTCTGCACCCTTAACACCCAATCTTTTGAGACTTCGACGAGCAGTCCAATCACTGGGGTCAATATTTAATGTTTTTAGTGCCGCAAATGGAGTAATTGTATTGTCACTTGTCACTAATTTTAGCAAATGACGACAAGTGCAATCGTCAGTCTTTCTTTCTGGGGTGTCCAGGTGCAGTAGAAATTTTAATATTTTTCTTCCGTTTTATTCTCTGGATCGTCATATGACTCACATTAAACCTTTTTGCAACGTTCGGAACAGAATTATTATTGTTTAATAATTTCATGATTTTCACTCCTTTAGATGCTTCAACGTCTGATCAGCACAGGACAATAATGAGCAATTGAAAAAAATCGCTTGAGGTGTCAGGGGACCCCCGGTTGGAACGAAGTTCCTCTCGCTATATATAATGTACTATTTAGTTCAAACACGCCTAAGGCGTCCGTTGAAAAATGCGATAATTTAAATGGATTTTTAAACAAACTTTAGACGAACTTTTTTTTTCGAAATTTTTTTTTTTACAGAAAGTATGTTTTTGTAAAAAATTATATTTTAGGTCATTTGTAAGAATATGTAGCTATTATGTTTTCCCGAAAATATGTTGTTTTAAAGAGAGGTTGTAACGTGGTTTTGTCGAGGGCTGAGGTAAGCTCAGTCATGCCAGAGTCTTTCGTTAGGATCCACCAAACCTTTCGAAATAAGAACAGAATAGTTTACCCTTTTCGGGGGTTCGAATTCAGATTCTTTATTGATATTTAATTTAGAAAGTAATTTGATTTACAGGAATAACATCAACTGCTTCACTCGGTAAGAACACTCCTCTTATCTTGAGAACACTCGTCTTGGTTGACAACACTCTTCTGGGGGCACTTGTCTCGGCTTGACAACACACTTCCGGGAATATTAGCATTGGCTTGAGAAATCGTCTGGAGCAGGTTGCGGACTAGTAGATTCTAAAATGATCGGGAACTAGGTGTCTTGCACATACGATTATTCGGATTCGCTGCGTGGATCGGAATCGGATATGCTGGTTCGGTATATGCTTTACATGTCCGGTTAGAACGGTTCGGTATCGGTTAACATTGGCTGAGTTACAAGGGAACAGTGAGCCGAGGCCCTGTGTAGGAACAGTGAGCCGAAACCCCTGTGTAGGAACAGTGAGCCGAAGCCCCATTGTATTTACACCGTTTTGCTAAAAAACGGATCCCAAAATTGCTCCTGTCCTTTGCAGAACGAGAGCCCCAGGTAAAATGCTATAATCTTATCTGGTTGTGGCCTCGGAGGCGCCGACTTGAGTCTAGTCAACCTTAACACTAAGTACCATTGGTGTTGTAACGCAAATGTGACTTGTGTGGCCATTAAAACTAGTTCGCTGCTAATATGTACACAACGTCGACAGAGCTTGTGTGTTTGTCAGTGAGTGTGACGGTAGACCAGGGACGTACGCGGGTGTGAATGGAGGTGAGTGCTTATTATTATGTGGGGACGGATCATGACCTCACGTTACAAGTTACTTCTTTCATTAAAAGCAAATGTTATTTTTTAAAAAAGGTACTATTTATGATCTTTTTTACAAAGAAGAACTTTCTTAAGAACACGTACTTATTTTCAGAAAGGCTTCATATCTCAAGAAAAGAAAAGGTATTATTTTATTTTTGATGAAAGGTACTTTTAAGAAAAAGAATTTTTTAAAGAAAATGTACTTTTTTTAAGATAAGGTATTTTTTTGAAGGAAAGGTTTTTATAAGAAATGGGAAATTTTTCCTTTTTAAATAATAGGTACATCTTTAAGAGTAGGTACTTATCTCAAGAAAATTTATTTTGTTTCACAAAAAAGATACTCTTTAAAGAAAAAATTGTTTTTTAAGAAAAGGCAATTTGTTGTAAGAAATTTACTTTTTTAAGAAAAGGTACTTATTTCAAAAACTTATTTTTTTTAAGAAAAGGTACTTTCAGTAAGAAAATTTACTTTTTTTTATGGAAAGCCTTTAAGTTAAGGTTTTTTTTAAGAAATGGTACTTTGTTTAAGAATATGAATAGGTTATTTTTTGAGAAAATTTACTTTTTTACGAAAAGGCAATAATTTAAGAAAATTATCTTTTTTTAAACTTCTTTCACTTTGGCTTTTCTAAATTTAAATTTTCAAAACTACTATATATACTAAATATATACAGGCTCCAGCTAGAAAACCACCCATAAAACAAGAAATTTCTCAACAGACACAAACCAAAGCAAAAGTTAACAATATAGTTGATAATAGTGGGTTGTAATATAATAGTGTTAAAACAAAAGTCGTTTAATTTTTTTTCATATAGCCCCCATCCCGTAACGTGCGATAAGGAACGTCGTTCCAAAAATAACAGAAAATTCATGTGCTACGTGATGGTTACATTTGAGTTTCTGGATCTTTAAAGAGTTGAAGAGAGTGCAATATTGTAACATTGAAGAGAGCCCGTAATTGTAACATTGGGGTTTGATTAAATATTACGCTCTTAGAAACATATAATTATACATATGTATCAATTTTGTATATTTAGAGATCATATCAAAGTAAAATTCAATAAAATGTTTTCGTTCTAAAGATAAACAATGCTAAAAATTAAAGTTTTAAACTTTTATTGTGGGGAAGCTGTTACAATTTTGCTCGTCGCTGTATATTTAAAATGTAGGTGTCACCATTTTCCATTTAGACTGCTGGCAAACGAACTCAAGTTATATTGAAATATTTTTGAATTCTATCTAAGTAAAGGGTGTCTCAGTAAGATTGTACTTTTTAAATTTAGTGTCATGATTATTTTGTCCATGTGACAATTCTGAAAGTTGGCAGTTGTCACACATGTTTACTCCGATTATTATAATTGGAGCACTTTATGAAAGAACAACGCCATATAATTGTACAAACTTATTACCAAAATTTGGAAAATTATGCTGAGACCGCTCGCAAACTTCGTACACTTAAAGAAAAAGCTTCATCATATTTATGAATTTGTTCCTTAATTTGATGAACCAATTCCCCCTTTACCAACCAACGGCACATTTCCTTGAACTGATGAAGAACATTTCATCAATATTTCATCAATCGTTTACACTCATGCAACGACAATGCAAATTTTTCACCATTTTGAAGTGAACTGTCAGCCAATTTGCCGTACATTTTTCATCAATTATATGTAAGGTTGTCATCAATTTGATGTAAGTTTGTCATACATTTGGTGTAATTTGTAATTTATGTAAATTGTTTGTTAATGAGTAGCCAAACCCTTTTGACTATTTTTCATCCTCAAAAATCCACAATAACAGGGTACAAGACCACATAAAAAGTGCTCATGGCGTGAATAATGTTCTCCCATTGCACTTTTTTCTATTATGTATTTATTTCAATTTTCTACTACTTTTTCACTTTCTCTTTATTTTTCAATACTACGTCCATATTTTGAATCAATTCCACTAATTATTTCCAAATTTAAATGATGAAGATTGATGAAAAAAGATCATCAATTCATTGACGCTGAAAAAGTAGAAGCATCACACCACCTTCAAATTGAAGAACTTTTTCATTGAATTGATGAAATTCCGTATTCATTCAATGGAGAACAATGGATTAACATTTAGCATCCATTTGATGTAAAGATTTTCTTTCAGTGTAGAATTTTCAGTCGAGAAAGTGCGTCTAATGTGTAAACCATTCGAAGAGTGGTCAAACAATGTAGAGAAACTGGGTCGGTTATGGACAGTAAGACTCGTGTGCGTCAACGTACCGATCGGTCTCTTGAAAACATTGCTGCGGTAAACGTGAGTGCCGCCGAAACCCCGAAAACATCAATTCGGTATCATTGTCAACAACTTCAAATATCACGAAGCACTACGCAGCGAATTTTGACAAACGACCTCCATCTTCATGCGTACAAAATTCAGCTTACTCAGGACCATGGAAAGCGCCGGCAATTCGTTCAGTGGGTAATGGAACAAAGTGAAGTCAATGACAATTTTTTAAAAAAAAAGTCATCCTCTTCGATGAAGCGTATTTGCATCTGAATGGCTTCGTGAATACACAACTTGGGGCTGAGAAAATCCTTATGCAATCCATTACGAACAAATGCACCCACAACGAGCTACCATCTGGTGTCGATTTTGGTCAGGTGACGTGATTGGGCCTTCATTTTTTGAAGATGAAGCCGAAATTGCAGTGGCCGTGAACGGGATTCGTTACAGGAACATGATAACGGAGTACTTGTGGCCTCAACTGGACAGCATGGTTTGGACGACATGTGGTTTCAAGAAGTCGGCGCTACCTGCCACACCACGCGTGAAACAATGGATTTATTGATGGAACGATTTCCAGAAGAAATTATCCCAAGAAATGCTGATGTCAGCTGGCCACCAAGATCATCATTAAATCTCGGGTTTATGCGCGACTAAACTAGAAACAATTCCTGAGCTCAAATCCGAGATCCAGTGCATCATCGGTGAGATACAGCCACATCTCTGCGAAAAAGTCATGGAAAATTTCATGAAAAGTGTAATGGGCTGTCGTCAGAGCAGTGGGGGCTATTTAACGGATATTTTATTCCATACCCAATCGGAATATGTCTGCTTTACAATCCAATAAAAAGATCATAACTATCTCAAAAATAAATAAATGAAAAAGTGCATTCTTACTGAGACACCCTTTATCTTATGAACACGGTAACTGTGGGAAAAGTTTTATTTATCTACAAACTAACCAAGCTAACCAAGCACCAAAGAGGGTCACATTTTTGGCATGAATTTAACTTTAAAGTTGGAAATTAATTTTATGTCGGATTTGTTCATCATTATTTCCAAAAATTTATAAAGTTAATTTCGCATTCAAAATTAATATTTTGCTATTAAAATGAATTAGATTCGGCAGTTCCGCGTCATTCCAAAATCCTGAGTAAGTGTCGCAGGATAATATTTAATCGTATGAAATTCCCTAAATTTCTTAGACTGCAAAACAAATTTTCTTACACATACACGCAGAAAAATAACGGCCTCAGTAACATATTGCTGGAAACATGTACTTGTTTGCAAGCATTGTTTCATGAATTGAAGATATACTGCCTTTTTGTACCTTGTTGTTTGTCTCGTTTTTGTTCTTAACGGTTTTCAACAAACAATGCCACATTTTGATCTCAAAAACATACATAACAGCCTATTAATCATTGTGTCTCAAACATGTTGTATTGACGAGCAAACACAATGTATTTGGGCACAAGTGTAGTATATTTGCGACATGCTACAAACATGTTATACTTGCAACCAAACAACAAAAAAATACAGATTTTTCAGAGTGTATATACACGGTCGTAATGAATCCCTTTAATTTATGTACGTGTAAATGAGCATAATTATTACAAGGGTAACAACCAACTGCAATTATATTGCGTATTTAAGTGAATTTATCTATTTCAGTCTTCTATCAAGTAGCTAAATGATTTTCATGAACACGGATATTTTTCATGCGAATCTTGTACTCTTTACTTTAGCTTTGGTGCTTCTAGGCATGTTACCAGAGCAAACCGACCACAGTATCTGCCGTAATGTCTGTCCACTTTTGCTCATTTCCATCTACTTCCACCACATTTTTACATAAGCGAGATTGTAATTTCAATGATAGTTCCGATGTCATTTCATACTTTGTTCCGGCGGATAATGGCTAAAAGCACACACTGCAAATTGTGTATCATTTTACACACACATTTCACAAAGAACGCAAAACGAAATGTGATAGAAATCGCATTTCAAGAAATCATGGTGATAATGATCGACTGCATTGTAAGCTACGAGGGCGGTCCCAAAACTAGCCGACCTAACAAAGAAGACAGACAAAAGTTGTGAACAATTTTCCATATTTGTAAACATAATCTTCTTTTAGCGCGATACACTTTTTATAGCGATATTCAATAGCTTCGATACCCTATTTATAGTAACAACTGTCAAACTCAAACTCCTTAAATACGCCATGAACCAAGGACTCCGCCCCTTTATTGTTTGCAAACCTTTTATCACCGAGCCATTTTTCAAGCTTGGAAATAGAAAATTGTCCGAGGGAGCTAAATCTGGCGAATAAGGTGCGTTATGAAGCAATTCGAACTTTAATTCCTTAATTGTCTCCATCAAATGTGTGAAGAAACAACACTTTCCGTTTCGCCAAATGCGACCTTCTTTCCACAATTTCATAACTCAAACGCTGAAATTAATTAGCATAATATTCGCCGTGGATAGGTTTTCTTTTCTAAGGATAATCAAATAAAAGCGAGTCTGGCACCCATCTTACGTACAGCTCTCTTCTCTACAAACCTTCGGTCAATATACGATGTAAAGCGCTCTTTGTAATGCCCAGCTAGCTCGCGCACCTTCAGCCGACGATCATTCAATACCATTTTGTGGATTTTTTTAACCGTGTCTGGCGTGGTAACCTCAATTAATCGACCACTACGATGATCATCTTGGCAGCTCGTATGGCCTCGTTTAAGTTCTCCTACCCAACATTTTACAGTCGTCAACGAAGTCGAAACTTTTTCCCCAAATAAAAGTCATTTATTATAAAAGCAATTCCCTTTATTGTAAACGGAATTTAATTTCAAAATTATACAGGGTGATTCAGGAAGTTGCGGAGAAATTTCTCTAGCGTATTCCTTGGCTCATTTCATGAAGAAAAGTCCACTAGGACCATGTCCGAAAGTGCAAGGGTGCGAAATGGCAGCGGGTTAAACATTTTCGGATTGGTGGTCGGAGGGTAGTAGGGTAAAGTTGCCAACTTCTGAGCCAGTGGTCGGATTATTGGAAAGGTCTTTAAGAGGTCTTTCAGAATCAATAATAAAAAAAGTACACGCAAAGAAAAAAAACGGCTATTGCTCGGTTGCCACAACAATAGTTTGATTGATTTGTATTAATTTATTAATCGCAACCGTTTACGTAGTTCTCGCAAATAAACTCATATATCGCAAATGTGTATTATGTTGTTGCAAACGAGATCTCGTTTGCATTAAACGCGTACAAAATTACATTTGTCGCAAGTTAAAAACCGTTTCTACTGAGAGCATAGATTACGAAGAACGTAAATTTCTCTCATTCTCTCATTTTGTCGACTGTATCACAGTCCACTCGTTTGACATACACACTCACGCATACACATAAAAGGCTTTTGCCTTGTCAATATATCTTGGATGGGCATCTGACGCGTTGTATTTGCTGCGCTTTTAGTTGTTATTTGAATGCAAGGCGAGACAGACGTGTTAGTAGACACTGAAAAGATAGACAAAAATTCCAACTTTTTTTAAACAAACTTTATGGGTTAAACCAAAATCATAAAAGTTGGAAATTTACACAAAAAAGAGCTTATGGAAACCACAAATATAAATTTTAATGTACAAGTAATGTTGTACTGCGTAGAGTAACTACAACTAAAACTCGGTTGCTGTAACTACAACTCGGTTGCTGAAACCAAAAGAAGAGTTGGTGGAACCGTTTTTCGTTTATCACAAACGTTTTTTCAGCTTTAATTTTTCATAACTTGTTCACTGCAAACGTTTTTCAGTTCTTGCAAACGTTATTTTTAATTAGGATGAACTACAACTCGGTTGCTGTAACGAGGGAACAGTTGGCGGAACCGTTTTTCGTTTCTCGCAAACGTTTTTTAGCTTATGTTTTCATAACTCGTTTGCTGCAAACATTTTTCGGTTCTCCCAAACGAAATTACATGTATGGCTTAACAGAAGTTCGTTTCTCCCAACTACAGTCCCCAAACGAACTTCAGTTATCTGAGATTTCGTTTGGGAAGAACGAGTTTTTTATTTGCGTGTAGAAAAAAGTCAAATCGCCGAGATTCAGAGCTTTCGGAAAAAGTGGAAAAAAATGCACAGACCTCAATTTGCTCAGCCAGATGGGAGGTAACTTATGTTTTTTTTCTGTATGTTTTTTTCTCTTACTTTTCAAAATGACCTAAACGAAGCCCAGAGGTCTTACCGTTCCAAAGTTATGACCATTTTACTGAAATGCAAAAATGTTTGTTTTTGTTTTTGGAAGCGAAATAACAGCACACATTTATTTGTTTTTGTAAATTAATACGTTTAAGGTTTTATTTTCCAGTCCATTTTCCAGGCCATTCATCAGTGCCTAAAAAAGTAAGTAGTATTTATGGGTATTCATTGATAGAATTTTGTCATTCAACAAGTGTCTACGAACACGAAAAGTACAAGTGATTTTTGTCCGGTTTTTTAAAAGTGAATAACGATACTGACTCAGAAGCTAGCAACTTTACCCTACTATCCTCCGACCACCAATCAGAAAATTTTGAACCCGCTGCCATTTCGCACTCTTGCATTTTCGGACATGGTCCTAGTTGACTTTTCTTCATGAAATGAGCCAAGGAATACGCTGGAGAAATTTGTCCGGAACCTCCTGAATCACCCTGTATATATATATACCACGCAATCGCAGGAGAAAGGAGAACGGCGAACTCCCGGGCTAAGAATAATAGAGCCGCTTGTGTGGCTGGCTGCTACCCCACATGCATAAACTTATATGCGGTATATGGTTGGGGTAATCTACAACTGACAATTGGAGTCTCAGTGTATTATGTCCTGCATTCAAAAAGGGTGATCCGTGCGTCTGTTTCAACTATCGCGGTATCAGTCTTGTATCCATCGCGAATAAGGTCTTGTCGAGCGTAGACTAATGCCAATTGTTGAAAACCTGATTGGGCCTTGTCAGTGTGGTTTTAGACAAGGTAAGTCCACGACTCCCCAAATATTGACGCTACGCCAAATCCTGCAAAAGACCCACGAAAAACAAATCCATACATACCATAATTTTGTCGATCACAAAGCTGCTTTCGATAGCCCCATTAGGAGAAAATTGTACGAAACTATGTCAGAACTTGGGATTCCGGCAAAACTTATCCGCATCTGTAGAATGACGCTGATGCCTATGGGATCAACAATCTCACGCACTGTTACTCTTCGATCGGCCAACAACATATCGTGGATTTTTTCGACATTTTCGGGTGTATTGACCTCTATTAGCCTTCCAGAACGTCAGTAAACCACTTTTTTCCATTGAAATCGGTGGCGCAGAGTCTCCAGAGTACTTATCAAGCTTTTTCTTGGTTTGATTGACGGATTTTTTTCGCAAAAAATTATGTTTAAGGAGCACTCGAAATTCTCAAAAAAAAACCTATTCATATTCTTAAACGAAGTACTTTTTTTAAAAAAATACATTATCTTAAAGAAGTACCTTTGCTTAAAAAAGTAAATTTTTTTTTACAAAAAGAATACTTTCTTAAAAAAAGTATTTTTTTCTTAAGTACCTTTTCTTAAAAAAAGTATATTTTCTACAGCAAATTGCCTTTTCTCAAAAAAACTACCTTTTCTGTAAAGACTACTCTTTTGTGAAATAAAATAAATTTTCTAGAGATAAGTACCTACTCTTAAAAATGTACCTATTATTGAAAAAAGGGCCAACTCTAAAATAAAATTTCATTCTTAAAATAATACCCATTTCTTCAACAAAAATACCTTCTCTTAAAAAATACCTTTTCTTACAAAAACTCCTTTTCTTAAAAGTACCTTTTCTTTTCTTTTGATAAGTAGCCTTTCTGAAAATAAGTAAACTCTGTTAAACAAAATAACCTTTTCCTAAAAAGAGTACCACTTCTTTAAAAAGTACCTGCTTTTAAAAAAAGTAATTCTTTGCAAAAAAAACTTCATACTCTTGTGGGTTTTTCTTCCAGAAAGTACTTCTTCTTAAATATAGTACCTTTTCTTAAAAAACATTAGCTTTTAATAAAAGAAATACCTCTCTTTAATAAATTACGTTTTCGGGAAAATATATTACATATTCTTATAAAAAGGTCCTAAAAATAAACTTTTTTTTTGAAAAAAAATACATTCCGCGTATAAAAAAAGTTTTTTGTTAAAAAAAAGTTTATCATTTTACAAAAAGTATTTTTTTAAGATCCATTTAAATTATCGTATTTTCGGGCGTTTTAGGCATGTTGGAACTAACTAGTACATATTATATAGCGTAAAGAACTTCGTTTCAACAGGGTGTCCCCTGAGGGATTCTGGGCTAATTTTCCGTGGTACTTGAATACTGAGAGACCTACATTTTTCCCTCCCCTTTAAATTTGGTTTAGATTAAGGCCAAGTGAGTTTCAATGTTAGTATATGAATAAGTCAATAAGCAAATGCATAATCAATAGCAAATTAATATTACTAATACGCGATGGTGATTCATCATGTTCAGCAGACCAACAACTCCAACATTTTATAGAGTGCCACAATGAGATTTGTGTAATTTACCCTCAACTCAATACACCAACTTGTGTAGCGTCGATACTGAAAGCAAAGCCCGCGCAGCTGGCGATGATGATGATGAAGATGAGGATGAAGATGCTGCTAAAGACGACACAGATACGATTACAATTTCCAAACGGAAATGAAATGAAGAAAACAATCGAGTTCAATTGAAATTCAATAGCAAATGTTACATTTTATCGCTTAACAAACGTTTGCATTTTGTGTTGAAGTTTTTTGCTTCTTTGCACAGTTCGCTTACATTTCCCCCTAAACTCGCTTGTCTTTCAACGGAAATGTTGCCTCACATACCCTCACACCCAGAGATTCGAAGAGGAATTCTGAAACGTAATTCCAATAGACGAAACTGATATTTTTACATAATGTCGTTTAGCTTTTTTCACTTTACTTCTCTCTGGAGCTTTTACGAAGATATGAATGTTTTTTTCATTTCTTGGGTGGAAATATAAAAAAAAAGGAAAATTTTTGCAATCTAAACAAAAAGAAAATGCTGAGTGTTTCTGAGTATGTGTAAGAAGTGTTTTGTGTGAGTGGGTGTGGGTGGGAGTGTGTGTGCATTTGGGTTAGTGTAAATTTGTACATATGGGTGAGTGCATTCTGTGGAGTTGTTTGTCATAAAAGAATTTTCATATTCGTCTATATACATGTGTGTGTGTGCAAGAGCACTTGTTGTTGTTATTTAACAGATATAAAATAAAAGTTGTCTGAATTGCTGTTGTGTTTGTTGTTTTTTTATATCTTATTCGTTATGGTATTGCACATCACCTGTGTGCTACTTTAGTTACACATACAAATATCACACACACACACACACAATCACAGACATCAAAATACACTTTCACATCTACCCATTGAACAATTTTCACATGCGTACCTACATACAAACGTATGTAGACGTCTGTGGCCGCCTGTGTACAGTTGCAAATTTCTATCTGATATTGCTGTTGCATGCTGTCAATTTCCCATTTGTGTCATATAACTATGAAAGGAGGGGATGTCACCAGAGTTCACTAAGAAATTAAAGACAAAAGGGTTGTACCCCTCTTCACTAGACGACAAAAGGCAAAGGTCGGTCTCACGATATTCGATATAAAGACGAAATGTTATTTAAAGGTTTATTAAAGAAAAATATCAAGAGTTTTACGTTAGTTTAAAAAAGATAAAGAAAAATTACTTCCTATCCCTGTTCAGTGTGACTTCATTATCTGCAATCGTCCAATAAGGATTCCATAAATAAAAGTATGTAAAGAAAATATAGTAAAGTTAATTTAAAGTTCAAAACAACTTCATTGAAATTAAAAATCTGCATTGAAAATATAAGGAAACCGGGCAAACCGGATCCAATATTAATAACCATTTGGCTGTGTTTTAAAAAATAACAGAACAATCGTACTTTTATATGGTGAGCTGTGGACTTTCATATACAAAAGCAACGCACACTCCCCATTGCACCACCGACGGCCACACCACAAACATCTACATTCTTCATATTTACCTAAACTGATTCATTTGAAATCAATTCCCTTCAATTCAGTTTAACTCAACTCAATCTAATTCAATTCAATTCAATTAAACTTAATTGAACTTAATTCAATTTAGTTCAATTCAAATTAATTCAATTGCACTCAATCCAATGCAATTCACTTAAATTTAGTTTAATTCAATTCAATGCAATTTAATTCAATTCGAATCAATTCATTCAATGCAATTCAATTTAATTCAATTCAACTCAGTTCAATTCAATTCAGTTCAATTCAAATCAATTTAATTCAATTCAGTCCAGTTCAATTCAATTCAATTCAACTCAATTTAACTCAATTGTATTCAATTAAGTTTAACTAAATTCAATCCAATTCAATTAAATTTAATTTAATACTACTCAATTCAATTAAATGTAATCCAATTAAGTTCAGTTCCATTCCATTCAATTCAATTTTGATCAATTCAAATTAATCTACTTCCACTCAATTCAGTCCAATGCAATTCAATTAAATTTAATTTAATTCAATTCAATGCATTTTAATTCAATTCAAAGCAATTCCTTTTAATTAAATGTCATTCAATTCAATTCAGTTTAATTTAATTCAATCCAATTCCATTCAATTCAACTCAATTCAATTCAATTCAATTCAATTCAATTCAATTCAAGTCAATTCCATTCAATTCAATTCAATGCAATTCAATTCAATTCAATTCAATTCAATTAAATTCAATGCAATTCAGTTCAATTCTATTCAATTTAATTCAATTCAACTTAATCCAATTCAGTTCAATTCAATTCAATTCCATTTAATTCAATTCAGCTCAATTCAATTCAAATCAATTATATTCAATTTAATTCAATTCACTTCAATTCAATCCAATTCAATACAATTCTCTTCAATTTAATTTAATTTAATTCAGTTCACTTCACTTCACTTCACTTCACTTCACTTCACTTCACTTCACTTCACTTCACTTCACTTCACTTCACTTCACTTCACTTCACTTCACTTCACTTCACTTCACTTCACTTCACTTCACTTCACTTCACTTCACTTCACTTCACTTCACTTCACTTCACTTCACTTCACTTCACTTCACTTCACTTCACTTCACTTCACTTCACTTCACTTCACTTCACTTCACTTCACTTCACTTCACTTCACTTCACTTCACTTCACTTCACTTCACTTCACTTCACTTCACTTCACTTCACTTCACTTCACTTCACTTCACTTCACTTCACTTCACTTCACTTCACTTCACTTCACTTCACTTCACTTCACTTCACTTCACTTCACTTCACTTCACTTCACTTCACTTCACTTCACTTCACTTCACTTCACTTCACTTCACTTCACTTCACTTCACTTCACTTCACTTCACTTCACTTCACTTCACTTCACTTCACTTCACTTCACTTCACTTCACTTCACTTCACTTCACTTCACTTCACTTCACTTCACTTCACTTCACTTCACTTCACTTCACTTCACTTCACTTCACTTCACTTCACTTCACTTCACTTCACTTCACTTCACTTCACTTCACTTCACTTCACTTCACTTCACTTCACTTCACTTCACTTCACTTCACTTCACTTCACTTCACTTCACTTCACTTCACTTCACTTCACTTCACTTCACTTCACTTCACTTCACTTCACTTCACTTCACTTCACTTCACTTCACTTCACTTCACTTCACTTCACTTCACTTCACTTCACTTCACTTCACTTCACTTCACTTCACTTCACTTCACTTCACTTCACTTCACTTCACTTCACTTCACTTCACTTCACTTCACTTCACTTCACTTCACTTCACTTCACTTCACTTCACTTCACTTCACTTCACTTCACTTCACTTCACTTCACTTCACTTCACTTCACTTCACTTCACTTCACTTCACTTCACTTCACTTCACTTCACTTCACTTCACTTCACTTCACTTCACTTCACTTCACTTCACTTCACTTCACTTCACTTCACTTCACTTCACTTCACTTCACTTCACTTCACTTCACTTCACTTCACTTCACTTCACTTCACTTCACTTCACTTCACTTCACTTCACTTCACTTCACTTCACTTCACTTCACTTCACTTCACTTCACTTCACTTCACTTCACTTCACTTCACTTCACTTCACTTCACTTCACTTCACTTCACTTCACTTCACTTCACTTCACTTCACTTCACTTCACTTCACTTCACTTCACTTCACTTCACTTCACTTCACTTCACTTCACTTCACTTCACTTCACTTCACTTCACTTCACTTCACTTCACTTCACTTCACTTCACTTCACTTCACTTCACTTCACTTCACTTCACTTCACTTCACTTCACTTCACTTCACTTCACTTCACTTCACTTCACTTCACTTCACTTCACTTCACTTCACTTCACTTCACTTCACTTCACTTCACTTCACTTCACTTCACTTCACTTCACTTCACTTCACTTCACTTCACTTCACTTCACTTCACTTCACTTCACTTCACTTCACTTCACTTCACTTCACTTCACTTCACTTCACTTCACTTCACTTCACTTCACTTCACTTCACTTCACTTCACTTCACTTCACTTCACTTCACTTCACTTCACTTCACTTCACTTCACTTCACTTCACTTCACTTCACTTCACTTCACTTCACTTCACTTCACTTCACTTCACTTCACTTCACTTCACTTCACTTCACTTCACTTCACTTCACTTCACTTCACTTCACTTCACTTCACTTCACTTCACTTCACTTCACTTCACTTCACTTCACTTCACTTCACTTCACTTCACTTCACTTCACTTCACTTCACTTCACTTCACTTCACTTCACTTCACTTCACTTCACTTCACTTCACTTCACTTCACTTCACTTCACTTCACTTCACTTCACTTCACTTCACTTCACTTCACTTCACTTCACTTCACTTCACTTCACTTCACTTCACTTCACTTCACTTCACTTCACTTCACTTCACTTCACTTCACTTCACTTCACTTCACTTCACTTCACTTCACTTCACTTCACTTCACTTCACTTCACTTCACTTCACTTCACTTCACTTCACTTCACTTCACTTCACTTCACTTCACTTCACTTCACTTCACTTCACTTCACTTCACTTCACTTCACTTCACTTCACTTCACTTCACTTCACTTCACTTCACTTCACTTCACTTCACTTCACTTCACTTCACTTCACTTCACTTCACTTCACTTCACTTCACTTCACTTCACTTCACTTCACTTCACTTCACTTCACTTCACTTCACTTCACTTCACTTCACTTCACTTCACTTCACTTCACTTCACTTCACTTCACTTCACTTCACTTCAATTCAATTCAATTCAGTTCAATTCAATTCAATTCAATTCAATTCAATTAAATTCCATTCAATTCCGTTCAATTCAGTTGAATCTAATTTAATTCAGTTCAATTCAAATCAATTCATTTCATTTCATTTCAATTCAATTCCATTCAATTTAGTTCAAACCAATTCAGTACAATTCAATTCAATTCAACTGAATTCAATTCAATTCAATACAATACATTTCAATTAAATTTATCTCCATTCAATTCAATTCCTTTCAGTGCAACTCAATTCAATTCCGTTCATATCAATTTAATTCAATTCAATTCAACTCAATTCAATTCAATTCAATTCAATTCAATTCAATTCAATTCTATTCAATTCAACTCAATTCAATTCAATTACATTTGATTCAATTCAATTCAATGCAACTCAATTCAGCTCAATTCAATTGAAGTCCATTCAATTCAACTCAATGTATTTCAATTCAATTCAATTCAGTTCAGTTCAATTCAATTCACCTCAATTCAACTAAATTAAATTCAATTCAATTCAATTTAACTCAATTGAATTCAATTTAATCCAATTCTATTTAATTCAATACAATCCAATTTAATATAATTCAGCTGAATTCAATTAAATTAAATTAAATTCAATTCAGTTTAACTCAAATTAATTCAATTCAACCCAAATCTATTTAACTCAATACAATTCAATTCAATATAATTCAGTTCAATTCAATTCAAGTTAATTCAATTCATTTCAATTCAAGTTTATACAATTCCACTCAATTCAATTCAATCCGTTTCCATTCAATTCAATTCGATTCAATTCAATTCAATTCAATTCAATTCAATTCAATTCAATTCAATTCCATTCAATTCAATTCAATTCAACTCAATTCAATTCAATTCAATTCAATTCCATTCAATTCATTTCAACTCAATTCAACTCAATTCAATTCCATTCAATTCAACTCAATTCAATTCAATTCAATTCATTTCAACTCAATTCAATTCATTTCAATTCCATTGAATTCAACTAAATTCCATTCAATTTAATTCAATTCAATTCAATGCAATTAAATTCGAACCAAGTTTTCTAAAAGCGTAATTTTTCGAATAAATCGAAACCTGATTATTCGAAAATGGTTGGTGTTTAACACTAACAAGGATGTTAGGACTTCAATATCTTCACTATAATATTTCCAGTTGCAATTTAACGATCAGAATTTTTGCACATTTAACCTGTACGGCAAATCCGACACCCCTTTTCATGTTTTTGGTCCGATTTCAAATGTGGGTTACAAATTTGGGATGATATAAGATTTTTGTTTGTATATAATCATTTTTGCTGCCGCCCACTGAGCCTTGCCCCAACCTTTATGGAAATAATTTATTAATACATCAATTGAAACTCAAAAATTTAATACGACATCAAAATGTGTTGTGAATATAAAATACTTCAGTTTAATTTTAAAAGAACAGTTATTGCAATTTGAGGAATCATCAACCGGAAAACATCAATCAAAATTTAAAAAAAAACACATCAATTGAAGTTTCAAGAGCATTAACTGAAATGTAAAAGACATTAAACGGAATTTAAGAGAAATCGCTTGAAATTTCAAAGATATTAATTGTAATTTACTTGAGTTTGAATTTAATTGACCGTTTTGTTAGTTTTTGGTTAATTTTAAATTCAAATTCAAATAAATGTAACTGAAAAAATGGTATCCTACGGAAAAATACAACTCTGTGATATAGATTAAAAAAAACTCACCCCAAAGCACTGCAACAATGCGAGCACGCATGAGGAAAAGAAGAACAAATGGTGGAAAAATTCTCTCTGTTCTTGTTGTTGGAATTATAGGCCTTTCAGTGATGTTGATACTTTGGGATCTTCTATCGATACTAATTCGCGCATGTGAATTGCAGAATTGAGTTTGTATATATACGATTGATGATCAACCTATGGTATCAATTCAGGCTCAGTAGTTAGGCATCTGATGATGAACTTGTCACGGAGTTCGAAACTAGTCATGCCAGTGAGTGTGCCTAACTGAATTGACTATTATTTCCAACAAAAACTAACCATTTTTCAGTTAGAAAAATGTTCATGACTTGTAAGCTTGTAGTATGAATTTCTCATACATTAACCAACAATTTTAATTTATAAAAAAAAACATAAACTGAAATGTGACGGAGATTAATAGATTTTTAAATGGAATCAATTGAATTTCAAAATATATCAATTAAAATTTCAAACAGGTTAACAATATTTTAATTTAAATTGATGAATTTTAAAGTAAAATGATGTGTTTTAGGTAAAGTAGGTTAGGTGTTAGTGTTGGTGGCAGTGGACTCACTTAGACTTATTAGTCCATTTGGATAGAAGGGTCATTCCTCGATAGTTGATGTAAATACTTCGGTCGCCTTTTTGAAGACAGGACACAGTATGCTAAGACTTCGATCGTCGGGCACGCATTCGTCCAGCCACATTTTGAATATGAACTGATGCATGCACCATTCCATTATAGCTGCCAGCATTAAACAGCTCAGCCGGTAGGCCATCAGCACCAGCGACTTTGTTGCTTTAAGCCGGGAAATTGCAGGTCTAACTTCGATTTAGCTAGGATGGCAGTCAGTACCGTACGCAGGATTTTATTTCGGCGGACCCAGCCTGATATTTAGGTTGAAAAATAGCACTATTTCAAAAATCACCTATTAATAAAATAATTTCCCTACGTCCATGCCAGGTGGCAGTTGCCACCATCGTCCTCCTTACGATCAACAATCTCATCTATATCGAAGCCTCCACGAACAAGTAAAGCTGAGAGTGATCTCTCCTTATTCGCAACATACTCTGCACATCTGTGACAAGATTCCCTTTCTTATATCTTGTCTTGCTCCATGGCTGTTGGTTTGGCTTACTACTTTTCGGGCTTCATTCCTCTTTTCGTAAGATTCAATTTCTCCACATCGGGTTTTGTACTGAAACAAACGAGCTTCCTCTTAATACCGATCTGTCACGGCTCGCGTTGCAACTGGCAGAATCATTACCATACAAGCAGCGTTATTTTCATCACTTGCCATGCGGCACTCTTCATCGTACCATGGTTTGTCTTCAAGCGGTTTTTCATAACCAAGTACGGTCTCTGCAGCAGTTCTAATAGAGTGGGGAATGTGCTTCCACTGCGCTTCGGGGTCATGAGGCGGGGGTGATTTTGCGCCCCAGAGGTCGTGTGTATTTCTGGTAATTGCAGCTTTCCAATTTCAAGCTTTCAATATGTTCAATAGTCCGAATCTATATTAGCTCCTCGAATCACACATACGTCTATTACACTAGTAGTGTGCCTTTCATCAATTACCAGGTGATCAATCTGGTTCTTCGTCTGTTGTTCGGGAGATATCCGAGTCATCTTATGGATGTCTTCTTGTGGAATCTCGTACTCCTGACAACCATGTTTTTCGCCGCGGTAAAATCTAACAGTCTCATTCCGTTATTGGAAATGATGACATCTAGGCAGAATTTTCCGACGGTTGGTTCAAAGACACTTTCCCTGATGACTTTAACATTAAAATCAACTAGAATAATCTCAACGTCATAACCAGGACAGCGGTCGTGTGTTTCCTCTAGGCGATCATAGAACATGTCCTTGGTGTCATCGACAAATTAGCGATATGTTAGGGTATTTCACTTTTATGTGGATGGTGGGGGTTGAACCTTCATCCCAGACGGTGCAACCAAATTCATGGTTTTTCCTGATGGCAGCCGTAGTATATCTCACAGTTCTTCTTCCTTGTACAGCTATGATCTGTCCTTCGCATCTCCTGAATAGCAATAATGTCTGTCATATAATTCTCGAGGACGTCTGCCAGCTGGGATAGTAGCACCGGATCTGTATAGTGTTCTAGCATTCCAAGTGCATATCTAAAAATCGTTGTCATTATTACGTTTGTAGGGGTCGTCAACGAATAGGAGGATTTGCGTTTCTTATTCTCCTTTTGTATTTTCATTGCCAATATAACGGTGGGTTGCGATAAAGCCATTGACTGGGACATAGTTTTAGGAAGTAGTCAGCTGCTTGGACTGCCCTACGATGGAATCACTTCTGGTCATTCCCAAATGAGTGGCTATCAGAAACTTACCACCTCCACTGTCAGTCCCGTGGCCCATGAGTTTCGGCTTATATTGTCGAAAAGTTAAAATATAAACATTTTTCACTTCCGATGTATTATTGAAGGACGAAAAAAAGTTGGAATTCAAATTGAAAAATTTCCTTAAAAAATGTTCATTTTAATAAATCTTATTTAAAAATAGACCTCTGGTTATAAAGCAAATAACTCTCAGATAAACCCCTCGTTAAGGTGGAAAAAGCTAAAATGGCACATTCTTCGCACTCTGTTTATTTTACTCTCTCACTTATGTTTGTGCGTCATGCTGCACAAAGCATGCATTTCACTGAATGCAGCATGAAAAGTGATATGTGCAACACCCCTGCTACTGCTACTGCTGCTGCCGTATCCACTGATACTGCAACTGCTGGTACCCGTACTGTCTTGTCAACTCCTCTGTGCGCCCTGGCCTGACTGTCTGCCCCAGCTCATTCATGCATCGTATGTTGGGAAATTGTACTTGAAATCCATTAGTGTTTTATAGAAAATTATATATATCAATATTGATGTAAATGTTTCTCTATAATCTCTTCTTATAGTAGACCCTTTACACGATATACTCGTAACTATGATGACTTTGATTCGATTTGAGTGGTAAAAGGACACGTCTGTGAACAAAAGGGATATCTTGCAATCATTATTATTCCTCTTGCATATTATCATCAATTGCATTATGCCAATACAAGTTTACTTTACTTCGTTCTGTAAATGGAAATTCGAATCGTTTTGAAAAGGAAATAAAATAGTTTATGCCAGTATAAATGTTATCATTAATTCAATAAAATTAATATTCATCATCTGAGTTGAATGATGGGCAAGTTGTTGAGAATAGGAATAGTTAATTGGCAGCAAAAGGGATTTAATACATAAGAACGATTGTATTATCGCTTGGACTTTAGGGGGAATTGTACATCAAATTATAAATATTATTTTATTTAAATAATACGTTGTGTTTTAGTAAATTTGAAAACTATACAATTTACAGACAATTTATTATCGAAACTATTACAGGCTTGGTATAGTTTTTTTAAATTTCTTTAACCTTCAATAATTTATGGAATACCGTCGTTCCTAAAATTCAGATCATACCAACAAAAATTCACTACCATTAAAGTTGCCCTTTAAAACGCAATTTGTAATAATTTCACTGCAGTAGTTGCCTGGCATTGTAGTCTTTGTGGACGCAAGATAAGGACACAAATTTTGTGTGTAATTTGACAATAAAATTTCAAAAATAAAAAGGACATACAAACACAAACATATGGATACAGGGACAAACGAAAAACAAACAAAAACACAATCGAACTGAACCGAAACTGTAAACAACTCCCACATGAAACATAAAATGCACATTACATTGTTGGCACTACGAACGTCCACCAAAGAGAAGATAATGAAATGAACACACACAAAAACCCGTAACTCATCATGACGTTTGCCTTAAACAAAACAAAAAGGACGATGTCTATGATGCCAAGGCGCAGGACAACATCACAACAACGACGAATGCTACTGTTGTGAGGTTCGAGTGCTGATCTGAAAGTGCTGACAGAATTTAAGAATCTGGAAATGCTTACACGCCGAAGAAACTGTCGCATTTTGTTGTTTGGATGCAAATATAACGTGTGTTTGGAGCTTGATGCAAACACAATACACTTGCGTGCAAACACATTGTGTTTGCTATCCAATATAATATCTTTGAGACACAATGATTAATATGTTATAACATTTGTGTTTGCGACCCAAATATATATGTTTCTGTGAGACAAATAAAGCTGTGTTTGTTGCACTGTTTATACTCTCTCGAGATAAGGAGAATAAAAGAAGAACAACGAAGGAGTCCATCTTGTATGTGTATATCGGTATTTTTGCTTTATTTTTTCAGTCAATGATTCATAAATATTCCGGAAAGTTCGTGTAAATTGCAGATGAAGTTTCATGTATTCAGTCATCAACGGTTCATGGGACAGAGGATATCCAAAGCGCTTGATCAGTGAGAAAAGAATAAACAAAAGCTTGGACGGTTAAATGGTTTGTGATGTTGCTTGGATTTTTGAGCATGTGTTTCGTATATATGTATTTGTGCTACCAAAGTTAGGAAAGCAACAACGTGAAGCCTTTTGATTGTCCGAGCACTGAGAACATCGGAACGGTGGACCATGTGTGAAATATAATAAAAAAACACAAGTAATTAATACACGCTTGTCCTGCATGAACTCGCTTTGTATATAAGTATATTGTGTACGGTCAAAGCATAGTTGAAACCTTCGGAAAATAAAAAACGTCAGAGATAAGAAAGAACGGAGAAACAAAAGAGCAGCAGATTCTCATTTCATGAAAAAAAACAAATAATGCATTCAATGCAAGTAAATGTAAAAAGGTCAGTTGAAACCAACCAAAGCATAATTGAAACCTTCCGAAAATAAAGAAACGTCAGAGATAAGAAAGAACGGAGAAACAAAAGGGCTGCAGATTCTCATTGAAACCAACCAAAACATAGTCGAAACCTTCTGAAAATAAAAAAACGTCAGAGATAAGAAAGAACGGAGAAACAAAAGAGCAGCAGATTCTCATTTCATGAAAAAAAAAACAAATAATGCATTCAATGCAACTAAATATAAAAAGGTCAGTTTTAAATCCTTTAATTTGGTGTATTAATTATTTATAAATGTGGATTTATATTGATAAAATTAGTTATAATAAATAATAGAAATATATTGAATTCAAAGAATAATTCGTTTCTAAATATTATTATGTTTGGGAGAAAATACGCACATGATTCCACGTAAGTATATGAAGGTTTGGGCGAAACACACGAATGCTTCCACGTAACTATATGGATGTTTGGGATGAAGAACGCATATGTGTCCACGTAAAAATACACATATTTGCCAGTAACCATGGTACTGTTTGCATTTAAATATAAGTGTGTTTGGCCGTCGGTGGTGCAATGGTTAGGCTCTTGTACATGAGATCGTGGGTTCGAACGCTGCTCTGACGACCTTCAAATTTCTTTCAGCGGCGGTCACCTCGCATAGTGACGGCGACAATATCGAGAATATAGCCATGAAAAAGCTTCTCAAAATACCGTTCGGAATCGGTGTAAAACTGTAGGTCCCAATCAGTGAGTGAAAACTGGAAAGCGCACAGCTCAGTGATTGTGAGAAGTTCTCCCCGATCCCTTCATGGGATGTAATGGGAAAGCGTGAGTAATCGCGGCATCCATGGCGCGGAAAGATTTTGTCATTGTCCAAATATTCATGTATCCGCTCAGTTGAAATGCATACAGCCTCAGTTATCTCGCGCAATTTCCATCTCCCATCGGCCAATATTATTCCATGGATTTATCGACGATTTTGGGCGTGACAACCTCTTTTGGGCGACTCCAATGTTCGGCACCATTGAAACTGATGGTACAATACTATGGTAGTATTTATCAAACCTTTCCTTGGTTTCGGTGATGGAGTTTTTAACCACAGCCATAGCTGATTCATTGCAACCGAATATTTTGCTGGGTTGTTTTTCAATCATGCAGTTTGGATTGTGAACATTATGTACTGGAAGCAATATTAATAATAAATTTGATCACTTCGAAATTTTGGGATCGCTGAAAACACCCTTAGTATCCTATTAAATGCGATTCTCCAATTTGTGGACTTGGTGATAATGACCTACAGTTTTACACCATATCGGACGAGTAGTACACTGATAATGATTTAATGGCTAATTATTCAATAGTGTCGGGTGAAGAAATAAACGGGGCACGAGAGGGAATTGAACCCATATTCCAATAGGTGTGTCATACGACCGTAGCCAATAAAGCCATATGGCCTCATTTCTCATCACTTTGAGAAATAGCGCCATTATACTTCATTTCCACTGACGAAGTGAAATAACAGAGACGCTACAAAAGTAAATCGATAGCGTTTGCTGTCCCTATCGATCTACTTTATATATTTTTTCCCGCTCTTTTCACACTTATCTTCAGTAAGGTTTGCCCAGTCCCTTCATGGGATGTAATGGGAAACCATTTATTTACCATTTAAGGTTTGCCATTTCATCATGGAAAGATATACGAGCCAACAACGAGTCGAAATTTTTAAAATTTACTACCGAAATTTGGAGTCAGTGGCCTCAACTTTAAGAGCGCTACGATTCGGATTTTCATCGGAAAATTATCTTCAGCGATGAGGCTCATTTCTGTCTGAATGGCTTCGTCAATAAGCAAAATATGCGTTATTGGTCAGACACCAATCCACACATAATCCATGAGTCATCATTGCATCCCGAAAAAATTACGGTTTGGTGCGGTTTATGGGCCGGCGGCGTCATAGGGCCGTACTTCTTCCGTGATGATCAAGACCGGCACATTACTGTGAATGCGAATCGCTACCGTTCAATGATAACCGAATATTTTTGGCCCCAATTGGAAAATATTGACTTGGAGGACAGGTGGTTCCAACAGGACGGCGCCACAAGCCACACAGCGAATGCCACAATCAATTTATTGGAAACCAAGTTTGGTGATCGTGTTATCTCACGAAATGGCCCAGTCGATTGGCCGCTTCGGTCGTACGGTTTGACGCCGTTAGATTATTTCCTATGGGGCTACGTCAAGTCTATGGTCTATGCCAACAAGCCAGCGACGATTGATGAACTTCGGACGAATATCGAACGTGAAATTGCAGCAGTGCTTGAAAACCGTCGAAAATTTCAGCGTCTGGCAAGCGTGCCCGTGGTGGCCATGCAAAAGAAATCGAGTTCCATACATAATGGCATCGAATAAAGAATTTCATTGGTATCTAAAACCGGTTTTGTTTTATTTAAAAAAAAACTTGTGTAGCCAATAAAACCACATGGCCTCATTTCTCATCAAATTTAGAAATAATGTCATATGGTTTTATTTCCACCGACGAAGTGAAATAAAGCCATTATGGCTTTATTGCACCTTTCATATATTCTTGTGTAACATTTGCCTAATACATTTGGTTTCGTTAATTTATAAAAAAAATTAAGTTAACAAAGTGAAATGTTTATAAATTTTTTAATAATTAACAAAATGTAAGTGGTCCATCGTTGACAATGGCACAACAAATTTTTCAAAATGTTGGGTTTTCGTTCTCTCACGTTTTATAAGTCGATAAACAAAGTGCAGTACTAGAGAAAACTTGGAATTGCGGTCATCGAAAAAGATACAAAAAAAATCAATGACTGTTCGAACACATGGGCGATGTGTTAACACCTTGTTGTTACACCGTACCTGTTCGATTTCTATGAACACATTAGTAAATGTTACATTGGAAAATATAAAAAAAGTACAGTTTTTGTGCTGAAGGCTCTTTTGCTATTGCACTTTCTTTTTTCTAAAATCTGCTTTAGCGTTAGATGTAATATTGTTAAAATAAATAAAGCAATATATAGCTCACTAAAATAATTGTTTTTGTTTTGTCATAAATAGAGCGACAACCAAAAGTATTGAATAGTATAGAGAACTTGTTACACTCTTTTTTCGCTCTCATGTAGAGAGTCTCAGTAAAAGAGCATAAACGAGTCTCATTTGCTTTATAGAATATTTCAATATAAATGCACTATTTCGACAATGTTATTACATAAAACAATACAAAAAGCACAAATGTTTCAAAAGTCATCAATGTTTTTCAATTAATTCAAATTATGAATGGACTAAGTTATGACAAGAAGAGAATAATACGTTCTGAATCATTCACCACATGTCGCCAGTGCTTTTGAGTCATATAATTCGTTCCATGAGTTCGCTATACTATTCAATACTCCTTGGCGACGACGACCAGCTTGTGTGTTCACTACCGCTACATCAATACCTTCACACTTATGTTCAGGCAGAGACTAGTGTTGTACAACAATTACGTATGTGATGCTAACGCTGTGTGTTGTTTGCATGTGTTCACTTTGCTAGATTGCACTACCCGTGCCTATAGATGTTAACACATCAAAAATGTTACCATGTACTGAAGACACAATGCAATACAGCAGACCCCCGCCGCGAACCGGGCGTTACAACCGCCCTTCAACAACTGAACAATACTTTATCAACACTTGACAGTGAGAACTCTTTCTTCTGGTAATATAAAACAATTGACTGCGTTTTACATTGGTATGGCGTTAATTCCACTTTAGCTGCAAAATGTGGTGTTATTGCACTTTTTCTACGAAAACAACGCCATATGGTCTTATTTCACAAATAAGTCATATGGCTTCATTGCATATAGCCATAGCACTGCACCATTCCAATAATCGGGTTTATTTTCCATACGAAAGAAAATCCTTCGCAGGAAAATATAATGTTACTTTAGGAAATCTTTTTAATATTCCTAGCTAATATTGGAGACTGTACGAAAATGTTCATATCTCTAAAACAATAATTTTTTTGTTTGATTTTACCCTGCCTTCGTGATCACTCCTCGTGCATACAACAAAAGATACACCACAAAATTGGAACGAAAATCGTCATTACACCAAAAAATGCAGATGATTGAAAGAAATGTTTATTTCTTTAGCAAGAAACACGCAACGTAACGCGTGTAGCCATTTAGGAAGGCCCACATGAACAACGTAAGGCAATAGAGTGGTCAATTCCAGAGTATCTGACAGATACACACATAAGAACTTGAGATACTTTTTAAATAAAGAGAAAAAATCCAGAAAATTCGAGTGAAAGAGAGAGAGAGAGGTTGCAATTTGAATTGCTTGCTCATTAGCTCAGATTATCACCGTGACGCCAAGAAAATGAAAGAGAGCGTCACCACAGTAGCAAAAGGAATAACAAAATAATTGAGCTGAAATATCCGTCCATCGTTTAAAAATTGTAGAGAATTCATTTGTTTGTTATTGTTGTTGTTGTTGTCGTCGCTGTTGTTTACTTTAAAAGCGACACATGTGTCTCCAGCTGTATGCCCGTCTCCTGTGGTGTGTGTTGTATAAGATGCAACATCATTTATCCAAACCACTGAAACTGGATTCCATTTGGATTCACCGCCACCGCTGCTGCATACACAGCAAATTCCGATTTGAAATCGTACAAAAAAAAAACAATCAATTCTGAGTTATCGAAATTCTGCTGCATTTGCTTTATACACAAGCATCTACTACATAAATATGCGAATACACATTTCAGCGATTCCATTAAATCGCATTAAAGAAATTCGAATGAAAAATAAATTTTATATCAAAACAAAAAAGAAATAATAATTAATTAAATGTATACAGTGGAAGAATGAAAGTTTAGGTGTAGGCGAACACAAAAAAAAATTCCAGCGTTTGCTGACACGCATTTCATTTGGAAGACATTGACGAAATGCCAGTCAATATCATCATCGCTGCCAAAGAGCCACCGCTATACACAACTCACAGGTGGTGCTGAAAACCATATGTATGTAAGAATTTCGTTTGTTGCTACACAACTTAAAAATAATTGGGAAAAACTAAAAAAGTTCTCAAAGAAATTTAAATTAATGTCATTCTCTTCTGTAAAGTATACAGTTGAAGAAAAACCACTGTCATTCTCTTCTGTAAAGTATACAGTTGAAGAAAAACCACTGAAAAATAAAGATTACTATTACACTGAACGGAAAAGCATCGTCACACGGATGAAAATGTTCATCACACGAACAACTTTTGTCATCGAAAGTGAGCTAACGTAACGTTTCATTCCCGCTATGAAAATGTGGTCATCAACTGTAAATTGTTCGTTACAGTGGTGAATGTATGATTGTTGCTGCAACGAATTTTCTTTATTATTGCAACGAATTTGTTCCGTTGCTGCAATGAATTTGTTTCATTGTTGCAATGAATAGGTATCGTTCTTGCAAGGAATTTGCTTCATTGCTGCAATGAATTTGTTCATTGCTCCTATGAATTTGTTTCATTAGTGCAACGAATTTGAGTCAATGTTTTAATGAATATGTTTCATTACTACAATGATTTTGTTTCATTGCTCCAATGAATGTTTTGATGTGTGTTTGAAATTATTTAGTGACAATTGTATATAAATACACTGTTAGTATTACATTGCAGGTGTTTTGATAGCAATTTTTTGAATTTTTGTTTTTGAAAATCTATTTGGTAAATATATTATATTCATTCCATGTTGAAACAGTCGTCTGGAGAAGATTTTGGTAGTCGAGGGGTTGAGTGTTATTGTGGCCGTCATATTCAGGTCCTGCAATTAAAAACGTGTACGAGGAATTTATTGTTAAGATTACTGTACTTACAATGAACACAGGCTCTACTCCCCTATGCTCTAACTCCTTTAACATAGAACCACGTCATTGTTTTGTTAAATCATGCAATTACTGTTGTGTTGAGAGATTTGATATTCAATTGTAGCGCCAAATCTCCCCGTGACTGTACGTTGAATTGTTATTTTTTATGTTCGTCGTACTTGAAACACTTCGTTTCTTTAACTTCTTCGTTTTCATTGAATTCGGCTACCCGCACAAATGCCGTCGTTTTTTTTCTGAATCCAAATACGAACACAACGAAACAGACGCGACCGAATTTTGATTAAAACACAAAAACACGAACATTTTGTTGCGATTTGTACCGTCACGCGATCACACAAATAAAAGTTCAGTTACATATTTCGGAGTAGCTTTTCTGCTATCGATGCGTCACTTTCTTTGCTGTCGTGTTGCTATTTGATTTATTGATTCGCAAGTTACACAAACGATCACACCAAACACATAAATTCACACAATTTAGTTTCCACAATAAAAGATTATTACTAAGTATAACTAATTAGTCTGTTTTAGCAAATATATTTAAATTATTCTGGCAGAGAAATATGTCTACCACTTTCGATTGTTCCACTGGAACTGATTTAAGATGTGTACTCTTTTTTACGGTCGCTCATTTTGTCGACTGCTTTTCTCTCTCTATACCATCATAAAAATTAGTTTCGTTATAAAAACGAAATTGTTTCGTCAACTAAAAACGTTGACAAACCTTCAAAATAAATAAATAATTAATATAAACTATAAAAAGTAAGAGATAAACTAAATATAAGTAGTTTAAAACTAATGCTTTTACTTTTTTTTAATTTTCAACCCATTTTTCTACAAAATTCAAATTAAATAAAATTGTTGTAGGAACAACAAGTAAGTTGTTGCAGTAACGAAATGAAAAATTGTCAAAGAAGTCAATTATGAAATTTTTCGTTGCAGGGACTACCAAATTGTCGGATATACGACACTGTTCACTATCACATTGTAAAAACATTAACAAAAATGTTTAATCCATGCGACGAAGCGTTTTTCTTTTAGTGTAGCACTAAAGAATATTTGTTATTTCCCACCATGCCAAATGAATCTGTGTCGAATTCAAGACGTACTCGCTTCTTCGTACATTTTGTCCGAAACTGAAATCAGTTGGGGAAACATAAGAAATCGGTTAGCGTATGAAATTCGTTTTGAAAAGGAGGATAATTTTTTCTCCCCTTTATTCTTAATATTCGAATCAGTTTCGGTTTGTGTGTTTTTTTTATAAAATGGATTCGAAACGGACTCACTTTTGTTCATTTTTGCGGATTCGAAACGAATTCTTTGTATGTTGCTTTGTTCAGCTTCAGTTTTTGTGTTTTAGCAACTCAGAAATGTTTCTGCTACATTAAATTTTTGAGGCAAAAATATCAGCCGCCAAAAGGCGTGCTTCGGGAATGCCTTGATCGAAATATAACCTTGATGGCCCCATTAGATGTTTGTAATTTCAAATTGACTTCCCCATACTCGCATTTCGATTTTTAACGTTTTTACGGTCTCGTAATGGGTAATGTGGCCGTCGGTGGTGCAATGGTTAGTGTGCGCGGCTGTTGTGCGAGAGAACGTGGGTTCGATCTCTTACACTTCTTTCGACGACGGCCACCTCGCTTACTGACGGCAACACTATCGAGTAATAAGCCATAAAATAGCTTCTCAAAATATCATTCGGAACGGGTGTAAAATTATAGGTCCCAATCAGTGAGTAAAAATTGGAAAGCGCACAGCTTAGTGATTGTGAGAAACTCTCCCACATCTCTTCATAGAATATAATGAGAAAATATTTATTTTTTTAATGGTATCGAAACGGATCCGCCAAATCACAATTTCACTGATTCGCTTTTTAGGATTCATAACGGGATCCGGTAAATCGCATTTTGATGCTTCGATTTTTTATGTTTTTACGAACTCGTAACGGGTTTGAAACGCATATGCATCCCTTATTGTCCACATTGGGGTTTTTGCCAAAAAAAAAAACAGTAATAATCGAAACTTCAGCGACCGGTAGGGTACTATAAGTATCCTCGTATAAACAAAGGCTTGGCGGGTCTTCAATACGCATCATCTGAGGCAGAACCACCCTTTGGAAGCCTTTGTTTCAATTGATTCTCAGTTTCTGTTATGTTGTAAAGGATCTACTCTCACGGAAAAAACAATCAATGAGTGTTCGAACTCACGTTCGATGTGTTAACACCTTATTGTTACACGGTACCTGCTCGATTTCTATGAACACATTAGTAAATGTTGTATTGGAAAATACAAAACAGCGTTCAATCATATGATGACGTTACATTTAAATAATATTAATACTTAAAATTATTTAAAGACCAATGCAAGCGCATTTGTCATTATTTTCTTGCTTAATACTTTTTCTTTATTGCCACAAAAAACAAAGAGACTGCAAGGCAACAGACACATGAACATACATACATTGTTATGTTCGTACACAAGTTCACACAATTTTCGTTGCTCCCTTAATATCTCATTTGTATATACTACGTATAACCACGTCATTTTTCTCTTTGCTATAAGAGTGCTCCGCACCTACACAAGCCAACTATTCGCTGCCGCTACATCAGTGTGTGTTTTTATCTGTGTTTCGCAGTCGAAGAAATCTGTGTTCAGTACAGGGTTGGGTCACCCTTGTTATTTAGGGGTATGAAAAATAGATGTTGGCCGATTCTGAGACGATATGCAAACAACATTTCATACAAATCGGTATAGCCGTTTCGGAGGAGTTTAAAGCCAAACATTAAGTGTGATCGCAGTCGGATAAACTGTGTTTGAATGTGTTCATTTTGTGAGTTAAAAATAACTAAATTAGCCGTTACCGAATTTAGAGGTTGCCACAACCACATTAGATGTCATCACATCCGAACTAACGGTTGTCACAACAGCATTAGCAGTTGGCACAATCTATGAGAGGTTGCTTCAATCTTTTTTCAGTTGTGGCGACTGAGTTCAGTCATGACAACCTCAATTCGATTGTAGCAACTGCAATTCGGTGGCAATAATTGCATTTGCGTTTGCTACAACCTGTTTTCATGCAATTAGTTCTGTCAGTGTGTGTTTTGTCTATAGGATTACGTATTAAGGTGTTTTTAGGTTTACTTTCAAAAGATTATGTGTAGTGAAGAGCCGATTATTATTTTGCGAGATTTACGAGATTTGCAGCCTCAAATATTGTAGCACTACACTTCCTGCTTAACGTACACTGCCCGGTAAACTGGTGCGAAGTCATATGATCAGACTCACCGGCGAACCACATCATCTCGCACATTCCAGAATATGTCGTGACTAATGTAGCAATAAATCACTACACACCACACGTCGCTGATGGAATAGCAGTAGTAGGGATTCAAAGTGGATTACACATTTTTTTTCATGACCCTTGAAGCTTTATACGAATTGTATTCAGCTACGATATCCTATTTTTCCGTTATAACATCATAACATATTAGTCCAAAAGACTTAAGACCAATCACTCTATCACCGCTCCTTCTGAAGGCATTGTAATATAAGCTCGGCCATATGAACATCTCAGCTGGTCACATACCAGCACACATAGAGCAAAGGCAAACCTTCGAAAACCACTCTGCACATTCTTGTGTGGTTCATACAGGAAACTATTTATCTTTTTGCATGTGTCTTCATTATTGGACTACTGAGACGAAGGTGTCTAACATCGTCCTTGCGACTTTAGCTAGAGATGTGTATAGAACTACCGCCAAGGGATAGTCCAATCTCAATTCCCCTGGAATTTATGTGTTATTTTGCTTGAGTTGGAGGAATCAGGTTGCGCAGTCGTAGGATATACCAACCTAGCAATTGCAGTACAGGAGAAATACACTTCTACATGCAGGGATGTTAATTCAGTGGCTCTCTAAGTAGACCAAGTGGGATGATATAGGATTAAATCTGGAAAATCCTCAGCTCGTGCGTTTTAGTAGGAAGCAGATGATTCCGTATACTTTGACTTTGTCTCTATGTTGTGGAGAAAGATATCCCGATGGGGAGCTGAGTTTCAAGCCAAATGCTATTCGGCCAGAAACGGCCACCAGAGGACGATGGGGCCTGTTGAGGACCCATGGGCAGCTGTTGAATGCCCAATTTTGCTCCACGACATTGTCGTTTGGTAGCTGGTACAGGAAATATAAACTAACTAAGTCTGTTGGCAAAAGCCCGGAGAATGACAATGGTATGTATCGCGAGTGCCCTTCACATATTCCCTTTCATCTATTAGTACTAGATTATTCAGTACCATCGGCAATCCGCCTAAGATATTCGTCCCATATCATAATGGGACGATTTAAAGTGATGTGCGGCAATACACAATAGAATTGGATTAAGTGACGCCAACTTCTATATTTGGTATCCAATTCTTCACTCATATCCCGGCAGGCCTGGAAGGGACGTACACCAGGTACAAGGTGGCGCACCAATTGTGCTACAATAAGAAATCCAAATAACTTCTTTTTTTTAATTCAATGTATTTAATTTTTATTCAAATCAATTTTAAAAAAGTAAATGGTTTACCGTTACATCCCATATAGGGATTAGGGATTTTAATTTATATATTATTAAATTTTATATAACTAATTGGTTTTGAAGATGATAGACGTCGTATATGTGACACCTGATCAGAAAACTATTTATTGCGGCCTAAAGGGTTGAACTCGGAATCGCCTCAATTATTGTTTTCATGGACTGCTTCAATTCAGTCAAATTCCTTAATTTCGTTTTGTACACTTCTTGCTTGACATGAACCCATTAAAAAGTCTGGTGCAGTAAAGTCAGTTCATCTTGGCGTTCAAAGTGGAGTGTCTGGATGTTAATTAGTTTGGGAATTTTCCTTGGGGGTCCCCCGTTAAATGGTTTGAATATTTGTGCAGTTGCTCCATCTTGCTGCAACCAAATGCTGTTGAAACGGATTCGTTTCGACGCAGTTGTGGGTAAAAACAACCTCCTTCAACATCTTTAAATAACGGTCACCAATGGCAATTGCTGTTGCACCGCTTTCTTCAAAGAAGTATGGCCCCACAATGCACCTTGATGACACTGCGCAACACACAGCGACTCATTCTAAGAACAGTTCCGCCTCATAGAGTATTTCTGAATTAGATGCACTCGATATATGGCAATTTTGCTTGTCTACAGTGCCGTTTAGATCAAAATGGGCCTCATTTACAATTTATCAAGTTGTTGTCTTCTTCGGCCATTTCAATCAATTTTGGCCCAAAATTTCAGGCGAGTAGGCAATTATTATCCGCCGATAAGTTTGGAGTCGAAACGCTTGGATTTGCCTGAATTGACGATGATAGAGCCGCCATTGTGTCTTGAACCCGAACATAGGGAGATGGGACAGTCTCCGTGCGATGCTTCCAGATTCGGAACATATGTTTACCCAACTCATAATGGACCACCTTGAATTTCTTCGACGACGGCCATCTCACATGGTGACGGCGACACTATCGAGTATTTAGCCATGTAAAAGCTTCTCCAAATACCGTTCGAAACCGGTGGAAAACTGTTGGTTCCAATCAGTGACTGTAAAACTAAAAAACGGACAGTTCACTGGTTGTGAGATTCTCGAAACAATTTATTTATTTTGTATGACCGAAATTGTACGCAAAATTTGATACCCAGTCCTGGACAGGATTACCCTTCGCTATGATCACTGAATACTGATCAATAGGCAGGCATGCAACTCGACTAAGGATCTCAGTTTATGATTTCTGCAGGAGCTGTGGGGATAAAGAGGAGTACAGTAGTGTCAAATATCTCATATGCTTCTTACCGACCTTTTGCGTGACTAATATATAGGATCTTACTTCATCTTGGATCTAAAGGACATTCAGAGAGTTAAGCTGTATGCACTTAGGACCTTTGTAGCTTATTGACGGAGTCATTAAGCCAGTAATTGGCATCTTCACTTAACAAAACTTTACTGAAAAGAAGGGGATCTCGTTTGTAATACAGCTGAATACTATGTAGACGACGATAAGTCAAAAAATATTGAAAAAAGATATCATGAATATTTCATCTGTGTAAAAATCGCTACAGGCAAAAGTATCTCTAAACAGTGATTTGCATACGAATTTTGCACTACCCAGCAAACATTCTGAGTCTGAAAAGAGTCAGCAAAGGATCTCACAAACTGCTGCAAACATATCAATTATAGTGGTTTCGAAGCTGTGTCTCTTACTGAGCTCTATTTTATGACGCACAAAAGACTAATAAAGGGTTTTTCAACAGAGACGCTACAAAAGTAAATCGGGACAGCAAACGACGCCATATTTTTCCCGCTCTTTTGACATTTCTCTTCAGTAAGGTTTGCTATTTCATCATGGAAAGATATACGAGCCAACAACGAGTCGAAATTATTAAAATTTACTACCGAAATTTGGAGACAGTGGCCTCAACTTTAAGACGCCAACTTTAAGAGGCCTCAACAATCAGCGATGAGGCTCATATCTGGCTGAATGGCTTCGTCAATAAGCAAAATATGCGTTATTGGTCAGACAGCAATCCACACGTAATCCATAAGTCGTCATTGCATCCCGAAAAAATTACGGTTTGGTGCGGTTTATGGGCCGGCGGAGTCATTGGGCCGTACTTCTTCCGTGATCATCAAGATCAGCACATTACTGTGAATGCGAATCGCTACCGTTCAATGATAACCGAATATGTTTGGCCCCAATTGGATAATATGGACTTGGAGGACATGTGGTTCCAACAGGACGGCGCCACAAGCCACACAGCGAATGCCACAATCAATTTATTGGAAACCAAGTTTGGTGAACGTGTTATCTCACGAAATGGCCCAGTCGATTGGCCGCCTCGGTCGTGCGATTTGACGCCGTTAGATTATTTTCTGTGGGGCTACGTCAAGTCTATGGTCTATGCCAACAAGCCAGCGACGATTGATGAACTTCGTACTAATATCGAACGTGAAATTGCAGCAGTATCGGCCGATTTATGCTTGAAAACCGTCGAAAACTGGGTTCAGCGTCTGGACTTCTGCAAGCGTGCCCGTGGTGGCCATGCAAAAGAAATCGAGTTCCATACATAATGGCATCGAACGTACTTTCACAGGAATAAAGAATTTCATTGGTATCTAAATCCGGTTTTGTTTTATTCAAAAAAACTTTTGTAGCGCTCTTATTGAAAAACCCGTTAAATATGAACGTAATAATTTATTATTGTTGCACGCTGAGTATACCTGCCTCTGTATTATATTCTCCTAAACACATTTTAAAGAAATCATGTAAATGTTTGGAAGACAATCCAGACATTCATATGTTTGCAACACTCGAACTCACTTGCATTTAAATGCAGAAATTAGCATTGTTACTTGCAAACAGGTATGATTTACCTGGAATCATATGCGTGCTTCATCCCAAACATCCATATACATTAGACCGTCTCACATGTATTAGTTTTCGTTGAAAAACTAAAAGAAATCATTTTTTTAAAAATTGGTTCTGCTCACGGGATCGTAAGGCTAGACACGAAATAGTTTGCCTATTAGCATAAAACAAACCAACGTACAATTTAAAGGGTGGACAAAAGTTACCTATTTTGTGACCCGGTCTAATATACTTGCATAGCCTGCAGCACTCGTATGTATCTTCCCAAACCTCCATATGCTTACGTGGAAGCATGTGTGAATTTCCTCCCAAACACGCAGTTACTTACGTGGAAGCATATGCTAGTTTCCTTCCCAACATAATAATATTTAGAAACTAATTATTTTTGATTTTTATTGATAGTATATAAAGGGTGTTTTTTCAAGTTCGATAGAACTTCAAATTGTAAAAAATAACACAAAACATTAAATGTTAATAAAAAAAATTATATTATTTGTTTCAGTATACTCTGGCAAATCATCATGAATAGACTCACGCTTGAACAACGCTGCCAAATTATCCAAATTTACTTTGAAACTCAGTTGGAAACTGACCCGTTGTTTTATCGCCAAACTGTGTTCAGCGATGAGGCTCATTTTTGGCTTAAGGGGTTTGTTAATAAGCAAAATTGTCGTATATGGAGTGGGACCAATCCACAAGAGACCCCCCAGACCTCATTACATCCAGAAAAATGCACCGTTTGGTGCGGCTTACACGCTGGTGGCACCATCGGACCTTATTTCTTTAAAAATGAGGCCGGAGCTCGCGTTACTGTCAATGGAGATCGTTACCGCATCATGATCAATGATTTTCTGTTTGAAAATATGGATCACATTGATCCAACCGATATGTGGTTTCAACAGGATGGAGCTACGTGCCATACGGCGATCGCAACCATCGACTTATTGATATCAAAATTTGGCGATAAGTTGATTTCGAGAAATGGACCTGTAAATTGGCCTCCAAGGTCGTGCGATTTGACACCTCTCGATTATTTCCTGTGGGGCTACGTAAAGGCACTGGTTTATGCTGATAAACCAGCAACAATTGACGCCTTGGAGGCCAACATTGTTCGTGTTCTTCGTGACATACGGCCAGCAGTGCTCGAAAAAGTGGCCAAAAATTGGACGTCCAGAATGCGCTTCGTCAAGAACAGCCGCGATGATGCCCATACGACCGAAATCTTTTTAAGAAAAGGTAGATTGTTTAAGAATACCAATAGGTATTTTTTTGAGAAAATTTACCTTTTTTAAGAAAACGCACTTACTTTAGAAAATTGTATATTGTTAAATTTCTTTCACTTTGGCTCTTCTAAGTTTACTTTTTATTCGGTTCAAACTACAATATGTAATAAACCGGATCCACCTAGAAAATTTCCCATTAAACAAAAAATATCCCCTGATATGTTAGTCTAGACACAAACCAAACAAATTTGGGTTCAAAACTACAATATGTAATACACAGGCTCCACCTGGAAAACTTCCGTTTAAACCAAACCAAAAGTACCCAATATAGTTGATAATAATGGGTTGTAATAAAGTAGTTAACAAAAAGTTGTTTAAAACTTTTTCATTTAGCCCCCATCCCGAAACGTGCGATAAGGAACTTCGTTCCAAAACTTCGTTCCAATAATATTTAGAAACGAACTATTCTTTCTTTATTATAATTAATTTTATCAATCTATCGTATATCCACATTTTTAAATAATTAATATTTACTTTAAATTACCCTTTTTATATTTACTTGCATTAAATGCATTATTTGTTTTGTTTTGAATCTGCTGCGCTATTGTTTCTCCTTTCTTTGTTGTCTCTCACTTGCTTGTCTTCAGAAGTTTTCAACTATGCCTTAGTTATGCGTTGGTACACAAACAATATACTTATATAAAACTCTAGTTCATGCAAGACAAGCGTGTATTAATTACTTGTATTTTGTTTTATTATATTTCACAAATGGTCCCCGATTCCTATTTTTTCAGTAGAGGCTCGGCCAGAGAAAGGGATTCACGTTGCTGCCCTCTCCAGTTTCTTTCCTCAAAATCGTTTCTCACTTTGGTAGCACACATAAATTATGCGGAACACATATACAAAAACCAAAGCAACATCACAAACCATTTAACCGTCCGAGCGTTTATATATTCATCTTTCACTGATCAAGCGCTTTTGATATCCTCTGTCCGATGAAACATCGACTACTGAATACATAAAATTAAAACGCAATTCAGGAATATTTACGAATCATTCACTGAGAGAATAATGCAAAAATACAGATCCACACTTACAAGATATATACACACTCGTTGCCCCTCCTTTATTCTCTTGCTCACGAGAGAGCATAAACAGTGCATCAAACGCGGCTGTATTTGTACCACAAAGGGGTCGCAAACTCATATGTTATAACATATTAATCACTGTGTCTCAAACATGTAATGTTGAGTAGCAAACACAATGCGTTTGGGTACAAGTATATTATATTTGCGACAAGATCCAAACACATGTTATATTTGCATCCAGATTACAAAAAACGACAGATTTTTCAGCGTGCAAAAAATTGTTCTGGGTATTCTACTGACAAAATAGTAGTTAACGAGTACGACATAAAGTTCCAATGCTGGAAATTAAGTCAGTGACTGTCTTTTCGATCCCCCCCTCGTATATAATTGCATTAGCAGTGGCAGTAACGACTCTCCTCTGCCTGTCCAAGTCACTTTTTACATTTTGTGCTTAACCCAAAACATAAAAAAACTACAAATTGATTTTTCCTCCACTAAATGGGAAAATCATTATTATAATGACTTTATTTCCTCATAAAAAACAGCACAAAACAAAACCAAATCATTATCGATGTGCATCATCTTCGGAGGCCCCATTGTTCCTTTTGTTACTTCTGAAAAGAAGATCATCTTCTCTTACACGACAATCAAAACAAAGGCGATAATCATAATAAAAATGACTGTGAGTGGTGCTGGCGCTGCTGGTACTGGTACTTGTACTGGAATTGGAATTGGAACTGTGATGCCATCAATAGCCCCCGTTCCAATACAAAAATGCACTCAATCTCAATGTAATTGTGTTGAAACAATCATCATTAACGAGAATTCTGTATTGTTTGTTTTCAAACAAGCGTTTTTCTTCATCGTTCCTTTAACCCGACTTCATTGTTTATTCACCCTCAACTTCTGGTCTTGGTTGGATGTTGTTTTGTTAGTTGCCTTCTCTTACGTATTTGACTTGAGTGGGAATGTGCCTTGAAGTGGCTGGCATTAGAAGGAATAAAACCTGATTTTCCCACTTTCTGTCCTAAGATGAAACAAACAAAAACAAAGTTGAAATATGTTTTGAGTTCATTTCTTGTGCAGCATTTGAGTGGAATTTGTGTTTGAAGTAAATTCCTTCTATACATCTTCTTGTTGGATCTTTAAGTTCTTGTAAAGTCATTGACGGGGTTTCCTTTTAAGATGTTTGCATAGTAAATGGAATTCATATGACCTCCACCTCTGAACTGAAAGGAACTAAGGTGATGATAGCCATGGTGGATACTTCTATTCTATTTCATCTATTCCCCCAGTGCTTGATGACTCATGGAGGATTTAGAGGGAATAATTCTAATGAGGTATGAGATAACGGATTCACCCGATGATGTCATTTGTCTTGGGATTCTACGCACTAGGATAATTGTTGCAAATAAAAAGGGGGAACATCCTTTATATGATTCATAACTACCACCGAATTAATTTAATGTTTGGTTTTGTACGAAAATAACAATAAATCAGCTGGAGTTAGATGACGCAGTTTCAATATCAACTACTATAGGGGCATGGTAATGCGTATTTAGTGAGTTTCAAACTGACGAGTTTATAACCGGTCATTTCCATTAGCAATGAGAATATACGAAGTTAATCAGTTTTAAAAGTTACTGGAGACATAGGACGTGCTAAACTATTCTACCGGGCCTTGTCAGGCCTACTTTTACTACATTAGAAAGGTGTATTGTATATAAATAAATAAAATATTATCTTGGTGGTGGTATGCGCAGAGCTGGATAGGTACACGCTGAAAAATAACGGTCTCTCTAACATATTCTCCCAAACATATTCTGCAGGAACCATGTATATTTTTGAAACACAATTCAAACATTCACATGTTTGTACCTCCCACACGCACTTGTACTTAAATGTAAACAGTATCATGTTTACTGGCAAACATGGATGCTTTTACCTGGAAACATATGAGTTCTTCATCCCAAGCATACATATACTTAAGTGGAAGCATTCGCGTGTTTCACCCAAACCTCCACAGACTTACGTGGAAACATACACGTATTTCGTTTCAAACATAATAATATTGAGAAACGAATTATTCTTTGATTTCAATATAAAGGGTTATCCATTTCGTGGTTTCAAAAGTATAGGGCTGAAATTCGACATCTGTCAAACTAAGTTGTTAAACCAATTTTTTTTCTTTTCAGTTGAAAGTCTGACATTGACGAAAATGGATCGCTTAACTATCACACAACGCATAAAAATTATTAAAACCTACTACAAAAATGGCGATTCTGACACAGCCACATATCGTGCTTTAAGAGGAGATTAAGGTTTACTTAATCGTTCAACTACATAATCGCCCAACTACATAATCGTCCAACTACGCAAGCAATTGGCAAAATTATGAAGAAATTTGAAGAGACTGAAGCGGCTACAGATATTGTAAGGCTTGTTCATCATCGTTTCGCTCGTTCCGCTGAAAATGTCGCTGCTGTAAGTGAAAGTGTTGCCGAAGTCCCGAATGTGTCGATTCCTCGTCGTTCTCAGGAATTCGGACTGTCTTACGGCACATTATGGTGTATTTTGCATTTGGATCTACACCTACATCCATATAAAGTCACACAACAACTGAAGCCAGCTGACCATTCACAACGTCGTAGATACGTGGAATGGGTGCTTGAACAACAGGCGGTGGACGGCGATTTTTCGAACAAAATTTTCTTCAGCGATGAAGCACATTTCTCACTCAGTGGGTATGTTAATAATCAAAATTGTCGTTTTTGTGGTTCTGAAAATCCTCAAGTAATTGAAGAGAGGCCATTGCATCCAGAAAAAGTCACTGTTTGGTGTGCTCTTTGGTCCGAAGGTGTGATTGGACCTTACTTCTTCGAAAACGACGATGGAACGACTGTCACCGTCAATTCGGAGCGTTATGGTCATATGATAACCGACTGTTTTTTGCCTGCGATTGAAGAATACAACTTGGAGAATATGTGGTTTCAACAAGATGGTGGAAGCGGTTTCAACAAGACGGTGGAAGCGGTGCCACACAACTCGAGTGAATATGGCTTTATTGCAAGAGACATTTCCTGGCCGCGTAATTTCTCGTCGTGGCGATATCAACTGGCCACCAAGATCATGCGATTTGACACCATTACACTTTTTTTGTGGGGCTACGCGAAAGACCGTGTTTATGCAGATAAATCTTTAACTCGTGAGCACTTAAGAACCAACATTCGACTAGTGATGGCTGAGATACCGCTCAATATGTGTCAAAAAGTGGTCGAAATTTACCTCAAAAGAATCAATGCTTGCAACACTTCGCGTGGTGGTCATTGAAATGATGTAGTGTTTCACATATAATGTCAACGTTCAAACTTTATACTAAAAAAGAAATATCATGAAAAAAAATATTTTATATGTCTTTTATTTACGTTTACTTTTTAAACCGCAAAATGGATAACCCTTAATAATGTATGATTTATTATAAATAAATTTATCAATATAAATCCACATTTATAAATAATTAGTACAAAAAAATTAAAAAAAAATTAACCGACCCTTTTTACATTTACTTGCATTGAACGTGCATTATTTGTGTTTTTTTTTTCATGAAATGAGAATCTGCTGTTCTTTTGCTCCTCCTTACTTTGTTGTCTCTCACGTTTTTGTTTTCAGAAGGTTTCAGCTATGCGTTTGTTATCACTATGCTTTGATACAAAAAGAAGACATTTATATACAAATCAAGTTCATGTAAGCCAAGCGTGGTTTAATTACTTGTGTTTTGTTTATTATATTTCACAAATGGTCCGCCGTTCCGATTTTCTCAGTAAAAGCTCGGACAGACAAAGGGCTTCAAGTTGTTGCCCTTTCCAGTTTATTTCTTTAAAATTGTTTCTCATTTTGGTAGCAGGCATACATGCATATATACTAAACTCATACACAAAAACCAAAGCAACATCGGAAACCATTTAACCGTCCGAGCCTTCGTTTATTCATTTTTCACTGACCAAGCACTTTGATATCCTCTGTCCGATGAACCATTGACGACTGAATACATAAAACTAAAACGCAATACATTAGGCAACATAAGACGCACTTCATCTGCAATTTAAACGCACATTCAGGAATATATATGACTCATTGACTGAGAGAATAATACAAAATTACAGACACACAATCACAAGATAAAGTTTCTCGTTGTCCTTCTATTATTTTCTGAAATAAACACAGCTGTATTTTTATCACAAACATAAATATATTTGGGTCGCAAACACATTGTAATCATTGTGTTTCAAACATGTAATATTGAATAGCAAACACAAAGTGTTTTGACACAAATATATTATATTTGCGACAATCTCCAAACATACTTTATATTTACATCTAAACAACAAAAAATACAGATTTTTAAGTGTGTACCCAGCGGAAAAAGTAACATCTTCTTGGCGTACTTAAGATACGGTTGGAGTTTTCCATATTTATTTAAAATTTACACAGGATTTTGTTAGAGTACAAGACCTTCCCTTCTCGCATTCATTAGAAAGCCCTATCGAAGGCCTAACAAAACTAGCACTTTAGGAATGATCCGCAAAAGAAGCACTTCTAGATGGCCCTCAAAAGTATTCTAGAAGGGTTAATAGAGCCTACCGAAATAGGTTTCCAGAGGAGTTTGCAAAGTAGTACTCATGGAAAGACATGCAAAATAAGCGCACTTAGAAGATCCTCAATAATTATAAAATATGTTTAAATAGGCTTTCCAAATGGCCTGCCAATGGAGATCTTTACGAAAGCTCTGCAAACGAAGAACTCCTAGAAGGCCCCCAGAAATTATTCAATAACAGCTAATAGGAACTAATTAATACTAACTTAATAAATATAAAGCCTGTAAAAGTACCCCTCTACGAAAGACCTGCAAAGAAGCACTCCTAGAAGGATCTCTAAAAGTATTCTTGAAGGACTAAGTATTGTAGTTAATAATTGTATTTAGACTAAACAAACAATATACAATAGAGTATTGAATATGTAAATCAAAGAAACTAAATTTCAATCATAATATATAAAGCGAGCATAACAAAAACTACTTTAATACTTTCCGTAGTTTTGGTTCTTGTTTAATTGCTGAAATCCCAAGTTGTTTAATTAGAAATTGCAATCGATGTGGTTATAAAGCTTTTTATCATTATGTCTGCTATTAGGTTTTGCATTGATATCCGTTCTTTTCGGTTACTTTTTCTATAACAGAGTAGTGTTTTAAAGAGTTATGTTTGGTTCTCTTGTGATATTTTTTGGGCTAATCTTATGGTAGCATTGTTATCCTCGTGTAACACATGAATGCTATTTAAACCAATCAATTCGGAATAGTCTTTTTAGCCATATAATTTATTTTGTACCTTCCGTAGTAGCAATGATTTCTGCTGCTGTTGTTGATGTTGCCACAATTGTATGTCTTTGACTTAGTTACGAAATTAGATTTTTTATACAACCAACAACCTCCACAGTCTGCATCACGATAGCATTCAAGTTCTGAACTGTCATCAGCTTTGTAGGTTAGAGTCGGGTAGAGTTTGGGGCTTGTCGCAAATATAATATATTTGTGTTCAAACACATTGTGTTTGCTATTCTATATTATATGTTTGAGACACAATGATTAATATGTTATAATATATGTGGTTGCTACTCAAATATGTCTTTGTTGGAGATGCAAATACATTTGAGTTTGTTGCACTGATCGAGAGCAAGAGAGTAAAAGAGGAGCAACGAGAGAGTCTATCTTGTAAGTGTGTAGCTGTATTTTTGCATTATTCTCTCAGGCAGTGTTTCGTAAATATTCCTGAATGTGCGTGCAAATTGAAGATGAAGTCAGTGTTTCTTATTTTGGCTGATGTATTGCGTTTTGGTTTCATGTATTCAGTGATCAATGGTTCATCGGACAAAGGACAACAACAATTCTCAGGCCGCTGTATTCGTGTATATATGTGTGTGTGTGTGTGTCGTAATAATAAACAAAAAATTGTGAACGTGGTCTCCAAGTTGTGGATAGCAGAGTTCGTATTTACACCCGTCAAGTTTTATACATCGCCGTGGGTAATGGGCAATGATCATTTACCCATTACCCACAGTGTAGTGAATGGGGAAAATAAATGATAGCTGTCCACAACCACAAATACCCAAATACTGCCCACAAATACCCAGCACGATTTCCCATTACCCACACGGTAATGGGAAAAATAATGGGTAGTTGCCCACGACGATATGGGTAATGAGTAAGCGGCATTTACCATTACCCACGGCGATGGCAAATGGGTTACCCAGGGTAACACATCCTCACTTTCGACAGATAATATGACAAATTAGAAAAAATTTCCCTATCCCGGAAACGGAGCGTCCACTCGAAAAAAACAACTAATTTGTATGGGTTGCTAAGGGTAAAGTGGTCCAACTCATATGTACGATTTTTTTTAATCGCCAATAAGAAAATCGCCAAAATAAAAAAAATAGCTATAACTCGTATAGCGTAAATAGCTATAAAAGTAGCTATAACGATGCTTCTAATCGCAAATAACTTCTTTAGCTCTGTAGGAGGCTTTCAGCAAAGAATGTCTTTAATACGCCATCAGTGTTAAAAAAAAATCTAATCTTAAAATTTGTCAAATAAAAATTCGCTAAAACGACTACAGGGTAATGGGGAAAATAGTGGATAGTAACCCGCGACTATCGGGAATTACCCATTACACATGGGGAATGGGTAAGTGATCTTTACCCATTTATTTTCTTTGAATCGAAAATATGAACAAATTATATAAAATGTTTATGTCTCGGAAACAGAGCGTCCAATCGAAAAAATAACTAATTTTTACGGATAATCGAATCCATATGTTTCGAAATCGAAAAAATAACTAATTTTTACGGATTTCTAAGGCTTTTTATAAAGTGTTCCAGCACGTATGGAAGAATTTTTTATTAATGGTCAAAATAAGAAAGTCGCTAATATACAAAAAGCTATAACTCGGAAACGTGGCCGTCGGTGGTGCAATGGTTAGTGTGCGCGCCTCTTGTACATGAGATCCTGGGTTCGATTCCTGCTCTGACCACCTTAAATTACACTATCGAGTATTTAGCCATGAAAAGGCTTCTCAAAATACCGTGCGGAACCGGTGTAAAACTGTAGGTCCCAACCAGCGAGTATAAATCTAGAAAGCGCACCGCTTACGGGTTCATTCATTCATTCATAACTCGGAAACGGAGCGTCCGATCGAATAACAAATTTTTCATAAAGCGGTCCAGTTCATAAGGAAGAAATTTCTTTTAAAAATTCGCTAAAATAAAAAATTGGCCATAACTTGGAAACAGTGCGTCTAATCTCAAAAATATTAAATTGTTTTACTACACAGGAGGCTTTAAGAAACATATGGATGGATGTCTTAAAACGGCATTACTTTTTTTTTACAAAATCGCTAAAACTAAAAATTTTTCGAATGAAAAATCGCTAAAACGCCCCATTCGAAAAAAGCAACAATTTTTGCAGGTCTCTAAGGGTTTTTCATAAAGTGATCCAATTCGAATGGAAGACTTTATTTATAAAGAAATCGACAAAGCAAGAAAATCGCTAAAATAAAAAAAATTCTAAAACCATCTAAAAGCATACGACATTACTTAGGGTAACTCAGGGAAATTTAGTACCCATTAAATACGAACCTTGGAGTATAGCGAGGAGGTTAGTTTGTAAACACATACGCATAGAACATCTTGGAAAAAATAAATAAATGTGAATTTTTTTGTATATTGTCAAAGGAAGTTCGTTCCAACCGGATATCCCAGTCACACCTATCTACCTTCTGTTATATTTATTAGACCAAACCAAAAAAATGCTCTTTATGGCAAAACGTTGACCCATTTCTTGGCAAATTATTTCGATTAATACAACACTACATATTAGCTCTCAAAAAGGTCCCTACAGCCGCAGTTACTTCATCATAACTAATATAATTAAAAGCACCAAACAATTTCATTGTCGTTGTATATCGGAGCTACATAATTTGATTGCTTTTGCATTTTTTTATTTTTTGTTTTGTTTTGATTTTTCCACTTAATCCGTGTGGTCAGTGAATCCGTACCAATGACGACAACTAGAATCTCACATTTTTATGGTTGTCTTTATTGAGCGTTCGCTCGCCACTTCGTCGGTCCTTTCACGGTCAAACAACATTCTCAAATATCAGATTTGAAGTCAACCAGCGAATGAACAAAACATTCCAACCTCAAGACTTAATCCATAGACTAAAGTCTCAATTATCCAAGAAACTTGCAAGTCTATGTGTGAGTGTGCAAGCGAACGTTTGAAGCTAACAAAACGTGTTTCCTGCCTTTTTGGCTTAGAACCTGTTCTATCCTCCAGGTGGTTGGAATCTACGTACATACATATATATGTTATATACATGTGTATGTTCGATCAGCCAGTGTGGCAGGAGGAGGTGGATTACCCTGAAACGGATCGATACAAAACCAAAAACGGCCACAAACTTAATTTAATTTGTGTTATTTATGGATTCTGTCTGCAGTTAATCACAACAAGCGCCAACAATATGGGTCTAATACATATGAGCGCTTACACACACGTCTATACAAAAGGAAATCACTTTATGTATGAGCGTGTGTGCGTTTGTGTGTGGTTTGGGAGTGTGCATGTGTGCATGTGTGTGTTTGTAGACCAATCAGTGTCCATTATAGTTGATGTGGTGTTCTTGTTTAATGGATCCACAACAATCATTTCACACATTTCGATTTGTTTGCATTCAAATCCATTCCATTGAAATCTATCGATACAGATGAAATCAAGAAATTGAAATTAAAGTGAAAAATACAAGAGATGAAAATGATATATTATTATGAAAATACTCCAATGTAAAGTATTTATAGAAGCCACTCGAAGAGATGGCAGCCAAACTCAAAATTGTCGGCGGCGTCAGCGCTACAAATGTCTGAGGGGAGGCGGCTGGCAAAAATTGTCTAGACGGTGGAGCAGTAACATAGCAATCGGTTTGGAGCTGGCTGTGGAATAAGAAACTGCAAATAACAATTTAGATTTCCATTACATCGCATGAAGACTTCTCATAAACATTGAGAAAATTTGTGGACCCACTGATCAGGACCTACAAATCGGAATGGTTATGTTTTGAGAATCATTTTCATAGCGAATTACTAGAGTAAACAAAAAAAACACCGGTCCTCAGGTTGTTTTAGAAATACACCCACCGCTTTGTAACATTTTCGTAAAACGGGTACAACCAGGTTTCCTCATGAACGACCAACAACTACCGCCTCTGGATGGGTGATTATTTATATGAGGAGACCAAGATGCTGTCAGCGCAACAATATAATAAGCCTTTTTTTATTCCCCGCTAAACTAATTTTTCGACGACTTTGTATGAGGTGACGCATAAAATCACTTAATATCGTTTAGTTCCCCTTACAAAGTCGTCGAAAAATTAGTTTAGCAGGAATTAAAAAAAACAGGCTTAATATGTTGTTGACGAGACAGTTTCTTTTGGCTTGTCATCTGCCCAGTCACCCCAACCATCATATTCTGATGCAGAATCCACCTCCTCGTCACACCCGGAAGGACATCATATGCTAATGCGCGGACATTCAAGACGTCACTCCTTCTGACGTCAACAGAATGTCGATAGCAGAAGCCCAGAAAATGTTGTATAACACGACGGTGTCAGAGGCTATTAATGGTTACTCCTGCAACAAGGATATTGAGATGCTTCTTCCCAGGCACACCAGAACTATTCTGGCCCAGCTTAGATCTGGTAGGAGTTCTATTCGGAACTCATACAGATGGAGAATAATCCCACGCACCTTACATCAGTGCCCACACTGCCTACAAAGCCCTCATGACATACACATCTTCAACTGGCCTGATAGCACTACTGACTTGCGCCCAGTGGACCTATGGGACAGACCCTTGGAGGTGGCACAATTTCTCCAGCTCCCCACCGCTACCTCCAGTGACACATAGGGGAATTACACTTGATTTTTTTTTATCTCTTCCATGGACGAACGAGTGGAAACAGACAATCTGTCACAACAACCACCGCCTCTGGAGTACGAGGGTTATCATTTATATATCTGGCCTATGCAATTTGTAATGTCTCCAGGTGTAATCTGGCAGCACCACTGGAAAGTGTTAGTTTTTATTATTTCTGGATTTTTCGTGGACTCGAAAAATGAATCTCAGTCAAAAAATGGATTTAACTCATACACATTTCCATGCGATTGTTTATTACAATTTCCGAGTTGGATTACACAGGGCAACACATAAAATGCAAACTACTTCTCGTGTGAAATTTCTCAAAGTACTTATCGAAACTAACAAATCCCTATTTGGATTTGCTAGTTTAACTGCTGTTCGTGTTTAATGGCCTCATGTATATTTTGGTTAAATCTTGAATTTCCCGAAGAACATGCAGTTTTTCTCACGGCTATATCTCGGAAATCAATTGGAATTTTGTTTACCTCTGTTCAGCACAATTGTAACTATAGACTGGAGGAAAACAAGTGTGAAATAAACTAACCCCGAACAACTGCATCTAGTGCTTCAAAATTGCAAAAATGTCGAAAAATTTTAATTGTTTCTATCTTTTTTCAGCATTTTCGACAAGAATTCCGATTTTTGTTTTGGTTGCATAAGAATGAGTAATATATGTTTTTATTTGAATTCAATCAATTTTAAAATTTTTTCCCCATGTTATGTACCAAATATCAGATTGAAAATGGAGTACATAATAACACACGTGCATTTTATAATACGGATTTGCCAAATCCCAACTTACAATACTGATCTTTTTCGTCGGAAATTGAAATCATATGAAATTGATGAATGTTTTTTCATAAATAGTAGGCTATTTTTATGATTGAATTCTAATGAAATTTAAGAACAAAGGGTGGAAAAATCATTTGAAATTTATGAATCTTTCTTATAATCTTATGGCGATTTCGTTTAAAAAAATTTTCAACCCTTTGCCCTAAAAGTATCCTTTTGTTTTCGTTTGTAAAAAAAGTGCAACCCTACTTCAAGGTTTTGTTTTTTTTTTTTTTTGTTTCAGAGAATGTCTCACTCAAAAAGTGCAAAAATATTGCATTTTCTGCCCTCTCAGCGAGTCACGGGTGAGAAATTTGTGCGATAAAATGGTTGTCATTCTGTCGTTCGATATGTGTTCTTTGTCCTTGCTAAGCAAATTTTCCTACCTTTTGTGTGGCGCGCTAAGCTAATATAAGCGGCTTCAGTTAAAATCGAATGCCTTCTCAAGTAAAGTGGTCCAACGTACAGTTAAGCGGGAACAACAAAAAATTCAAATTGAATTGGTACTTTGTCAACCAATTTGTACGATGAGTCGCTTAAAATTGCCTAATATCGCTTAGGTCTCCATATATACTGGTCAAATATTAATAAGCAGACGGAAGATACAGTTGTGGAAAAAATACAACATTTTTATTCTCTTTTCTCACCCCAAAAGAGGCACAATTTTTATGGGGCGAGGAAACATTTTTCAAAATGTCCCCTCGTACAATTTCTTCAATTCGGCTCAATCCTGATCTGTTGGCTCGTAGCAAAACTAACATCTCCTAATAAAACAATTGCAGATCGAATCATATAAAATATGTAGGGCAATATTATTTTTTAGAAACGAAATCACTATTAGACTTTAAAAAAAAAGTGAAGTGAACAGTAGAATATTTATGATTGAACTGTCATGAAAATCACAGACAAAAGATGAAAATCAAATTATCGTATTGTATCAGGAAACTGAAGCAGGTAACACTTTTGTCAATAGCGCCCATTCAGAAATCCCTTTCAGGAAAATGTTGCATACAATTTTTTCCAGATACTTCAGTAAAAAAGTGGCAAATATTTATAAGGGATCCTTCCATCTCTTTTTGCGGGATGGGGGCTAAATGGAAAAAAGTTAAACAACTTTTGTTTTATCACTATTGTGCTACATTCCACTATTATCATCTATATTGTTTATTTTTTCCTTGGTTTGTATCGAGACTAACTAGTTGTCTCACATATGTACGAGTATGTTGGGGAAATTCTTGTTTAATGGGAAGTTTTCTAGGTGGAGCCTGTAACCAATATTTAGTATATATTGCAGTCTTGAATCCAATAAAAGTAAATTTAGGAAAGCCAAAGTGAAAGAAGTTTAAAAAAGCACTTATTTAGCCTTTTCTTAAAAAAATTAAATTTTCTCAAAAAAATACCTATTCATATTCCTAACCAAACTACTTTTCTTAAAAAAATACGCTATCTTCAAGAAGTACCTTTGCTTAAAAAGAGTAAATTTTCTTACAAAAGCACCTTTTCTTAAAAAAAAAGTATTTTTTTTAACTAAGTATCTTTTCTTAAAAAAGTACATTTTCTTACAACAAATTGTCTTTTCTTAAAAAATAACCTTTTCTTTAAAGGGTACCTTTTTTGTGCAATAAAATAACTCTTTAGCCTATGTATTTTTGAAAAAAGGACCAACTTCCATTTCTTAAAAAAAACTTTTTCTTCAAAAAAATAAATAAGTAAATGGTTTCCCGTTACATTCCATGAAGGAATCGGGGAGAGCTTCTCACAACCAGTGAGCTGTGCGCTTTCTAGTTTTATGCTCACTGAATGGGACCTACGGTTTTACACCGATACCGAACGGTATTTTGAGAAGCTTTTTCATGGCTAATTACTACTGATTGTGAGAAGTTCTCCCCGGTCCCTTCATGGGATGTAATGGGAAACCATTTATTTTTTTTATTTAATTACTCGATAGTGTCGCCGTCACTAGGCGAAGTGAGCGCCGTCGAAACAAATTGAAGGGGTTCAGAGCAGGGATCGAACCCAGGATCTCATGTACAAGAGGCGAGCACACTGACCATTGCACCGCCAACGACCTTCTATTAAAAAAACACATTTTCTTACAGAAATTGCTTTTCTTAAGAGTACCTTTGCTTAAAAATAAAATAATACATTTGCTTTTCTTTTATTGAGATAAATAGCCTTTCGGAAAATACTTCTTTGTAAAAAAAAATCATACTCTTATGGCTTTTTCTTACAGAAAGTACTTTTCTTAAAAACAGTACCTTTTCTTAAAAAAAAAACATTAGCCATTAATAAAAGACGGACCTCTCATTAAAAAATTGCCTTTTTGGGAAAATATAATACATATTCTAACAAAAAAGACCTAAAAGTTTAATACATTCTATAAAAAACTAATTTTTGTAAAAAAAAACGTTCATCATTTTACAAAAAGTATCTTTTCTTAAAGATCCATTTAAATTATCGAATTTTTCAACGGGTGTTGGAACTAACTAGTACATAATATTTAGCGAAAGGAATTTCGTTTGAACCAGGTGTCCCCTGATTCCTCATGTAATTTTTAATCTTAGAATAAAAAAAAATTGTATCAGGAAACTGAAGCAGGTAGATACATCACACTTGATAATGGCACCCATTCAGAAATCCCTTTCAGGAAAATTTTGCATTCAATTTTTTCACGTACTTCAGTAAACATGTACTAAATATTTATAAGGGGTCATCATTCCACCACTTTTTGTTACTCAACAATTGTTTACGAAAGCTACAAATTCATTGCCAATTTAACCAAAATGGAAAATAGCGTCTGCCCAAAAATAAATGAATTTTGTTACATTGGAATTTTGTACGTTAAGTTGGAAAGGAGCGAAACATTTTGTTGACTCCTGGATTTAACCTTGCATATACGCAATATTGCGATGAAGTGGATACAAGCGGTGAAGATTTCAGGCCGAATGCAATGTGCAGTAATTGCTATAGCACTATTTTGAATTAGTTACATTGAAGAAGAGGACACTTGCCTTTTGCTAACACGGTAATCTGGGAAAAAGACCCAAATATTTATGATAAAACCCGGTGCTACACATGATGAATCATTAATGAATTATGAATCATCAATGATGACTAAAATTTATGTTATTATTATGTTTCCGCTTACATTTTCCAGAATGTTAGATTTTTGTACCGGATATAAACCTGGTGTCAGAATATTTTTCCTTCTCATTCAACACCAGTAAGACTAAATATCATTCCCAAAAGTTGTTCATTCCAAGCGTCCACCGAGGTTTTGATATCGTGCGTCGGTATTGCATGATATCCAATGTATAATTTCTTGGAAGTTAATTGAACTAATATTGTATTAGCATCGATGATGTAAATTGCATTAAATTCAAATTCTGACACAATAAATAGTACTATTTTGGTTTTTTTGTTAAAGTGGGCCTATAGTCGCCGGCGAGCGACATAATCTTGCTGCACAACAATTTTACACATTGACCCCAATAGACATTGATCGTTTTGACTGGACTTTAGATTACCGATTATAACCAACTAATGCGGGAACTGTTTTACCCAAGGTGTCTGTCTTATATGTACATAATAAAATACAGGGAACCTATTAAAATATTGGGGGGAAAGAAGATGCAACAAAATGCATTTTAACAAGCTGCAGTCAATAAAACAAATATCTAAGCGATGCAATGTAAATAAACACCACCAGCTCACCGTATGTTTTACAACAAATATTTACAGACAAAAACAAAACACTCAAAGAAATAAGTCTAGACAAATTAAAAAGAATAAATAATTGCAAATGACACATGTATTTGTTTGGTAACTGAAAAAAACTAAACATAATGAAATTGACACGTTACATGGTTGAGATTTAAATAACAATAAATGTGAATTGACACGTGGAAAAATAGTGTTTACAGACAATTTGTTGTGACAAAATGTTGACAATTCATTTTGTCATATATGACAGCGCATATTGACAGCTGCATATTGCTGAACTAAGATGTGATGACATTAAAAAAAATCTTGTAAGCAGTCATGCCACATATTCCACTATATCGGTTTTAACTTTATCGATATAAGGGTGTCCAAGTAAGATTCCTTTTTTTAAATTAAGCTCCTTTTTTTTGTGCAAGTGTTAACTCTGCAATTTGGCAGCTGTCACATATATTTATTCCGATTATTAACAATGGAGCGCTTTACGTAAGAACAACGTGTTACAATTGTGAAAAGTTTTTACAAAAACTTGGGAATTTATGCTCGCAAACTGCGGTGAGATAAAGCCAAATCTCTGTGGAAAAGACATGGAAAATTTCATGAAAAAAGTATTGGCCTATCATCAGAGCCGTGGAAGACATTTGACGGATATTTTATTTAATACTTAATCGGAACATGTCTTCTTTACAATCCAATAAAATAATCACAATGATCTCAAAAAATACGTGTTTTTATTTTCAAATGAAAATTTAAAATTGAATTAAATTTAAATATTTCATATTGAATGTACGTACAATTAAAAAAGTCACATGAGGTGTCAGCGGACTCCCGTTTGGAACGACGTTCCTTTCTCTATATATTATGTATTAGTTAGTTCCAACACACCTAAGGCGCACGTTGGAAAATACGATAATTTAAATGGATCTTTAAGAGCTGATACTTTTTGTAAAATGATAAACTTTTTTTTAAGAAATTTTTTTTTTATAGAATGTATTTTTTTTTAAGTATATTTTTAGGTCCTTTTTTAAGAGAAGGTATTTTTTCAAGGGAAAGGATTTTTTAAGAAGTGACAATTTTTATTTCAAGAATAGGTTAATTTTTAAAAGTAGGTACGTATCTCAAGAAATGTTATTTTTTTTCACGAAAAATTTACTCTCTAAAGAAAAGGTAGTTTTTTAAGAAAAGGCAATTTGTTGTAAGAAAATGTAATTTTTTAAGAAAAGGTACTTATTTAAAAAAAATACCTTTTTTTAGAAAAGGTACTGTTTCTAGGCATAAGAGTATGATTTTTTTTTAAGAACAGGTACTTTTTAAGGAAGTTGTACTTTTTTTTAGAAAATGTACTTATTTTCAAAAGGTTTACTTATCTCAAGAAAAGGAAAGAAATGAAAAGAAAAGAAAAGAAAAGAAAAGAAAAGAAAAGAAAAGAAAAGAAAAGAAAAGAAAAGAAAAGAAAAGAAAAGAAAAGAAAAGAAAAGAAAAGAAAAGAAAAGAAAAGAAAAGAAAAGAAAAGAAAAGAATAGAAAAGAATAGAAAAGAAAAGGTATTATTTTACTTTTAAGAACAGGTACTTTTAAGAAAATGTATTTTTGTACGAAAATTTATTTTTTTTAAAGAAGGGTTTTTTTTAAGAAAAGGTTTTTTTAAGAAATGGAATTTTTTTAGAATTTAGAAGAGTAGGTACATTTTTAAGAGTAGGTACTTATCTCCAGAAAAGTGATTGTGTTTCACAAAAAGATTGTGTTTCACAAAACGAAAATTCAGTTTTTTGAGAAAAGGCAATTTGTTGTAAGAAACTTTACTTTTTTAAGAAAATGTACTTATTTTAAAAATAAATACTTTTTTTAAGAAATGGTCCTTTTTGTAAGAAAATTTCCTTTCTTTAAGCAGAGGTACTTCTTGAAAATAATGTATTTTTTTAGGAGCAGGTACTTTGTTTAAAGATATGAATAGGTATTTTTTTTTTAAAAAATTTCCTTTTTTTTTTTAAGAAAATGCACTTATTTAAGAAAATTTTCTTTTTTAAGCTTATTTCCCTTTGGCTTTTCTAAATTTACTTTTATTGGGTTCATAACTACAATATATACTAAATATTGGTTACAGGCTCCACCCAGAAAACTTCCCATTAAACAACAAATTTCCCAACATATATGAGACGTCTAGTTAGTCTAGACACAAACCAAAGCAATATAGATGATAATAGTAGGTTGTAGTATAATAGTGTTAAAACAAAAGTTGTTTATTTTTTTTCATTTAGCCCCCATCCCGCAAAGTGCGATTAGGAACTTCGCTCCAATAAATCGTATTTAAAGTGAAACTTCAACAAATATATCGGATACTCAAATATAGGATGCGCCATCTTCTATGGCGATATGCCGTGTATCGCTTTACACCAAACAACGGAAAATCATTGCTACAATACCCGAGATGCCCGAAAAGTTATAAACAAGCGCACATTTTGTCGTGTCCAATGGAGGTGTCCAGTTGATTGATATTGTTTTCAGAAACTAGCCCAAATGAATTTTACAAGATTAAATTAAATAAAAATATTACTTGTATTCAATATTCTCGTACCGACATAAAAGATGGAGCACCCTGTAGAGTGCAGTCAATACATCCAGTTATCGGAAATGAAGTGGAAATACTACATCGCGGTACACTAAATTACAAAAAGTGTGCACAAAAGTACAGAAAACTACACACAAAATTACAAAAAGTGCACACTTAAGTGCATTATGTGTAGACTACAGAGAAAAGGTATACAATTAGCGTACTCGAAAAAACTGAAAATGTACACAATAGTACAAAAAGTGCACACAAAATTACTAAACGTGTACACAATTTTTCAAAAAGTGTAAACAGCAGAAACACGGTAAACAAAAAGTGTACTCAAAACAATAAATAAATGAACCGAGCATAAAATATAGGGTGTTCCAATAAATGTCTTAATTAAAAAATAGAACGCATTTTTTAACAGGAAGTGATTTTTTAAATAAATTGTAAAGTAAGTATGTCCGATAAAGTGTGGAGTGAAAAAAATGGTCTTTAAAAAAGGACCCTTTCGGGAAAATATAATACCTATTCTTACATAAAAGACCTAAAAATATACTTTTTTTTAAAAAAAAATTGTTCTATAAAAATCAAAAATTTTCCTAAAAAAAGTTTATCATTTTGCAAAAGCTATCTTTTCTTAAAGATCCATTTAAATTATCGTATTTTTCAACGGGCGCCTTAGGCGTGTTGGAACTAACTACTTCATAATATATAGCGAAAGGAACTTTGTTCCAACCGGGTGTCCCCTGACACCTCATGTGATTATCCCGAGTAAATAGCCCTCTGATAACAAGCCCAAAATTTGAAATTGTTATAAACGATTGATAAACGTTTACAACAGATATGTAGACTTACTATCCATAAAGTTACTTCAAATTTGTTGATCACTCTTTGAATTGTTGACAGATAAGGTTCACGTGCATTATCGAAAGTTCTGCGAAGATTGCGAGCAATCTCCGAGTAACTACCCATAAATTTCATCTAGGACCAATGATTAATTTTCATTAGTTTCATTATACTTCTCTCTCATTTGTGTCGAAAAATGTTCGAAATTTAAAATTCATATGATTTGTGGCAATATTAAAAAATTTTTTAAAATACATTCCACATTATCTTGCATGTGGATGTTTCCACTCACAAACGGCTGCCCTATCCCCAGCTCGTGAGCCAGTAAAATGTGAATTTACCACTCTTCAGAGCACGTGTCAATTCACCGTTTCCATCCACCTGTCCTGGTAGTGTAGGGTATCCAGATTCAATAAATGTCAACGCGAACGACAAATTGTTGCCAAAATGCATTACTCTTCAGAAAGTTCAATAACTTTTACCGGATTAAATAAATGAATTGAAGTACAATTCGGAAATTATCTTCTTCATCCTGCTGTCATTCATTAAGAATGTCAAATGTTCTTTATATTTTGGACAAGTTCTCGATCAACAACCGAAACATTAGTGGATCCATTTCATACTGTTTTTACGAAATTTTCGTTACGAAGAAGAAGAAGGATAATTGAAGTACAAACCGGAAATGTTCTTCTTCTTCCTGCTGTCACTCATTAAGAATTTCAAATGTTCATTATGTTTTGGACAAGTTCTCGATCAACACTCGAGACATTAGTGGATCCGTTTCTTACTGTTTTATGAAATTTTCGTTCAGAAGAAGAAGATGCATTAAATAAATTAATTGAAGTACAAATCGAAAATGTCCTCTTTCTTCCTGCTGTCCTTCATGAAGAATGTCAAATGTTCTTTATGTTTTGGAGAAGTTCTCGATCAACACTCGAAACAATAGTGGATCCGTTTCTTACTGTTTTATGAAATTTTCGTTCAGAAGCAGAAGATGCATTAAATAAATTAATTGAAGAACAAATCGAAAATGTCCTTCTTCTTCCTGCTGTCCTTCATGAAGAATGTCAAATGTTCTTTATGTTTTGGAGAAGTTCTCGATCAACACTCGAAACAGTAGTGGATCCATTTCTTACTGGTTTTACTAAATTTTCGTTAAGTGTAAGAAGAATAAGATTTAAACTAATTAATTAAAGTACAATTTGGACATGTTCTTCTTCTTCCTGCTGTCCTTCATTAAGAATGTCAAATATTCTTTATGTTTTGGAGAAGTTCTCGATCAACACACGAAACAATAGTGGATCCATTTCTTACTGTTTTAATGAAATTTTCGTTAAGAAGAGGGATTAAATTCATTACTTGAAGTACAATTCGGAAATGTTCTTCTTCTTCCTGCTGTCATTCATAATGAATGTCAAATGTTTTTTTATATTTTGGACAAGTTCTCGACCAGTACTCGAAACATTATGATACATTTCTTACTGTTTTTATGAAATTTTCGTTCAGCAGAGAAGAAGTATTTAATAAATTAATTGAAATACAATACGGAAATATTATTTTTCTTCCTGCTGTCATTCATATTGAATGTCAAATGTTCTTGGACAAATTCCCGACAACGCTCGAAATATTAGTGGATCCATTTCTTACTGTTTCTATGAAATTTTCCTTAAGAAGATGAAGAAGGATTAAATAAATTAAGTGAAGTACAATTCGGAAATGTTCTTCTTCTTGCTCCTGTCATTTATTAAGAATGTCAAATGTTCTTTATATTTTTGACAAGATCTCGATCAGCAATCGAAACATTAGTGGATCCATTTCTTACTGTTTTCATGAAATTTGCGTTCAGAAGAAGGAGATAAATTAATTAAATTAATTGAAGTACAATTTGGAAATGTTCTTCTTCTTTCTACTGTCATTCATTAAGAATGTCAAATATTCTTTATTTTTTTTGGATAAGTTCTCGATCAACACTCGACACATTGGTGGATACATTTCTTACTGATTTTATGAAATTTTCGTTAAGAAGATGAAGAAGGATTAATTAAATTAATAGAAGGACAAATCCATAGTCTAATAATATAAGTCGGCGCGTGGCGAGTTGTTGTAATATGAAACGATTTTGACAGAATTTTGTTGTACTATTGTTATGACAATACACTCGATATGTCAAAATCATTTTATATACGAAGAAGAGGCAAAGGAGAAACGCCAAAGTAAATAATTACATGCATAGAATTACATGTATTAAAAAAAGTAATAGGCAGAAATTATACAATTTACAATTATATTTATATTTCAATTTAATTTGCACAACACTTGTCAAACGTTTAATAACGAACAATAAGAATCAAAACAAATGATGAGACAAGTTTGACACTTCGAGTGTACTACGTAAACAAAGAATGATAAAAAGAAACAACCCAATAACAAAATGCCTGATCAGCTGGGCTTATGCTTCCACTTATATTATTACACTATGGACAAATCGAAAACGTTCTCATTCTACCTGCTTTTAATCATAATGACTGTCAAATGTTTTTATATTTTGGACCAGTTCTCGATCAACATTAGATATATTAGTAGATCCATTTATTACTGTTTTTATGAAATTTTCGCTCAGAAGAAGAAGAAGAATTACATAAATTACTTGAAGTACAATTCGGAAATGTTCTTCTTGCTGCTGTTATAATAAATTTTCGTTCAGAAGAAGAAGAAGAATTACATAAATTAATTGAAGTGCAATTCGGAATTGTTCTTCTTTTTCCTGTTGTCATTTATTAAGAATGTCAAATGTTCTTATTGTTTTGGATAAGTTCCCAATCAACATTCGAAACATTATTGGATCCATTTCTTACTGTTTTTATGAAATTTTCGCTCAGAAGAAGAAGAAGAATTACATACATTACTTGAAGTACAATTCGGAAATGTTATTCTTCCTGCTGTTATAATAAATTTTCGTTCAGAAGAAGAAGAAGAATTACATAAATTAATTGAAGTGCAATTCGGAATTGTTCTTCTTTTTCCTGTTGTCATTTATTAAGAATGTCAAATGTTCTTATTGTTTTGGATAAGTTCCCAATCAACATTCGAAACATTATTGGATCCATTTATTACTGTTTTTATGAAATTTTCGCTCAGAAGAAGAAGAGAATTACATAAATTACTTGAAGTACAACTCGGAAATGTTCTTCTTCCTGCTGTTATAATAAATTTTCGTTCAGAAGAAGAAGAAGAATTACATAAATTAATTGAAGTACAATTCGGAACTGTTCTCCTTTTTCCTGCTGTCATTTATTAAGAATGTCAAATGTTCTTATTGTTTTGGATAAGTTTCCAATCAACATTCGAAACATTATTGGATCCATTTCTTACTGTTTTTATGAAATTTTCGTTACGAAGTATGTATGTACGTGCATAAGAAATAACGAAAATTTCGCTCACTTTTCATTTTCTTGGTACTCAACTCTTTGCGTAAGTTTAGTGCACAAAATCAATAACAGGGTTGCTATGCCAAAGCTATTTCGTACGAAATATTTTAACAATATTTTAACATTTCGATTATTTTAACAAACAAAAGGAACACCACATGTGTGAAAATAATTATGGAAGAGGAATTATTGATGAAATATTTACAGAGTAAATTATAGATTGTTGGCAAGTCCCTGCAACAAAATTTCCACATGAAGATAAATGACAACATTTCTTACGAAATTTTGCATGAACTTAATACGGTGCTTGATAGTAGTATTAAGCTAAAATTCGTCTCAAATAGGTACGAGAAATTTCGTCAAGTTTAATTTTATTTGTGCACAAATTTATCAACTCTGTTAAAAGCAGCTGATCATTGTAAACAATTATAACACAACCCACACTGTCAACATTCCGATGGGAAAAAATGATTTTGGGTATTACAGAATCGCACGAAATTACTAAATATTAGTGTTTAAATGAATATGAAAAGTGAAATTTTCACAATATTGTGTTCCAACAAATATTAAAATCATTCTTTCTTTTCAACAGTTTTAATGCAAATTGCCAGCAAATTTGCACTCGACCACACATAACACTTATTTCACATTTCTCAACTACAGCACACGAAGATAATATCCAGGCGACGCACTATTTTGCAGTTTCCACACTTGAAAAATCAACCCACCACATTGATAAAATCAGAAATACAAATTAAATTTCATGAAAAGTTTACACAGCCATTAAAAATGTTGTGGATATGCATTTGCAAATGGAATTTAATTAAATGGAAAAAAAAGCGGAAAACAAGATAAATTATATCAATAAAACGATATAATGCCCATGCACTTGTATGTAGGTATTGTATTAAATTTTTAAATCAACGTACTTAAGTAAACGAGTTCATATATATGAGTATGAAATATGAATAAATGATATGTAATTTAAAATATACGATATAATAAAAGTGGTTAAATTTATTTGTATCGTATGCATGAGAACGAGAAAAGAAAACCTAATAATAAATCAGAAAAGAGAAAAAAAAAACGGTTTATCAATTAAGAACCAAAACAAAAATCCATTCACTCCAATATACAGTTCAAGTTCGACTGTAGCAAAATTGTAAACCACCAGCTCAAAAGGAAACATATCTGTGGTGACAAGGTATAACAGCATAACTGGAGTTATGTTCAAATAATATTTTTCGAGAATCGAGCTGTATATATCGTACTGCACACTATATAATCCAAATATGAATAAGCCAATTTGTAGTTCTCAAGATATTGACAAAGATTTATTAGCAAATCTCGATCAATCACTACATTACAAATGAAATTTGAATCCTTAAAACGCTCTCCTAAAACGTGGCAAATATAAACATATGCTGTTATGCCTTGTGACCACAGATATTATCATGATGTCCTGCAATTCACAGTCCCAAAATGTGGATCTGAATCGATGGGTATAGTTCTGCTAGTTTTAATAAATTTAGTTCTGATGTTTCGAAAAATCTACTATCTTGTCAATATGAATAGATTTATGGAATTTTTGAAGCTATTGCGCAGGGGAGAAATATTTTGGGACAATGAAATCAAAACTACTTACGGTGACAATTTTGTCACTTGAATTGATTCATGACAGTTTCCTATCTACTGTCTAGGTCGAACATGATCATGTCTGTTTTAGCCAAATGCAGTCCTGATGGTTATGATTGTTACATTTAATGCAACTTGGTATTTTTTAAGGATCCAATCAACAACTATACTGCAGAAAATTTGGGTATGGTCAACTTAGAAGGGATGGTAATTTCAGCTGCGCAGAATACTACCAAAATGGAGTTCAGGCTCAAAAATGCAGATTGGTGCAGATGCAGATTGTTTATTTGAAAAAAGGCAGTTAAGACGCTTTTGTAAAAAAAAAAAAAATTCCATATCCCGCTTTAAAAAAATGTCCTTTCCAGACAATTTTCATTAAGCATATCTCTGTAATAGCATCTCCAGTGAACAATTCTATGACGAGTAGAAAAACTATGTAGCAGATTTGCAAAAGGCAGCAAGCTCTTATATATAATTGTACCCCCGTACACATGATGAAAAATTAACCACCGGCTATCATCTGACTAACGATATGCAATTCAAAACACTTCCACCAACGAGTTGCGACCAAGCGAAATAATACATCCAGAGTAACCCAAAATGTATGTATCAGCCTATTGGAAACATTTGCAAATAGCGCCAACAGTTGGTTTGATGTTAGTGAAGTATACAGATACAGAGTCGACAAGCTATGGAAAGCTATATTCCTCAAGAACGAGGAATACGGAATAATTCGTCAGTGGTTTTAATGCAATGTGAATTTGGCAAATATTTCCCAGGAGTCCTACCCCAAGTGGTCAGAACCTAAAGCGTTTAGCCGCTAGACTGGAAGAGAATAGAACAACACGTGTCAGAAGACGTATGTGAAGGACTCGTAAAAATGAGACAAAAACATCAACGAGAATGTCGCGGATGAGCCGACGATACAGAACCATGGCCAACGTGTTTGTGTTACCGAAAATTGATGAAGTGGGACTGCAGGACAATATGACAGTGTAACTGCACACACAGGACGCGCCACAATTAGCATTTTGAAAAAGCTATCGTTTTGGTGATTTGGAGTAGCAGGCAAGGTCGCCTATTCCATCGCTCCAAACTTCTAGCTTTGAAGTGTTTTGAAGTCACGGGTCTATGCGAACAACCTACAAACTCTGTAACCTCTCAAAGAGAATAGCCGACGAGAGTGTGAGAAGATATCGTCTGAAGTTTTCTCTGAAGTGAGGTAAAATACACATTGTCATCACTCTGTCACACTTTCATCAACAATGGCGGTGCCCACTTGTCCGATATCATCTTTAAAAAGTAATAAACAAAAATAATCGTAATACTCCAAATACACATTAAACAAATTTAATTATATCGTTTAACTTTTAAGCAAAACAAGATCGGATAAATGCTGGGCCATCCTTTAGTATATTTTGAAGTACAGCATCCTTTTTACTAACAGCTTTCATGACTGTCAGGTTTGCATTTTGCATTTCACCAAGTTAGAGTTAGACAGTAGAAAGGAAACTATTGTGAATCAACTATTGACTAAAGAGTGACTAAGGCAAAACCATACAAGTTAGACACTCGTTGTACGGCGCGTGCATACAGTGAACATAAAGTTGGGGAATGTAATTGCGGCAACCATTTACTTTATGATAAATATTTGAGGAGTCGCAGGACAAAACGTGCCTTTTTGATTATTTCAAAATGTTGGGAAATCCAAGATTATTTTTTCCATCCGATTATACATACGTATTCAAAAAGGGTGATCCGTGTGTCTGTTCCAACTATCGCGGTATCAGTCTTTTATCCATCGCGTATAAGGTCTTGTCGAGCGTATTATGTGAGAATTATTGAAAACCTGATTGCACCTTATCAGTGTGGTTTTAGACCAAGCAAGTCCACGACTGACCAAATATTCTCGCTACGCCAGATCCTGGAAAAGACCGACGAAAAACAAATCGATACATACCACCTTTTTGTCGATTACAAAGCTGCTTTCGATAGCCCCATACGGGGAAAACTGTACGAAACTATTTCTGAACTTGGTATTCCGGCAAAACTGATTCGCCTCTGTAGAATGACGCTGAACAACACCAAATCAGCAGTGAAAGTGGGGAAAGACCTCACTGAACCATTCTGTACCAAGCGAGGACTTAGACAAGGCGACACTCTTTCGTGCAATCTCTTCAACATCTTAATGGAGATAATAATGGGAAAGGCTGTAGTAAATACGAACAAGACCATTAACACCAAAATCCATGTGTTGCTGGCGTATCCTGACGACATACACATCATTGGGCGATATTTGCGAGAGGTTACTGCAGTATTTTCAAGAATCGAAAAGCTATCAGCGAAGCTGGGTCTTGCTGTTAATGAGGGCAAGACAAAATTGATGGTGTCAACGACTAAAGAAACCTCTCGACTTGGTCCGCACTTGAAAGTTGACAACCGATTTAATTTTGAAGTGGTAGATGAATTTGTCTACCTTGGATCCGCCGTGAACAAGGACAACAACGTCAGCCTGGAGACAGATAGGAGAATTGTGCATGCAAATAGGTGCTATTTAGGGCTCAGCAAGTAGTTTAGGAACAAAGCCCTCTCTCGACGGACAAATAAAAATAAATAAATGGTTTCCCATTACATCCCATGAAGGAATTGGGGAGAGCTTCTCACAACCAGTGAGCTGTGCGCTTTATAGTTTTATACTCACTGATTGGGACCTACAGTTTTACACCGGTTCCGAACGGTATTTTGAGAGGCTTTTTCATAGCTAAGTACTCGATAGTGTCGTCGTCACTAAGCGAGGTGACCGTCGTCGAAAGAAATTTTCAGGTGGTCGGAGCAGGGATCGAACCCATGATTTCCTGTACAAGAGGCGCGTACACTAACCATTGCACCACCGACGGACAAAAGTCCAGCAATATCAGACTTTAATTTTACCTGCCTTGACATATGGCTCCAAAACTTGGGTCATATCGCAAGCGGATGAAAAACACCTGGGAGTTTTCGAGAGAAAAATTCTCCGTAGAATATATGGTCCTGTTAGAGAAAATGGCGAGTACCGACGTCGATGGAACGCAGAGCTATATAGTCTATATTCTGACGTGGACATAGCTAGACGAATCAAATTAGGTCAATTGCGTTGGCTAGGCCATGTTATTAGAATGAATGAAGATGAGCCAGCGCGAAAGGTTTTCGATAACGTACCCGATGGAAGCAGGAAAAGAGGACGACCAAGACTCCGCTGGAAAGACCAGGCAGAAGAATTCCTCCGTATCCTTGGTGTTACCAACTGGCGAGAAAAGGCGAAGCTAGAGTCAGTTAGAAGAATATGTTGAAATTTGTTTGTTTAATTAATATGTGTAAGACGTCTGACCTCATGACGTTGTAAAATAGTCAATAAAAGTAAGTAAGTATACGATAAAATTTCGACACATTCCTATCTCTAATTATAATCTCTAGTCTATGAGAAGAGAAGGAAAATTATCCAAATAAAATTTTTTCCCATAGAACTTAACGAAATTCATGCAAAGACACCAAAAAAAAAAACATTTTGTAAAAAAAATACAAAAGTCATATCAAATCATCTGCGAGAATCACAATAAACAATATGTGGCAACCCTGTACACAAAAAGTTCTTTACCAGGAACGAAAAATGGTTTGGTTTACATGCTAATGTAATGTAGTTCGTACTAACGGGTATCTCAATAAGAATTCACTTTTTATTTTACCATAAAAACACATATTTTTTGAGATAGCTGTAATTTTTTTATAGGACTGTAAAGGTTACATGTTCGAATTAAGTATGGAATAAAATATGCCACAAATGGCCCCCGCAGCGCTGATGACAGGCATTATTCTTTCATGAAATTGCCTATGACTTTTTCATAGAGATGTGCCTGAGTCTCACCGATGACCCGTTTGATCTCGGATTTGAGCTCAGGAATTATTTATGGTTTATTCACATAAACCCGAGATTTCACCAAAACCCAAAGAAAGAAATCGCACGGCGTTAAATCGCATGATCTTGGTGGCAAGTTGAGATCAGAATTTTTTGAGATAATTTGTTCTGGTAATCGTTGCTGCAATATATCGATTGTTTCATGCGCGGTGTTGCAGATGGCGCCGTTTTGCAGAAACCACATGTCGTCCAGATCAGTGCTGTCCAGTTGAGGTCATAAGAACTCCATTATTCAGATTCTGTAATGAATGCCGTTCACAGTCACTGCAATTTCGGCCCCATCTTCAAAAAAGTAACTCCCAATCACGCCGCCTGCCCAAAATCCGCACCAGAGAGTTGCTGATTGTGGATGCATTTGTTTCTCATGGATTGCATTAGGATTTTCGGAAAATTTTGTGTGTTCGCGAATGCGTTTCATCGGAAAAGGTGAGTTTCTTTGAAAAATTGGCATTGACTTCCCTTTGATCCACTACCTATTGAACGAATTGCCGACGCTTTCCATGGTCAGATGGTCTGAGCTCCTGCGTATTCTGAATTTTGTACACATGAAAGTGGAGGTCTTTTGTCAAAATTCGTTGCGTAGTGCTTCGTGAAATTTGAAGATGTTGGCAACGATGACGAATTGATGATTTCGGGTTTTCGGCGACACTCTCATTTACAGCAGCAATGTTTTCAAATGACCGACCGGTATGTTGGCGCACAGAAGTCATGCTGTCCATAACAGACTTAGTTTCTTTAAATTTTTTGGCCACTCTTCAAATGGTTGGCCATTAGGTGGGTGCACTTTCTCGACTAACAATTCTTCGGAGTTTGCGAGTAATAAGTTTTCACAATTATAACGCGTTGCTCTTTCGTAAAGCGCTCCATTTTTAATAATCGCAATAAATATACAAAAGTTACAGCTGTCAAATTGCAGAGTTGCCACTTGCACAAAAAATACTCTACATTAAAAAGTGCAGTCTTACGGAGACACCCATATAATTTTTCAAGATCAGAAGTATTTTACTGAGTGAAAAATGCTGGATTTATATTGGAGCCCTCATTTTTCTTTATTATCATTAATTTCTTTCGTTTACCACGAAAGAGTTATTCGAAAATCTATGTTTTTCTAAAAACCAATTTTCGAATAACCGACCAAGATGAAAAGCGGTTCAACCGGTTAACAGTAGATAGAGTTAAAAAAAAACTAGACTTACATATGTCATATTTGAAGAAAAATTTCGTCTGTATAAAAACAGTAAAATATTGCTTCGATTATTATTCATGGATAAATATAATTCTCAAATCTCATTTTGAATCTTTCGAAAGACGCCAATTTTTCATATCGTCGTTATTATTATATTTGATGGCTAGATTTATAATGCAAAAATTAGCTTTGCATTCACTGATTGGGACCTACAGTTTTACGCCGGTTCCAAACGTTATTTTGAAATGCATTATCATGGCTAAATTCTTGTTAGGTCGCTGTCACTATGGAAGGTGACCGCCGTCGAAAGCAGTGTAAGGTAAGTGGTACAATTAGTTACAATTTAAAAACCGGCTTAACCGGTTGTTAGAAATGAGCAAAAAAAACTGGACTTATATCAGATTTGAAGAAAAATCTTGTTAATATAAAAACAATAAAATAATGCTTCGAGTTTTTGTTCAGTTATTTTAAATGTATAGCTTCACAACCAACACTTATTAATGGATAAGACATCAAATTGTATTTGAAAAGAAATCAATTCTAATTCAAGACACATTAATTGAAATTTAAGGTCAATTGAAAATAAAACGTATTAATTAAAACTTCAAAGAATTAAAATGCAATTTCAAAGATGGCAATTGAATTTTAAAAGGCATTAATTTTAGTTTAAAAGACATCAATAATAATTTAAAATAATTTAAATGAAATTGAAGACATTAATTACAATTTAAAATACATAAATTGTAGTTTAAAACGAATAAATTGAAACTTAATTCACATCCATTGAAATTTACATCTAAAACACATCAATTCAAATTTAAGCCACCCATTGCAATGTAAAACACTTCATTTCTTGATTTTTGAATTGAATTTTAAAAGGCTGAAGTTCAAAATAAAGGGTTTTTCAACAGAGACGCTACAAAAGTAAATCGATAGGGACAGCAAACGACGCCATATTTTTCCCCGCTCTTTTGTCATTTCTCTTCAGTAAAGTTTGCTATTTCATCATGGAAAGATATACGAGCCAGCAACGAGTCGAAATTATTAAAATTTTCTACCGAAATTTGGAGTCAGTGGCCTCAACTTTAAGAGGCCTCAACAATCAGCGATGAGGCTCATTTCTGGCAGAATGGCTTCGTCAATAAGCAAAATATGCATCATTGGTCAGACAGCAATCCACACGTAATCCATGAGTCATCATTGCATCCCGAAAAAATTACGGTTTGGTGCGGTTTATGGGCCGGCGGCGTCAGTGCGCCGTACTTCTTCCGTGATGATCAAGACCGGCACATTACTGTGAATGCGAATCGCTACCGTTCAATGATAACCGAATATTTATGGCCTCAATTGGATAATATGGACTTGGAGGACACGTGGTTCCAACAGGACGGCGCTACAAGCAACACAGCGAATGCCACAATCAATTTATTGGAAACCAAGTTTGGTGAACGTGTTATTTCACGAAATGGCCCAGTCGATTGGCCGCCTCGGTCGTGCGATTTGACGCCGTTAGATTATTTCCTGTGGGGCTACGTCAAGTCTACGGTCTATGCCAACAAGCCCGCGACGATTGATGAACTTCGTAGGAATATCGAACGTGAAATTGCAGCAGTATCGGCCGATTTATGCTTGAAAACCGTCGAAAATTGGGTTCAGCGTCTGGATTTCTGCAAGAGTGCCCGTGGTGGCGATGTAAAAGAAATCGAGTTCCATACATAATGGCATCGAACGTACTTTCACAGGAATAAAGAATTTCATTGGTATCTAAAACCGGGTTTGTTTTATTTAAAAAAAATTACAGCAGACAGTCCTTCGGCCACGGACTGTCCCTGCAGGCTGTGTCAGAGACACGGCCATTAAGTTTAACGTAGAATACGCCATCCGATAAGACAGAAAACATATATAACAATAAATTCATTTGCTTATATTATTTATCATTTATTGTTATATATGTTTTCTGTCTTATCGGATGGCGTATTCTACGTTAAACTTAATGGCCGTGTCTCTGACACAGCCTGCAGGGACAGTCCGTGGCCGAAGGCCTCGGACAACTGTCTGCTATAATTTTTATATTTACCTACAGCAAATGATTCAAGTCCGTTTAAAAAAAAATGTTATGATCAATTTTTTTAAACTTAATTTAATTTATGTATTTTAATTAATATTTTTATTGAAATAAGTTCTGCGAATGTTGAGAGGGCCGCCCTAATATTAAAAAAGGTTTACCTTATCGAGTCTTCGCATTTGCATTCGAGCGTTGTGTGAAAGCTTTACGCTTTACAATTCATAATTAATGTTACAACAGCTTTATTGAAGCTTTCGCAAAAAAGGCTTTATTACGTTAGCTTACTGTTTGTTTCACTTTTTACTAGATACATGTTGCCAAGCAACATTAGCTTGCTGTTCGTTTCACTTTTTACTAGATACATGTTCCTAAGCAATGTTGAGCAACCAAAAACACTCAACCAAACACCACACATATGTTTGAGTGTATGTGTTTAAACAATTTTCATTTGAGAAATTAAAATACTAGAAATATATCAACCAATATGAAATGTATATCAAACGAAAGATAACATCTTCATTTACCTACAAAAAAAATTTTAAAAGAATTCATCTAGCCGTTTCTCAAATTCAATGAAATAAAGATTACAACAATAAAAACCTGACATGACTCCTCATACCGTAAGGTAAGACGTATTCTACGTCAAAAAAATTACAGCAGATAGTTGTCCGAGGCCTTCGGCCACGGACTGTCCCTGCAGGCTGTGTCAGAGACACGGCCATTAAGTTTAACGTAGAATACGCCATCCGGTAAGACAGAAAACATATATAACAATAAATTCATTTGCTTATATTATTTATCATTTATTGTTATATATGTTTTCTGTCTTATCGGATGGCGTATTCTACGTTAAACTTAATGGCCATGTCTCTGACACAGCCTGCAGGGACAGTCCGTGGCCGAAGGCCTCGGACAACTGTCTGCTGTAATTTTTATATTTACCAACGGCATTTGATTCAAGTCCGTTTAAAAAAAAAATATTATGTTAAATTTTTTTAAACTTAATTTAATTTATTTATTTTAATTAATATTTTTATTGAAATAAGTTCTGCGAATGTTGAGAGGGCCGCCCTAATATTAAAAAAGGTTTACCTTATCGAGTCTTCGCATTAGCATTCGAGCGTTGTGTGAAAGCTTTACGCTTTACAATTCAAAATTAATGTTACAACAGCTTTATTGAAGCTTTCGCAAAAAAGCTTTATTACGTTAGCTTACTGTTTGTTTCACTTTTTACTAGATACATGTTGCCATGTTCCTAAGCAATGTTGAGCAACCAAAAACACTCAACCAAACACCACACATATGTTTGAGTGTATGTGTTTAAACAATTTTCATTTGAGAAATTTAAATATTAGGAAGATATCAACCAATATGAAATGTATATCAAACGAAAGATAACATCTTCATTTACCAACAAAAAAAATTTTAAAAAAATTCATCTAGCCGTTTCCTCAAATTCAATGAAATAAAGATTACAACAATAAAAACCTGACATGACTCCTCATACCGTAAGGTAAGACGTATTCTACGTCAAAACTTTTGTAGCGCTCTTATTGAAAACCCCGTTACATCCATTGACGTTTTCAATATATCAGTTGTAATTTAAACCAATTCAATTCATATTTAAGATAAATTTAAGTCAAAATTTAAAAGACAAATTATAGTTTAAAATAAATCAAATTTTAATTGAAATTGCATTGGCATTAATTGCATTTTAAAAGGCATCAATTGATTTAAACGACATTAATTGAAATATAAAAGTCATCAATTGTAATGTACAAGTTTTTTATAAGAACAATTCAGTTAAAATTAAAGACCTTAGTTGAAATTTAAGACATGAATTATAATTTAAAATTATAAATTTAAATTTAACAGACATCAATTGAATTTTAAAAGCCATTAATTGTAATGTACATCAATGTAATTGACATTAATTAAAATTTAACAAACATTAGTTGTAATTTATAAAGCAACAATTCAAATTTAAGACAGTTTTTGGAGTTTTTATTGGGAAGAGTTCAGATTGATACTGTCTTCAGTATGCGTTGTACGAAAGATGTTTAGAGTACTTAATTGTATTTTAATTAATAAGTTTTAATTAATAAGTTAATAAGTTAAATAAGCTAAAGAAAACCCGGATTTAATAAATCAAAAAAAAATACGATTAAACCGATTATTAGAAAATATGATTTTTTAAAAACCTGCATTTGGTTTTTCGTAAAACATCGGATCCACGAATTTCGGTTTTGAACACCCTACCCGCAGCCTAATTAATAGAAGTATTTTATTGAATTTGAAATACAAATTTATTAAACCTCTTTCCTGAATTGTAGTTGAACTCGGGCACCAATACTTCAAGTTCGCGCGTCTATCCGCTCAGTCATCGCATATGTGGCGCGAAGATGAACAACCGCTTGACTTTAGGATTTACTTGATTGTTTTATTTTGTTGGTAGAAGACAGATCAAATTCAGGATTCAAAATCAAATTCGGCAATTCATGAAAGTGAATACCTTTGTTTGGATGTAAGCGTTTTTCGTTAATAATAAGCGTGTTTCTATATAAAGGATATTTCGTTTACCACAAAAAAAACCAGTTTCGACAACTTTGGTTGTTTGCGGAAAAAGTCACAACTTCTGTGGCGAACGAAATATTTTTGTGACAATAGAAGTATATTTATTTATATAATAATATTTCTGCCAATCATGCTCCAAACGTTTTTTTCCTTTGAGTGTTTTCAGCAATCCACTAATTTTTTGCCAGGTGGTATAATTATTGAGTCCCTACTGTATGTATTTACACATATACAGACAAATAAATAAATTTCCACGTAAATGTCTTGCTGTATTTGCATATTAATTACAGTGACGGGTATTTAACTTTTTCCTCCTTGTGAATGATGATTTTGAAACGCAACACATTGTGTGATCATTGCATTGGATGCATTCCAAAACTTTAGAATGGTGTCGCCCATATATTGAATCTTATAGGGCAGATCAGTGTAAGTTTGTGTTAGTAGTAGAGTGTCCAAAACCGAAAAACCAGTGAAACCGGTTTACCGGTACCTACGCTATTAACCGTGTGCCGGTTTATTAAAAATTGTAATTTTCGAACAAACCTGAAACCGGTTATTTGACGGCGGTTAACCGGTTTTTTTGCAATTTGTGTTAAAGCATGTTCATGTATACCGAACTTCAGCTCAAAAGAAATCTTCGAAATCTCAAGTGTTCAGGTATACATATTTTGACATTCGAGTAGATTTCGCTTCATTTTGACAACAACTTTTTTACAAACATTTATATTGCTTAGTCACTGAAAATTTCTGTAGACTCCAGTAATGACAAAATGTGTGCAGAATCTCTGGATTTCGTTACCATTTCGTACGAAATCTGAAAAACTGCGAAATCTCGTTATACCTGAATGCCGCTTTAACATCCTTAAAAAAATTAATAATAATTGATATGATTTTCGAAATTTAATGATGTTTTGGATTTAAAAAAATGTATTTCTCTTTTCAAATATGATTTTATGCTTCAATAAGTTTTAAATGATATTTCCTCACATTTTTTTATTCAAATTTTATTAAAAATTAATTAAGAGTTGTTCAGCTTTTCAAACTTTTTTCAAATATAAAAAAAAAATAATTGTATAATTGTAACGTTTCAAACTTAAAAAGAGTTTCATACATGAAAATCTCTTTCAAATTTGAATATGATTTTCGAATTGAAATCAGTTTAATGTGAGTTTGAATAAAAATTTAAAATTATATATTCAACACGCATTCCAAATTGGAATCTAATAAACAAATTTGAATAAGTATGTATTTGAATAAGGAATTTGAAACAAATGTATTGAAAGTGCTACATGTGTAACTTAATTTAAAACAAAAAAACCGAAAAACCTTTTTTTACAAAATTAAAAACTGAAGCCCGGTTTTTTGAATAATTCATTTTTCGTACAAACCGAAAACCGGTTTCCAGAAAAATTGATTCTTCGAACAAACCGAAAACCGGGTTTTAAAAAATACCGGATTTTTGGACACTCGAGTTAGTAGCGCCCACAATAAACTTGGGTGCAGATAATTGACAGATATTGCTGTAAACTACACATGTCCTCGAGTATTAAAAGGCTGACATCACTGCTATCTAGGAGATGGGGTGGACAGGTATTTACTTTACCAAGAAGACGAACTGTAACATATACTGCAGCTGCCATGAGAAAAGGAATGAATTTGATTGCGGATTTGTAGTTGACAAAAGACTGGTACACGCGGTCTCAAGGTTCAACCTCGTGAGTGAACGTACAGCCACCATCCGCATAAAAGCTAAAAACTCGCTAATTTGTGTGCATACGCTGCCGGAAAACCAGACGATGACACCAAGGATGTAAACAATGAGCGCCTAGAGGAAATATTCGACCGATATCCTGACACTAAGATTTTTCTAGCTGATTTCAATGCTAAAATCGGTGGAGACAACAATGTCTTTGAAACAGCCATCGGTAAATTCAGCATACACTCGAACTCTTCCGATAACGGAATGAGACTGTTAGATTTTGACGCGGCGAAAATCACGGTTGTCAGTAATACGAGATTCCGATGCCATAAGACTACTTGAATATCCCCTGACCGACAGACGAAGAACCAGACTGATGACCAGCTAATTGATAGAAGGCACTCTACTAGTGTAAGGGACGTAAGTGTGATTCGAGGAGCTAATATCGATTCGCCTCACTGTCTGGTTGCAGCAAAGGTTCACACAAGGTTAAGGAGAGCGAAAATCATACGAAAAACATATAGAAGCTGCACATCTTAAAGCTGTAATTACCAGATATAGCCACGGCATATGCAGAGAAGCTCACTCAGATACTGGCGCCGAACGTACTGCAGCCTCAAAATGTTGAAGCGCAGTGTAAGTACAGTTTCCACTCTACGAAAACTGCTGCATAGATCGTACTTAGTTATGAAAAACCGCTTAAAGACAATCCATGGTACGACGAAGAGTGTCGCATGGGAAGTGATGCAAAGAACGCTACACGTATGGCAGTGCGTCAGCCAGTTGCAACGGGAGCCACTACAGAGCGGTATAAGGAGAAGAGGAGAGAGGAAACCCGTTTTGTGAATAAAGCGCGAGAGTGAGAAAATTGAATCTAACACAAAGAATAATGAGGCTCGTAAATTCTACCATAAAATCTAAATCCATACCAACGGAAATGCATCAGGGACCCCCTTTTGTAGAGATAATAATGGGAATCTTGTCACAGATGTGCAGATTATGTTGAGAATATGGAGAGATAATTTATCTGCTTAACTTGTCCTTCAATATAGATGAAGTTGTTGAGCAAATAAATGACGATGGCGTCGACTACCCCGTCTTAACGATAGCGAAGATAGAACTGAATTTTTCCGGCTTAAAAATAACCAATGGCAGTCGGTGGTGCAATGGTAAGTATGCATGCCTCTTGTACATGAGACCCTGGGTTCGATCCCTGCTCCGACCACCTTAAATTTCTTTCGGTGGCGGTCAGCTCGCACAGTGACGGCGACACTATCGAGTATTTAGCCATGAAAAAGTTTCCGTTGGGAACCAGTGTAAAACTGCAGGTCAAAATCAATGAGTATAAAACTAGAAAGCGCACAGCTCACTGGTTGTGAGAAGCTCCCCCCAACTCCTTCAAGGGACGTAATGAGAAATCATTTATTTATTTATTTATTTTAAGAACAACAAAGCCTACCATGCGATCTCTTCAACATATTAATTGAGATCATCCTGAGATAAGCTGCAGTCAACACGAATACAACTATCAGCAGCAAAAGGCACATGATTGCCGCGTATGCTGGTGATTTAAACATCATAGGGCAAAATCTGCGAGAAGTTACTTCAGTATTTTCGAAAATTAACAAGGAATCACCAAAAGTGGGTTTGGCAGTAAACGAGGACAATACAAAATTATTGGTTTCAAGAAGCAGAACAACCTCCCGATTGGATAAAAGGGTAAATATTGATAGCAATTATAATTTTGAAGTAGTGGATGAATTTATTTACTTCGGATCTGCAGGGAATCAGCCTAAAATTCAAACGAAGAATTGTGCTTGCAAACAAATGTAATTTCGGGCGAAGAAAGCACTCATATATAACAACCTCTCTCGAGAACCGAAGAACTATATCAGACTCTGATTCTCATACAACCTGTATTTCTTTATGACCCAGAATCCTAGGTTAGGTGGTATCGCATGCTGATGAAACATCACTGGGAGTCTTCTAGAAAAAGATGCTCCGAAAAATATATGGTCCTATAATAGAAAACCTCTAGTATCGACGACAAATTGTATTCAAACGAAAGGACATCGAAAAATAGGACGACCATGACTTCGCTGGAAAGACTATGTGGAATATTGCCTGCGAGAGTTTCGTTCTACCAACTGGAAGAGAAAATCTAAAGATCGAGCCGGTTGGATAAATATGTTATCCTCAAGTTGTGAGGCCCTTGACACCTCTGGGTTGTTAGAGGTGACCTAAGTATGCAAGTAAACTATACATGTTTGCGAAAGGAGGGTTTATGTTTTGGTGCATTGTGAAATTTGAAAATATTTCAATATTTATTGTCAACAAATAATTGTGTCAAAAAAAATATTTTTACGAAAAAGTTCATAATCTAAATGATTTTTTTCATTAAAAGGCTGCCAATCAATAAATGAATTAACGAATCATACATTGCAAATATGAAGATAATGATTTGAAGATTTCTCATTTTTTGAGTTTCTTCCAAATATTCTAGGATCAGAGTTTCATTTAAAATAAACGAAGAAAATCAAAGAATGCGGCAATAAAAATTTGAATTCTGTCGGTTTGTTTAATTATAAAATGCTTCATCTGTGGTTACAAATTTTCTTCCAACCACTCTATTTATTTTTTTCGACTTTTGTATTTTTGCAGTTTTTTCCGAGTTTTCAAAAAAAAAGCAAATATTATGGTTATACGTGACAGTTAGAGGGTTAATTTGTTCCACAAAAATGTTTATCTGAATCTTTTCTATAAAACTTCTGAACATATTTTGTACCTCAGAAGTATGGAACACACAATTTTGCATGCCGATATGTTGCAGGAAAGTTCCGAGGGGCGGAAACTTTGACCCGCCCTAAAAAAAATTCTGATCAGATCTGGCAAAACGCCGATACACTTATATTATTTTTTAAACCTTTCTACCAGAATCCGTTGACAGAACCCCATCATTTATTTTTTTGGTGTCGCACAGTGTTATAGGAGGAATAAGAAAACCAAGGTATTTACAAGGATATCAAGAAGATCATTGGGAAAGGCAAGATCATGATAACCACATCGGAGAAGAGAACAAAACAATACTAACGTATAGGGAAGTAGATGATGAGAAGATGAACAAATTACTGGAGGACAAGTCAACATAGTAAATAATAAGAACGGACCCAACCTTGAAATAGTAGGAGATGGCCAACAGAATTGTTGTCAAACTCTTCAATGACAAATTCAGGATCTTTGAAAAAAAAATGCAGTGTTCTTGGAGGAATTTTTAAAAACATTTAAATAAAATATAAAGTATAAATTGGTATAGAAATTCGAATACAAATGCTTCAATACACACAGCGTCTTGAGCCACCCTTAAGCAGTAATTAATTTTGCTGAAATTTTCGACATAAATTCCGTGGTGCTAAAGACTACGATATAGATTTTTTTGGCCCAAAAATCGTGCAACATTTAGAAATCCCAAACGATTTTACAACACGTTCACCTTGACGTCGTCATAGATGAGAGTTTGTATTTCTGGTTGTATCTGTCTATCGGTTTCTTCATTGAAATCTTTGCCGTTCGTCTTGTACAGTGAATAATTGCCTATGTGTGTAGACAGTGACTATGTTTATGCTGCAATTTTTGTGTTAAGAAATATGTAAAATACAACCCCCGATGGGTGGCTCCCTTCTGGTTGGTCCAGTTTTATTTTAGCACCTAAGTAAATACATGTATATAAAAATAAACTTACGAATTGATCCACTCTACTGAATTTATTTACTACATATTTTATATAAACTAAAATAAAATGCAATATCGTAAAAATTAAAACCATTGACATAAATTCTGCCACTTCATTCCATAAATCTCGGTGAAATATTGAAACCACACGTCTCTCCACAACCCCTAACATCCCGGCACACACCCAACCAACCACACTGTCCACAGCATTGGAGATGAAAAACAACAATTGAAAATAAAAAAACAAAAAATATTAATAAATGATAACAGCAATAAAAAAATGTATGTGTACAAGTATATAAACAAATGGCTGTTGGAAATCTGCAGCTGAAATCCCGGCTAGTGTACTCGTTTGTAGTATTTACCGAATAGTGGCTTATCACCATCTCCACCACCGCCAGCTGTATGTAACTGAACGCAATGGATACCAACTTACCGGAACATCATCGACACTGATGGAAATTGACATCCATCCCCCGAAAAAAGTACATGGTCGTGAACACACACAAACAAACAGAAAAAACTCTACGCTGAACTAAAATCAATAAATGAATGAATGAAAAACTACATCATCATCATCAATCTAAGCGGAATGCAAACAATAGATGATGTACAAACGGACAACTTCAGATATACGACTATGCGTGGAACATTGCACCACAACATATTATGTGGCCGACACCGACTGATGATGAACTATTTGAGGAGAGTACAAGTAAAATATTTACATAGTATACGCGAAACAGTGGGGCAAGATGGAAAAAAAGTTTAGAAGAATATTTTACAAGAAATTTAGGGAAAACATGGAATACTAATGTTAAATGCTTTGTTGCAGGAGTTGCTGGGGTGTTTACACTGCTGCAAAGAAAAGTTTCCTACATCCCACGAATATGTTGTTGCTACAACGAAATTTCAGAGTTGCGTTGCTGCAACATCTATATTTCTGTTGCATAATTTACACATAAAATTACGTGCAGATTTTGAGAGACAAAATGTTAAGTAGCAAACAATATCCCATTCATTTCTTTTCAATACTTAAGTTTTTCTTAACATGTATAAGATTCTTTTGGTTGTCAATCGCCACGGTTTATAATGACAAAGAAAATACAAAAGCAAAAACAGAACATACAACCCCGCAATTCGTTGACGATCCCCGCAAAAGCTAGAAGTAACTTATGACCGCTGCCCCATGCCATGACATCACGATTGTTCTACGTGATTTTAAAACCCATATGTTTAGGACAAATGTCCTTCAACCAACCGTCAGTAAATTCAGTCTACATGCATGCAGTTCTGAAAATATAATAAATAACGATAAACGATCATCCAGCGAATGTGAGTTCGAATCCCACCCGCGGCATTTAAATTTTTTTTTCTCTAACCGGAGAAAACATGATCTCTGATAGCCTTAAAGGAAATTACAACTAAATAAATAAATGGTTTCCCGTTACATCCCATTAACGGATTAGGGAGAGCTTCTCACAACCAGAGAGCTGTGCGCGTTTTAGGTTTACACTCGCTGATTGGGACCTACAGTTTTACACCAGTTCCGAACGGTATTCTGAGAAGCCCTTTCATGGCTAAATACTCGATAGTGTCGCCATAACTAAGCGAGGTGACCACACCGTCGAACGAAATATAAGGTGGTCAGAGTAGGGATCGAACCCGCGTCCTCATGCACAAAAGCCGGATAAACAACCATTGCACCACCGCCTGACATAGGAATAAATAAATAAATCAATGGTTTCCCATTACATCCCATGAAGGGACCGGGGAGAACTTCTCATAATCACTGAGCTGTGCGCTTTCCACTTTTCACTCACTGATGGGACCTACAGTTTTCCACCGATTCCGAACGGTATTTTGAGAAGCTTTTTCATGGCTATATACTCGATAGTGTCGCCGTCACTATGCGAGGTGACCGCCGCCGAAAGAAATTTTTTGAGGGTGGTCAGAGCAGGGTTCGAACTCAGGATCTCATGTACAAGAGCCGCGCACACTAACCATTGCACCACCGCCTGACATAGGAATGGGACTGATAATCTGACCATAGTTGTCTATGGTACGAGATTGCGACATAAATCTTCATTTATATATCCGGATCATAAAGTAAAGAATCTGATTTATCTCTTGGTAAATGACAGTACCGTTACGAACCGGTGTAAAACTGTAGGTCCTAATCAGTGTATGTAAAAACTAAAAAGTTCACTGGTTGTGAAAAACTACTCCCAATCCCTTCGTGGGTTGGAATGGGAAACCTTTTTTAATTAACGGCAGGCACTCTTACAGTGTAACAGATATACGTATGATTCAAAGTACAAAAACTTCGGTTAGTGAAATGTTTGAACGCCTTCGCGAGCTAGAAGCAGCTGAACATGATGCTTCACAAACATCAAAACAATCGGCCAGCAATGTGAGGTCGATTCCGAGCATTACCTGATTGCGGCAAAGGTTTGCGCAAGAGCAAGCAGAGCGATATTCTTACGAAATCAGACATAGCAGGAAGCTGGGCATAAGAAAGCTGCAATTACCAGAGATAGACACAGTCTACTCAAATAAATTACACTCAATTACTGGCCCAGAACTACACCATTTTCAATTAAAATTCAAAAAATATCAATTTAATTTTGCAAAATATAAATTCCAAACAACCGCTGATGAAGATCTGTGGCTAGATCTGAAATAGCTATACGGTTTGCCAGGAAACATAGGCATACATTTGAAAAAATCCTTTTTGAAAACTATATTTCTATTAATAGAGATATAGAATGGCCTCTAGCTTGACTAATAAAATTAAAAAGTACCAATGAAAATCATACCTGTTGAATTTAAAAAATATATTAACATTTCAAAATTATTTTTGAAATTTAAAATACATCAAATAAATTATAAAATTTCTATTTTAAATTTGAAAAATAACAATTGAAATTTAAAAAACCCCCAATTGAAATTGAAAGGACATCAATTGGAATTTAATCGACATCAATTGATATTTAAAACACATCACTTGAAGTTTAAAACACATCAATTGAAATTTAATAGCCAGGAATTGATATTCAAAATATATATCAATTGGATATTAAAATTTGTCAGTTGAAATTTTAAAATTATTAACCGAGCTTATGTATTAGATTTTTAAATTGAAATTGTTATCATTTAAATTTCAATTGAAGTGTTTAAAAATGAAATTAACGTGTTCTAAATTTCAACTGATATCTTCTAAGTAACAACTGCTATCTTTCGATGTCATTCAGATTTCGATAGATGTATTTTAAATTGAAATTGATATCTTTTAAATATCAGTTAATGTGTTTCAAATTTCAATTGATGTTTTTACACCCTCACCCATAGGATGGGGGTATATATCATTTAATATGGAAAAAAATGTAACGCATAGAAGGAGCCATATTAGACCCTCAGTATCTTTGGACGAAATTCGTTTTTTAAAACGATTGAGCCATGTCCGTCTGTCTGGCTGGCTGACTGGCTAGTCAACACGATAACTGCGGTAAATATTTATCGATCACAGCGAAATTTTGTTAGTGACTATTATTTGCCCATGGTTAGTTTGAGATTGAAAATAGTGCCACGCCCCCTCTGGTACTTCCCATACAAATCGACGCATATAGTATGAAATCATGTTTCTTCTAAAACCTTTTTCTGGTAGATGTGATTAGCTTCAACTCACACATTAGTTAATAATCTGTAAATGCCTAATTAACTGGAGGAAATGGGCGAAGTCGCCACGTCCATTCTGGTACCACCCATGCAAAAGCTTGGTGGTCGTCGACACACTTCCGATCTTAATGAAATTGGGTATTATGCTTCATGTCAATAAACGCCAGTCACCGGTTCAGACAAAGGTGGTTTTGTTACCCCTATTTTAGGACCTCCCATACAAAAGTTGTTCAGCCGGCTGACTGTTCGGCCATATAACTCCCGTAAATCTTTGCCGATCGCAACGATATTTTGTTGGTGACCATTATTTGTCCAAACATAGGTCGGGGTTTAAAATGAGCTAAAAAACAGCTTAATGGAGATCATAATCAGAAACCCTGCAGAAAACACGAATAAAATCATCAGAAACAAAAACCACATACTGCTCGTGTATACAGATCAGGCAGGTACGCAGGGGGCCCGAGCCCCCGAAATTATATACATCAGTGGTGAATTTTGAATGTAGTGTAGTATTCCGGTGATAGACATCCACTTGTTGGGACTTGGCCAATATATTGAACTGCGCACTACACAAAGAATTCGTTCTTTAGCAGAACACTCCGTATGTGGAATAACCTTGTCTTAATCGGTAATCAGCCTTGTCTTAATCGGTAACTGGCGTTTGATGGTACGCAACGTATAACCTAATTTCATTAAAATCGGAAGTGTTTCACACGACTTATCTCATTTACAACCCGGACAACTACCAAGCTTTTGTATGGTAGGTACCAGAATGGGCGTGGCAAAACGACTAATTTTCCGTAGAAGAGTGGCATTTGACTAAATTTTGTCTAGTAACAAATTTCGTAACGATTGATTTGATTTTGCGGGAGTTATCTTGCCGAACAACCAGCCGGCCGAACAACTTATGTACGGAAGGCACCAAAATGGGCGTAACAACATCACCCTTGGATTACTTGGTGACTCGAGTTTGATGACATGAAACCTATAACCTAATTTCATTAAGATCGGACGACCACCAAGCTTTTGCATGGGAGGTACCAGAATGGGCGTGGCGACTTCGCCCATTTTCTCCAATTAAGTAGATACTTACAGATTATTAACCAATGTTTAAGTTGACATCTACCAGAAAAAGGTTTTAGAAGAAACATGATTTCGTACTAAATGTGTCGATTTGTATGGGAGGTACGAGAAGGGGCTTGGCCAAAACGCGCATTTTCAATCCCAAACTAACGATGAACAAAGAATAGTCACTGACAAAATTTCGCTGTGATCGATAAATATTTACGGCAGTTATCGTGTTGACCAGCCAGCCAGCCAGACAGACAGACAGACAGACATGGTCGTCTTAAAAAGTCCCAAAACGAATTTCGTCCAAAGATACTGAGGGTCTAATATGGTTCCTTCTATGTGTTAAATTTGTTTCAGTATTAAATGATTTATACCCCCATCTTATGGGTGAGGGTATAAAAATACTGAACAACGTGGCGACTTGGAACTTAAAACATATGTTTTATAAGGTTGCCACTTTTCACAAAAATATTTTTTCTTACTACTGGCACCATTTATACGTCAGATCGGCTAGATTTGGGACCGCCTCATCGTTTGGCTTTTGTTGCGCTCTAAACAGAATTAGGTAAAAGGAATCTCGAGGTAGCTTTGCACGTCGAGATATTTTTCGGCAAATATAATATTTTCTAAATCGACCGTAGTTGAAGAAAGTGGAGAAAGTTGTGTAAAACATAGAAAACTCTGTTTCGAATACATATAAGACCTTAGTATGTTTGGAAACAAAATTCCCCTAAGTAGTATTGATAAAAATGTGGTAACAAATTTGTTTCCAAACCACATATGATATAAATGTAGGTGTGTTTTAAATGTTTTGATTTTAAATGGATCTCAAAAAACAGTGGCTTTAACGGTTTTTACTTTATTTTCCAACATATGTGACTTGCTCCACGAAAAGGGACCTCTGCGCCGAAAAGAAGTTATTGAGAAAAACACGTTTTAAAAAAGCGCTTCGTTTTTCTGTGTTTTGCGCGTGGTTATGCGTGGTTATGCATGGTTATGAGTAAAATTTTGATATTTTTGTAATTTTGTACCTTTGTACCTTTGATATTGAACTTTTTTTAAATTTCAAATATTATATATATTGAGTAATTCCATGGGAAGTGATCACACAAATTTTGGCTCTTCTCTCCGATTTTGATGAAATTTTCAGAACATGTACTGGGAAGTGCGCAGAAGAAGAATCAATTTTTTTTTTTATATATGTAAAAACTTGAATTATGGCCGTATGAAAATTGTGGTAATTTTTTTTTCAAAATCTTCTAACTTTTGACTGAGTTGAGGAATTGCAAATTGGTTTTTGGTAATAATTTGCTAAGAGATTCTTCTATTTAAAATACTACAACATATAAGATTTTTTTAATTTTTTTTTTTTTAGAAAAATCTAGAATAAAAATTAAAACTGAATTTTAAGAAAAAATATACCTTCAAATTTTTCAGTTTTTTTCCATAGTAGATAATATTGTAACTGAACCCCCCCTGTTAGTTTCATGATGGTGTCTCTTCAACTTATTGAGAAAATAAATAAATAGATGAATGAGAAATGTAAAAAAAATTATTTTTTTTTTGATTTTTGCCAATTAAACTTCTAATAATAAATGCTACGAAATTAAAAAATTTTAAGAGAGTAGGCTTTGAAAATTATTGTTTTGCTAATTTCGAAATATAAACCGCACTGCTTCGCAGTTTGATTTAAAAGTTCGTTGCGACCAACCAGCACATTAAGTCCGTCGTTTTAAGGAGACATAAAAATACTTGTACTGTTGTGATGCCATTCCAAAAGATTTGTTGCAATCCTTTGCGGAAACCCAAGCATAAATATTTTTAAAAAAAAACCTCCGAAATATTCCACAAGATCTACTGGAATCCTTTTCTAATCTGGAGAGGGATAGATACATCTGCACTAATTGTAGAATATTATTGAACAGATACAAAAATTCAATTGTTTTTCAAGAACAATCTGGGCAAAACAGCGAAGAGGAAAAAGAGGTAACTATCGGTGATGAAAAAGAGTCAAGTACCAACAACCAAAACAGCGAGGATGAAAAGAGCAAAACTCCGAAGATGAAGAAGATAGTGACGACAAAATAGAAAATTTTGTGAGTGTTTCTGCTGAGAAAGAAGCTGCATTTTGTTACCTAAATAAAGATGTAAGTGTTTTGGATGAACCGCCAATTGATTTTGGAAACTGTTATAAGGGAGCTGAGAAGAAATATGCAATAAATAAAATATGCTCTGTATTAAAAAGAAAACTCTTCGAAGTAGATGATTCCATCGACGATGGACAGGCTATTTTGATAAATTTAAAGGAAAAATTTAAATCGTCCAGTTCTGACAGGAGTTTGCAGCTTAAAATTTTAACAACCATACCCAAAAATTGGTCTATAAAAAAAATGTCAAACACATTTGGATCTTCTAATCGCATGGCTAGCAATGCGAAAAAACTTATTTCGTCCAACAAATTTTTGACAACTTTTCTACCAAAACAAGGTAATATTTTTTCTACAGAAACAAAAGTGTTGGTAGAGAATTTTTACAAACGCGACATTAACAGAAGTGTCATGCCCGGCAAAAAAGATTTTGTAAGCGTCTCAAAAAATACCGGTGAAAAAGTGAGAGAACAAAAAAGACTTATTTTGTGTAACCTTAAGGAACTACATAAATCGTATCCAGATAAAAAAGTAGGATTTTCGAAATTTGCCGAACTCAGACCAAAGGAATGCATCTTAGCTGGCGGAAGTGGTTCCCACACAGTTTGCGTCTGTGCGCTGCACCAAAACATAAAATGAATGCTTACAGGTGGAAAAATAAAATATGTTGCCGAAAAAGAATGCTTAGAATTCCCTACATATCTTCACTGGATTGCGCAATGCATATGTAATCCACCCAATATAGACTGCTATCTTGGGGCTTGCACATATTGTCCAGGAGATTCTAAATTGAAATTCAGCTTACAGAAAGCTTACTCCAAAAACCAGTTAAGAACTATCACCTTTAAACAATGGGTTCAAACTGATCGTTCCAACTTACTAACCGTCCAAAAACCAGCAGATGAATTTACTGAATATCTTGCACAACACCAACGAAAACTAATCCTGCACAGCTTCATTGCAAGAGAGCAAAATAAATATCTTGATTATGTTAAAAACAATTTAACTGAAGGAGAATATTCAATTATTTGCGATTTCGCTGAAAATTATTCATTTATTGTTCAAGATTCTACGCAAACCTACCACTGGACAAACAAACCCTTTTGTAGCTTATTACAAAAATTCAAGAAATGACACAGATCATATTAGTTTCGTTATTATAACTGAAATTCTAGAACATAATTCAGTATCTGTACATATATTTCAAAGGAAGTTAATACAGTTTTTAAGAGAAACCGAGAAACCGTTACAGTACAAAAATAGAAAAAACTTTGTTACCCTAACCCACCACTATTTCGACTTCAAATGTGATGCAGAGTGGCACTTCTTAGCGACATCTCATGGTAAGGGACCATGCGATGGAGTACGAGGTGCCCTAAAAAGAGCAGCCGCAATGGCAAGTCTACAAAGGCCATTAGAAAATCAAATTCTGAACGCTCATGATTTGTTCCTATTTGCAAGAGGTTTGGAGAAAATTCATGTAGAGTTTTGTACACATGAAGAATACTTTGAAGAAGAAGCAACGATTTGAAAGCTCAATTACCCTTCCTGGCACCCAAAAATATCACGCATTTATTTCGTTTTCAAAAACTGAAATTATTGCTAAAAGTTTCTCCAATGCTGTAGACAACCCAAAACCAACAAAAATCATGAACTTATTAATTTTTTTCAAATTTCTTCGACACTTCATAATCTTAAATAAAATAATTTTAAATTACTCATTCATCTATTTATTTATTTTCTCAATAAGTTGAAGAGACACCATCATGAAACTAACAGGGGGGGTTCAGTTACAATATTATCTACTATGGAAAAAAAAACTGAAAAATTTGAAGGTATACTTTTTCTTAAAATTCAGTTTTAATTTTTATTCTAGATTTTTCTAAAAAAAAAAAAAATTAAAAAAATCTTATAGTAGTATTTTAAATAGAAGAATCTCTTAGCAAATTATTACCAAAAACCAATTTGCAATTCCTCAACTCAGTCAAAAGTTAGAAGATTTTTAAAAAAAAATTACCACAATTTTCATACGGCCACAATTCAAGTTTTTACATATATAAAAAAAAAAAATTGATTCTTCTTCTGCGCTCTTCCAAGTACATGTTCTGAAAATTTCATCAAAATCGGAGAGAAGAGCCATAATTTGTGTGATCACTTCCCATGGAATTACTCTATTATCTGTTTATATCACACTTTTCAATTTTTTCATTAATTATGTTCATCTTTACAGGTGATTTGTAAAAAAAACTAAAAGACATAAAAACTTGCGGTTTGCGGCATTTGAAAGAGCGTTATAAGAATCAAATTTTCGGCGCAGAGGTCCCTTTTCGTGGAGCAGGTCACATATGCTGTTTCCCAAAAATATTTCCGAAAAATATTTAGCGAAAATATTCTCAAATAATTGAAAAGAGCAAAGCAAAATTTTCCAAAATAAAATTATTTTCCCAAAGAACTTGAGAAACTTACCCGCAAAATGTTTTTGGTTTTTAGTATCGCTATAAATATTTATATAAAAAAATATTTGCAATAATATTATAATATTATTGCCAATATATAAATAATATTATAAAGAAAATTCATAGCTTTATAAGGTTTCAAATTTTGTTGATGGCCGACGTAGTCAAATTTAGACTTCCACTGGGCTTCAGTCGGGTCTCTGATGTTTCAATATATTTTTACCTCTAGAATATGCCCTCAGCTATGCCCATGTAAAATTTCATCGTGATCGATCTAGCCATTTACGAACAGCAGAAATATTTCCATTTTTTGAGGAATCCCCCACTGTGCGTCGTATGAACCACGACTTTTATCGACTGTGCCCAAATAACGCGGTTACATAGGCTAGGCCATGTGAGTAAAATGGATCCATCACCAAAGGTATTCGGGAACATACTCGAAGTAAGCCGACAAATAGAACGACCAAGACTCTGCTGGACGGATTAGAACGCCAGCGAAAGCTTGATGTTACCACTTTGAAAAGAAAGGAAATGAATGGATTGGTTTGGATGAATATGTTATCTTCGATTTGTAAAACTCCAAACCCCCCTGGATTGCTTGTGGACAATTAAGTCAGTGCCATGGGTATGTCTGGCATTTCTAATTAACGAAATTAATATACTTTTTGAACGAAGTCTTAGATTATGCGGCACATAGATAAAGGAAATAATAGATACAGCGCGGCCATTGTCAACTTTGTTCACTAGGTGCTGTCCTGCGCTACTGTCACTTTCATTGAAGTTTCCCATAATTCTCACTGACGTTTATTTAAAATTGTGGGAAATTTTTGTAAAAGTAATTTAAACAAGGGAAAATGTAACAAAATTTCAATGATTTTACAGAATAGCATCTGTTTCTTATATAAAAAAAATCGAATGAGTGTTCGCACTCACGGGCGATGTGTTAACACCTTTTTGCTACACGGTACCTGTTCGATTTCTGTGAACGCATTAGTAAATGTTACATTGGAAAATAAAAAACAGTGTTCATTCATATGGTGACGTTACATTTAAATAATATTAATACTTAAAATTATTTAAAGCCAGTGCAAGCGCTTGTGTCATTGTTTTATTATTTTCTTTCGTAATACTTTTTGTTTTATTCCCACAAAAAACAAAGATAATCCAAAGCAACAGACACATGACGTACATACATTGTTATGTTCGTATAGACGCTACACAAGTTCACACAATTTTTGTTGCTCCCTTGCTATCTCATTTTTATATACGTATAACCACGTCATTATTCTCTTTGCTTCTGAGAGTGCTTCGCACCCACACAATACAACTATTCGATGCCGCTACATCAGTGTTTGTTTTATCGCAATCTGACAATTTGTGTTTCGCAGTCGGACAAATCTGTGTTCTATATAGGGGTGGGTCACCCTTCTCATTTAGGGGTATGAAAAATAGATGTTGGCCGATTCTGACACCTACCCTTATGCACACAAAATTTCATACAAATCGGTCCAGACGTTTCGGAGGAGTTTAACGGCAAACAATGTGTGATCGCTGTCGGACAATCTGTGTGATCGCAGTCGGACAAATTGTGTTTGGATGTATTCACTTTGTGAATTTAGGCCGTACCCGCGCCTATAGATGTTAACACATCAAAAATATTTGAAAGGCATGAGGCCGGTGTAATGATATCAATAGCAGAAAACCCGTAGAACCCCAAAGATGAACATGCCGGAACGCCTTTTTAATCTAAAAACTTCCCCGCCCAAAAACTGTACAACTACTGTGCTCGAAGATGCCAAAACCGTTAGAGTGTCTGAGGACTCTCAACAACGAATGGTAGCTCAACCGGAGGAAGAAGCTATTTATTAGGACATAGACGGTGGTGACATGGCTTTGCAATTCGATGGCCATGAGATATTCTACTTTAAGTAACGTCTTGTATTCTTGAATTCCTGATACTTTTGTTGAAAATTCTTTTTTCTTTTGATATGAAATTTTAGAAATTTAATGTCATATATTTTTACTTTTTTTTTTTGAGAACAAAAGAATTCCATTTATTGCTTTCAACGACATCTTGGAAATTACCCATTACACTAAAATTTTCGCAACATTTGTGCTTCATCTATCATTATACTTTATCTATGATGCGGCAGACTAATTTTATTTGAATTTTGAAGTTGAGATTACCCTTTTTAAATTTGGTGTCATTTGTTTCTTGTGCAAGTGGCAACACAGAAATTTGTCAGCTCTGACATATGTTTATGCCGATTATTAAAAATGGAGCGCTTTATGAAAGAACAACGCGTTATAACTCTGAAAACTTATTACAAACATTTGCAAAGTTATGCTCTCAAAATTCGAAGAATTTTCAGTTGAGAAAGTGCAACTATTGTGTCAACCATTCGATGAGTGGTGAAAAAATTTAAAGAAACTGGGTCGGTTATCGACAGCACGACTCCTGTGCGTCAATGTACCGGTCGGTCTCTTGAAAATATTGCTGCTGTAAACGAGAGTGTTCGCGAATTCCCGAAAACATCAATTCGGCATCGTTCTCAACAACTTCAAATTTCACGAAGCACAACGCAGCGAATTTTGACAGAAGACCTGCACCTTCATGCGTACAAAATTCACTATACTCAGGAGCTCAAACCAGCAGACCATTGAAAGCGCGGGCAATTCGTTCAATGGGTAATGGAGAAAAGTGAGGTTAAAGTAAATTTTTTAAAAAAATCGTATTCTCTGATGAAGCGCATTTCCACCTGAATGGCTTCGTGACTACACAAAATTGTCGAATTTGGGTATCAGAAAATCTCTATGCAACCTATGAGAAACAAATGCACCCACACCGAGAAAAATGTCTGTGGCGGATTTTGGTCAGGCGTCGTGATTGGGCCTTACTTTTTTGAAGATGAGGTCGAAATTACAGCGACTGTGAACGGCATTCGTTACAGTAACATGATAACGGAGTTCTTCTTGCCTCAACTGAACGGCATGGATCTGGACGATATGTGGTTTCAGCAATACGGCGCCAACTGTCACACCACGCTTGGAATTATCGATTTATTGCAGCAACGATTTCCAAAACAAATTATCTCCAGAAATTCTGATGAGAACTGGCCACCAAGATCATACGATTTAAAGCCGTGCTATTTCTTTCGTTGGGGTTTCGTGAAATCTCGGTTTAATGGGAATAACCCATAAACAATTTCTGAGCTCACATCGGAGATCAAAAGCATCATCGGTGATATACAGCCACAACTCTGTGAAAAAGTCATAGAAAATTTCATGAAAAGAGTAATGGCCTGTGAACAGGGCCAGTTGACAGATATTTGATTCCATACTTAATCAGAATATGTCTTCTTTGCAATGCAAAAAAACGTCACAACTAACTCAAAAAATACGCGTCTTTATTTAAAATTGAAAAAGTGCATCCTTACTGAGACACGCTACACAAATTATGGGGTACGCGGATAGACAGACATATATTCTTCCCTGTTGTTGTTTCCTCAAGAATTTGTCATTAATTTCTGCGATAAAATGCAGCTGCCATCCCACTGTGTGTAGGTAGCACAAAGGATTACGCCACCGATATGCTTCCTCAGAATTTGTATTTTGTTACATACTTGTGCCATGTTAACAACAGACAAACTGAATATCATCAATCAATATTTGATGTACAGTTTGGATTTGGTTAACAAAAAAAAAAAAGGAAACACTAATGGTTTACGCAAAAACACAGCTCAATGACGAGCTGATAATATTTACCTTGCGATTACACTGATAATACGAAATTATTGACAAACTACATTAAATTCCATATGGAAAAAAAGCAAACAAAGCGAAAAATGATTCCCACAGAATGGTAACTCAATATTGAGAGTGAAGTGACCGCCAGTGAATATATGATGGGTGAGTGAGAATGAGTGGCTTTTTGAAACTGAGTGTCTTAGTCTCCAGACAACGAGCATAGTTGTGGTGATGATGGTGATGCACATGCCATGAGTGGAAATTATGGACACCAGCAATAATTGAGTGCAATCACAATGGAATCGACAAACTCGGCACACAAATACCGGTCTCCGGCATCGTCGTCGTTCGTCGGCAACACCATTAGTCAGGCAGACCCAAACAAAAACATAAGAAATTACGAGATTTTGAGATTTTTGTGTAGAGTTATCAGCTTAAGAGTCGTACAAAACAGATTTAGTTTAACTTTAGCGTGCCACAAGACCACTGAGTTTTTCCAAACGGTTGTTGTAAACGAATCGAACGTGAATTTATGAGTTTTCCACACCAGTGATCAATAAAATACCAAACGAATACAAATTACAAGTGATTTTGTAACGTTTTTGAAATCACCTAAATATCTGAAATTATTTCATGAAATCATAAGGTTTTGTTTACCTTAAGTGTTTTTTGTGTGCTGAGCATCCTTTGAGTGGGTGTTTTTTGTGTGTGGAGAAATCCTTGAAAGTTCCTTTGAATCTCTTCGAGAGTGGAGACTAAATTCTCTTCGAAATATTGAAACAGTACAAAAGTTGGAAACCTGCGCAGTTCCTTTTTGCAAAAAGTGAGTAAAACAAACTTTTGTCCTCTCTTCCAAGGATGCTGAACTGTGGAAGCTTTAAATGCAAACTTTTTGTTGTCTCAAAGAATGTGTATCTTGCAAAAGAATAAAATTCAAAATTCCAAACAGGATAATATCTAGCATCTGCTGAAGATAACGAGCGTTTGTGTTAGTTCTACACATTCATTGAGAAACAGTCCAAATGATAAAGTTTATCTGGCAAAAAGAGAAGTAATTGGCCAAACAATAAAATGTCTGACGTTATGTTTTTTTCTGTTTAGCTTCACGCTATCTTTGCCAAAACACAAAATGGGTTTGAGAAAGGCGAAAATGGCGAAAACACCACGACATAATTTGTTTTAGCTGTCCATATGTGGCAAAGGGATTTATATTGTGGCATAAAAATTGAATAACATCGTATGAAAATCCTATCAATTATGTAAACAACTGACATATCTTATGGGATTTGTCATTATGAAAAGGATATAAAGTACTGTCTGATGTTACAGAATTGTGTTGGGTAAAACAGTTGAAAATTTTAACGTGAATGGCCAAAGTCTTGGTGGTCGGTTAAACTTTAGTAGTCTATGGTCACAAACAAATTGCAAATATCCAGGGCGGATCAGTAAGTCCGTGACTTTTTGAATGAAACACAGTTTTTTTGAAAAAAAAAATTATTTTTCAACATAATTTCCTTTTAGCTCAATACACTTAGTCCAACGTTTCTCCAATTTTTGTATCCCTTCCAAAAAATAGTATTTTTCGAGGTCCATAAAATAGGCATTTGTTTGATCAATAATTTCATCGTTGGAGCTAAATTTCTTTCCGCCGAGCCATTTCTTTAGGTTTGGAAATAGGAAATAGTCTCTGGGGGTTAAATCCGGAGAATATGGCAGATGAGGTATCAATTCGTAGCCCACTTCACGGAATTTTGCCATTGAGACTATACACTTGCGCACCCGTGCATTTTCTTGAATAAAAAATACTTCTTGGCCATATGGCGTCGCTTTTTTTTAAATCCGGAAAGCACTGGGTGTTTAGACTGCTGCTTGGTCTCCGGAGTGTTGCAATGGATCCATGTTTCATCCACAGTTACAAAACGTTGCAAACGCTCCTTCCAATTGCGGTTAAACAACTCCAACCAGTCCTTTGAATTTGTCACACCAATAACGTTTATGGTCAATTGAGAGCAAACGCGGCACCCATCTTGCAGACAGCTTTCTTAAACCCAACTGATCATTTAAAATCGAAACCACACGGCCATACGAAATGCCTATGGTATCAAAAATCTCACGCACTTTTACTCTTCGATCGGCCAACACCATATCGTGAATTTTTTCGACATTTTTGGGTGTATTGACCTCAATTGGCCGTTCAGAACGTTCAGTGTCATTTGTACTTGTGCGACCACAATGAAAGTCAGTAAACCACTTTTTTTTACCATTGAAATCGATGGTGCAGAGTCCCCATAGTATTTATCAAGCTTTTCCTTGGTTTTATTGATGGTTTTTTTTCGCAAAAATAATGTTTAAAAAACACTCGAAATTCACTTTTTCCAATTTTTAAAAAAAATTCACGAGGTTGTATGTTTTGAACAGCTGTTAAACGTAAACTAAATAACGGGACTTTTTCAAAATTTGACAGTAGTCTACTAACAGGCAGTACTTGATGGGAGTAGTGTTGCATTTCCTATAACTACGAGGGAAGTTCGAAAAGTCACAGACTTATTGATCCGCCCGTATATCCTTAAAAGTTCCCCATATAATAAAAAATTGTCTTCATAGTTATTAGGGACTTCTTTATTGATTCTATGAACGTCTTCATTAATATGCAGCCAAAAAAAAACTTTCTATAGAATCACAGAATCTATGAATTTTTCTCATAACATCTATGAAAGATTTTCGTTGATTCTTTGAAAGGAAATATGTGGAATATGTTCAAAACATTTATAAAGCATTTTCAAAGATTCTACACGCTGGAAAATCTGACTGATTTTATTGTCTAGATGCGCAAATATATCATGGTTGTAGCTTGCCGCAAACATACTATACTTGTGTCCAAACACATTGTGTTTGCTATTCAATGTTACATGTTTGAGACATAATAATTGATATAATATAATTCTTGAGACCCAAATGTGGCTTTGTTTTTTGACTATCTCTAAAATCAAAAACGAGACAGACAACACAGAAACAAAAAAGCAGCTAATATTCAATTCAGGAAAACAATGCATGCAAACATGTACATGTTTCCTGCAATATGTTAATGGGTCCAATTTTTTTCAGCGTGTGTGAAATAACATGTATGCAATTTGAAACAATTTCGTATATTCTTTGAAATCAAATTCCAAATTTTTAATTTTTTATTTCATTCTATATTTCTTCTAGTTATGAATAGAGATATAGTTTTTGAAAAAAAAAATCAATGAGTGTTCGAACTTACGGGCGATGTGTTATACGGCACCTACTCGATTTCTATGAACACATTAGTAAATGTTACATTGGAAAATAAAAAAAGAACAGAAGAAACAGAGCGACGACAAGAAGAATTCAATAGTATAAATAACTTATTGCACACTTTTACCGCTCTCATGTAGGGAGTCTGATTAAAAGAGCATAACGAGTCTTATTCTCTTTATAGAATATTTCAATATAACTGCACCGTTTCGACAATGTTACTCGTATTACATAAAACAATACAAAACGTATAAATGTTTCAAAAGACATCAATGTTTCACATCAAAATTATGACTGGACCAAGTTATGACAAAAAAGAGAGTAATTCGTTAAATGAGTTCTTTATACTATTCAATACTTTTTGACGACGAAGACCTGCTTGTTTGTTCGCTGCCGCTACATCAATACCATCATACTTATTTTCAGGCAGAGACAATTGTTGTGCCCAACCCGATGTTAATACGTCAAAAATCGTTTTTCAGAATGCATCCTCATGATTCCTGACAAAGCGTACAGTTATTTTAGATTTAGCCACAGATCTACGTCTGCGGATTGTTGGGAAGGATGTTCTTGAAAATGTCATCAAACTAAATGCAACGAAATCTAAATTCTAATGGGAATTCCATACAATGCAAATGTTCAAAAACTTTCGCAAGCACAAAAACATAAGAAGCATTCGCCAAACTTGTTTGTAACATTTTCATAGATTTTAAAGAACTACAACAGTTAAAGAACTACAAATCATATTTATAATTCATCAGCGATTGTTCTGAATAATGTTATTAAAAAACGGATTATCCTATCTGGAACAAAACCCCTAAATGTATTGAGCATTTTTTGAAACACAAGCACTCCGTCGCGATAATTGTTTTTCTCATGCAATTAATAGTTTACGAATCTTTTTTATGGAAAGATTTCGTAAATTCGTAAACTTCCCATGTCCTGTCCATCGCATTCCCTGGACAGCGGCAATGTCAGCTTTATAACTTTCGAGGCCATCTGTCAGTTGGATACGTGCACCGGATCTATATAGAGTTCTTATATTCCAAGTGCATATCCGTAAATCGTGGTCCTTATACCGTGTGGGTGTCCTCAACAAATAGGCGTTGTTTACGTTTTCGTTTTTGTATATTCACTACCATTATGAACGGTGGCGGGAGGACGGACGTACAGCCTGCTGTGCTGGATGCAATATGTCGAACCTGGATTTTCTTCTTTTGGTTTCTATCCGCCATTGGTTCATATGTTTGGCTCATCCGCCTTCTAAGGACAAAACATATGGGGATATCTTGATGAACTTCAGTGACATCACTCTCCTACTAAACCTGAGATATATCAGTGGTCGCATTGCCAGTCAGGCTGCCTATCGGAAAGCCTTGACTATGGAAAAAAATTTATACCGTTGCCCGGGAACCACCACGTGGAGGAAATAGTCATTGGTACATGCTTGAGAACAGAAGGCTCCTAATCGTTGGGTTCCCAAATAAGTGTCACCTGTTAATACAGAGCTGTCTCCATAGCTCTGCCCTTGCAATGCGCGCTGCATTTATACACGCCCCTAAATCTGAATCTATCAGACGTTCCGAAATCTTCAATATGAATTATGCTTATCGTGTAAGCCTAAAGCCTTTATGTGTAGTGTAAGATTGGGAAAACAACAACAACAACTGATAAAACAACAACTTGTGATACCATCCATATAGGGCCCAGGAGGCTATTGAGTAACAATTTTGCTTGCGCTTTGGAAAGTGTGTTTACCTACATAGGGCACCGCATTCAGCGATTTGCCAGGAAAATGGATATTCGTAAGGAGATTGACCGAATCCCCATTGCAAGCAGTACAGTGGCCAGACGAACTCTCGAAGTACCCTACTGTCGAATTGTATTTTCCTTAGGCTTAAGGCCTCAGGGGTATCTTCTATGGATTTCTATTGATTGATCACCCACAAGTTTATTTACGTCTGTCTAACCACATTCTTATACCGCCTTAGCTCCACTTTGTACTTAGTCCAGTCCGTCTTGTTTGCCTAAGACTTGGTTATATCTGTCAGGACTTCTGTATGTTCTAAAATTTTTCATTTAACCAGTGAGGCTTCTTCATTTCTTTAGACTACATTCTCGGGTAACAAATATTTGTAAGTATTTGAGAGCCTTCGGGACCCTGCCCTCTCCACTATACATATCATCTACGCATGCAATATCCGCAGTAGCTTCCAACGACAAAATCCTTTCGCATATACTTTCATAGAAAAATTTCTCCCTTCATACTGCTTTACTTGATTCGTAGATGTTATGAAAAAATGTAATTGATTGCAGGATACCTAACACAGATTTTATAACATTTTCGGTCCATAAATTCTACGAATTGGTTTCATTGCTTCATTGTCTGAAAGTAACGGGTTGTTCAATAAGAGCGCTACAAAAGTTTTTTTAAATAAAACAAACCCGGTTTTAGATACCAATGAATTTCTTTATTCCTGTGAAAGTACGTTCGATGCTATTATGTATGGAACTCGATTTCTTTTGCATGGCCACCACGGGCACGCTTTCAGAAGTCCAGACGCTGAACCCAATTTTCGACGGTTTTCAAGCATAAATCGGCCGATACTGCTGCAATTTCACGTTCGATATTCGTACGAAGTTCATCAATCGTCGCTGGCTTGTTGGCATAGACCATAGACTTGGCGTAGCCTCACAGGAAATAATCTAACGGCGTCAAATCGCACGACCGAGGCGGCCAATTGAACGGTAGCGATTCGCATTCACAGTAATGTGCCGGTCTTGATCATCACGGAAGAAGTACGGCCCAATGTTGTCGCCGGCCCATAAACCGCACCAAACCGTAAGACTCATGGATTACGTGCGGTTTGCTGTCTGACCAATAACGCATATTTTGCTTATTGACGAAGCCATTCAGGCAGAAATGAGCCTCATCGCTGATTGTTGAGGCCTATTAAAGTTTCGGTAGTAAATTTTAATAATTTCGACTCGTTGTTGGCCATGATGAAATGGCAAACCTTACTGAAGAGAAATGTCAAAAGAGCGGGAAAAAATATGGCGTCGTTTGCTGTCCCTATCGATTTACTTTTGTAGCGTCTCTGTTGAAAAACCCTTTAAATGCAGGAAATAGAAATATTTATGAAGGGTTTACAAGGTGACACAAAAGTAAAGTCATAACTATTAATTGCCTACCATTCTAACAAAAAATTACATGAGGTGTCAGGGGACATCCGGTTGGAACGAAGTTCCTTTCGCTATATATTATGTACTAGTTACTTCCAACACGCCTAAAGCGCCCGTTGAAAAATACGATAATTTAAATGGATCTATAGGAAAAGATAATTTTTGTAAAATTATAAACTTTTTTAAGAAAAATTTTTTTTATATAAAATGATTTTTTTCCAAAAAAAAGTATATTTTTAGGTCGTTTTTGTAAGAATGTGTATTATATTTGACCGAAAAGGACCTTTTTGAAAAGCTAATTTATTAAAAGCTAATGTTTATTTTAACTAAATTTACTATTTTTAAAAAGAAGTATTTTCTGTAAGAAGAAGCCATAAGAGTATGAATTTTTGTAGAAAGAAGTACTTTTTTAAGAACAGCTGCTTTTTAAAGAACTGGTACTCTTTTTAGGTAAAGTTTATTTATTAAGAAAATATACTTATTTTCAGAAAGGCTTATTTTCAGAAATCTACAATATGTACTAAATATTGGTTACAGGCTCCACCTAGAAAACATCAGATTAAACAAGAAATTTCCCAACAACTGTTAGTCTTGACACAAACCAAAGAAAATGTACCCAATATAGTTGATAATACTGGGTTGTAGAATACTAGTGTTAAAAAAAAAGTGTTTTATTTTTTTTTTTTTGTTTTTTCATTTAGCCCCCATCCCGCACGTGCGATAAGGAACTTCGTTCCAAAAATTAGTTCTGTTTTCACGAAAAGTTTATTTGAAGATGTCAAATTTGTTACATAATTTGGAAAAAATTATATCGAACAAATTACCACCTCCCGGGTAGATGTACATTTTTTGCTTATTTTATGGTATTTTGCATTGTTCCTCGCAGATCATCTGGCTCCAAATTGGGATTTCATCTTCATGTTATCTTTCAACTCTTGCAAAGTTTGTGGTTTGTTGCGGTAAATTTTTGAAATTTCAAAAAGCCTCAAAGGAAGAAGGCTGGCGCCGTTACATCTGTCGATCTGGACGGCCAGTTCAAATCTCCAAAACGGGAGATCCGTCTGCCCGGAAATTGGTGTCTCAACATCGCCATCGTTGCTCGAACTGTGTGAGCGATTGCTCCGTCCTGCTCGAACCAATAATTCTCTATACACAAATTTAGCAAACTTCGGAAAATAAAAATTGTTTAACATCTGCCTGTATCTCATCGGCGTCCTCGAAAAATAAGGGTCAATCACTTTTTCACTGGAAATGCCACGCCAAACAGTCACTTTGAGATGAGGAATGCCTCGTCTTTCATTTCATATGGGTTCTGTTTGCTTTAATTTTTCCAATTGCTTCAAATTCCATTGTGCTTTGACGTCTATGTTGTTGGAAAATAGAGAATTATTTAACAACAAGCAATGGGGCGACACACACCTGAAGAACGTGGAATTATTGTTACTGCTTATTCGATCAATTTTCGGTCCGTTTTTTAAACGCGGCATGGATTTTGTCATCGTTTACCTCGTCATTGTGTACAATGTGCGCGATCAAGTAAGCGTTTGGCTGAGGGCCCCGTGCAAACTTGGACCCCTAGAGACGTCTTAAGAACTGGACGGCCTCGTATTGCACTTTCGACCGATAACATCGCTGCTGTGTCCGAGGACGTTAGAGAGAATCCACAACCATCGATGAAATGACAATGCACACAATTAGGCAACAGCAGGCGTTCGTTACAACGAATTTTAGTGACGGACTTGAATATGTTCACCTACAAAGTGCAAACCGTTTAGGTATTGCTGCCTGCTGAATGTCAAACGAGATCAACTTACTCCCATGCTCTGTTAAATTTGGCGCATGAAGAGGATGATTTCGTGTACAAAATCATAATGAGCAGCGAAGCCCATTTACACTTAAGTGGTTATGTGAACAAACAAACTATGCCCTTCTGGGGAACAGGAACCCACATGCAATGCAAGAAGAACGATTGCATCCACTGAAGGTGACTGTTTGGTGTGGCATTTGCTGTGAAAAAGTGGTAGGCCCTTATTGTTTGAGATCGCCGATGAAATCACCATAACCGTAACTTGTGAGCGTTAAAGGCAGATGTAAAACGAGTTTTTTCCAGCAAGTTGTTGAATTGGGTATTCAGAATTGTTGGTTCCAACAGGACGGAGACACCAATTTTCGTGCCTAGTGATCTCTCATTATAGACATTTGAACTGGCTGTCCAGATCGCCAGATGTAAAAGCACTAGACTTCTTCTGTTGGGACTTTTTAAAAACTTGTGTTTACCACAACAAACCACAAACCTTAAAAGAGTTGAAAGTTAACATTGAAGAAGAAATCGACAATTTGGAGCCCGATGTTTTGCGAGCAACAATGGAAAATGCACAAATGTGCATCAACTCGGGAGGTGGTCATTTGACCATATCTTTTTTCAACTTAATGTAATAAATTTTACATCTTGAAATAAACTTTTCGTGAAAACCGAACTCTTTTTTTTCATTTTTAACAAAATGGTAATTAATTCACATTATGTCATTACTTTTGCGTCACCTTGTATGTGAAGTATTTTGTAATATTTATACATAGAACTTATGCATGTTTCAGTGTACTGCCCGAAATTGTGTCATCAGTGTATTAAATCGTTGAACTATAGTTCTAATTTCAAGGATTTAAAGGCGATATTAAGACATAATATATTGCTTCCTCCATTAGTACAGAGAAGAAGCAATAGGCAAATTCGAACATATTAAATCTGATTGTAGATACGAGATGAAAATAATAGCCAATACGTTCTACAAAAAGAGTTCATTCACCCTAATCACGAGTGTCTTTTAAATTTTGTTCTTGTCTTTATATTCGTGAAATACATATATTTTGACACTTCTTATAAAAAATCTTATATTTCTAAAAACAAAATCTATTCAATATAATTAAAAACACAATATTATTTATGTAAACAACAAAATATTCCCACAAAATGAACCCCCTCCACTGGCCATCTGTCAAGTAAGTGCTTCCTACTAACGTCAAAATAATGACTTCCATTATAAACGAATAATAATAACATTTCGATGATCTCTAAGCTATAGAGGTCAATTGATAAGCAGGAACATGTTAAATCGCACTATAAAACAATCATTTGGTTTAAGTGGCAACTTAAACAATAAGAAAAAAACCAACAACAATCATATGTGAAATATGAATATGATAAGAAAACTATTGAAAGAAAAATAAAAACAGAAAAATATAAACTAAAAATATAAACAAACTAGTGAAATGTATAGGGAAAGGGCGATAAACAAGAAATAAATTACAATATTAATAAACTAGTGCAACTTGAGAGGAGCACAAGTCAATTGTTTATATCAATTTTTTATAGTTACAAAGATATGTACTATGTATGCATAGTGTAGCATCACAAAATTCCATCCAAAACTGCCACTACACCTAGCCAGGAAAATTAATATAAAAAACCTATCAATGAGAGGTGTTGGTACCGATTTTTGGAACGAAGCTCCTTATAGCACATTGCGGGATGGGGCCTAAATGAAAACATAATAAAAAACTATTTTTTGGAACGAAGTTCCTTATCGCACATTGCGGGATGGGGGCTAAATGAAAAATTTTTAAACAACTTTTTTTTAACTACTTTATTTCAACCCATTATTATCAACTATATTGGGTACTTTTGGTTTGCGTTGGTTCAAAGGGTAGTTTTCTAGGTGGAGCCTGTGTATTACATATTGTAGTTTTGTACCCAAAGTGCAAGACTGGCAAATCCATGAAACACAACCCTCAGCATGGAATAACATTTGGCAGCAATTTAACACTCGTACTTTTGGTTTGTGTCCAGACTAATATATTTCTTGTTTAATGGGAAATTTTCTAGGTGGAGCTTGTTTATTACATATTGTAGTTTGAACCGAATAAAAAGTAAATTTAGAAAAGCCAAAGTGAAAGAAATTTAAAAAATAACATCTTAAGCAAGTACCTTTGTTTAAAAAAGTAAATTTTCTTACAAAACGTACCTTTTCTTAAAAAAACTAATTTTTTAAATAAGTACCTTCTTTTAAAAAAGTACATTATCTTACAACAAATTGCCTTTTCTTAAAAAACTAAATTTTCTTTAAATAATACCTTTTTTGTAAAACAAAATAACTTTTCTTTAGATAAGTACCTACTCTTAAAATTAAATTCTTAAATTCTTTCGTAAAAAAGAGCTTTTCTTCAACAAAAAAATACCTTCTCTTACAAAAAATACATTTTCTTACAAAAATTCCTCTTCATAAAAGTACCATATCTTAAAAATTAAGTACCACTTTTTCTTTTATTTTCTTGAGATAAGTAGCCTTCCTGAAAATAAGTAAATTGTCTTAAAAAATATCCTTATCCTAAAAAGAGTACCTTTTAATTAAAAAGTACCTGTTCTTAAAAAAGTATTTTTTGTAAAAAAAAGTCATACTCTTAGGCTTTTTCTTAGCTTAGTGACGGCGACACTATCGAGTATTTAGCCATGAAAAAGCTTCTCAAGATACCGTTCGGAACCGGTGTAAAACTGTAGGACCCAATCAGTGACTGTAAAACTAGGACGCCCACAACTGACTGGTTTGTGAGAACCTCTCCCTAATCCTTTCACGGGATGTAACGGAAAACCATTTTTTTTGGATTTTAAAAAAAGAATTCCTCTCATCAAAGAAAGGACATTTTCGGGAAAATATAATACATATTCTTACAAAAGGGGCCTAAAAATATACTTTTTTTTTTAAAAAATACATTCAATAAATAAAAATTTCTTAACAAATGTTTATCATTTTAAAAGATCCATATAAATTACAGTATTTTTCAACAGGCGCCTGAAGTGTGTTGGAACTAACTAGTACATAATAAGCGATATACTTTTCTATTATTTATATTCGTTTTTCAAATGTAAACAACAGAATTTAAATAAAAATGATGTTAGAGTGCTTTTTCGTCGCATCCGAGTGAAAAATGGTCATACGGAAACAGCATGTGCCCTCTGGTGCAAATGGTGAATAAGCGAATGGATCATCTATGGTATTTCTATCATCATTAGTGGCACCTATAACCAACCTTTAAGTAAATTTTGTCAAAAAAAATACCTATTCATATTCTTAACAAAGTACACTTTCTTAAAAAAAGTACCTTTTCTTAAAAAAAGAATTGTTTTTAAATAAGTACCTTTTCTTAAAAAAGTACATTTTCTTACAACAAATTCCGTTTTCTTGAAAAACTACCTTTTATTTAAAGAATAAATTTTTAATGAAGCAAAATAACTTTTCTTGAGATAAGTACCCACATACTATTCAAAATTTACCTATTCTTGCAAAAAGGACCAATTCAAAAAAAATCATATTTCTTAAAAACAACCCTTTATTCACAAAATACCTTCTCTTAAAAAAAATACCTTTTTTTACAAAAAATCCTTTTCTTAAAAGTACCTCTTCTTAAAAATAAAATAATACCTTTTCTTTTCTTGAGATAAGTAGCTTTTCGGAAAATAAGTACATTTTCTTAAAAAATTACCTTTTCCTAAAAAGAGTACCACTTCTTTAAAAAGGGATTGAGAAGAGCTTCTCGCAATCAGTGAGATGTGCACTTTCTAGTTGTTACACTCCTCAATCCCTTCATGGGATGTTACAGAATACAATTATTATTATTACTTCTTTAAAAAGTACCTGTTATTAAAAAAGTACTTTGTAAAAAAATTCGTACTCTTATGGCATTTTCTTATAAAAAGTATTTCTTCTTAAAAGCAGTAGGAATACCAAGCTCAGACATTGCTTCGTAGAGTTTCTCCCGTATCGGGCTATCGAAGGCCGCCTTATAATCGACGATTGGTTTTCGTGGGTCTTCTCCAGAATTTGGCGTAGCGTGAAAATCTGGTCAGTTGTCGATTTTCCGTGCCTGGTATGGTGCAAACAGGTCAGCTATAATTGGCTTTAGTCTTTCGCACATTATACTTGATAGAACCTTATATCCCTCTAGTACTGGTCACTAGTTCGCAGCTGGTGAAATCACTACCTACAACGGAACCACCTCCACTTACTTTACCCTCCCTAAGCAATGCATTTCATCATTTCGTTTTTTGTTTAAATTGTTCGCAAATAGGGGCAATCGCCAACACGTCGTTTACCGCGAACTAGTGAAATAGATCCCCATGAAAAGGGTAGTGACATAGGTACCCAAGCTAGGGGTGGTGATGTGAGTACCCACAATTAAAAAAATTTTAAATAGCTTTAATTTGAAATTACATTTTTTGTTTATTCTAAATTCAATTATAGTATCACAATTGTCAATACAAGTATCACAGTTTTATTTTTTGTAAATTCAGGAACAAACAGCGACAGAGATCGTAATCGAAGTTTGGTTTTTCTGTCACCTATGCCCTATTTTTCGTTTACGCTTTCTGTCGATTTCGTGCGCATTAATTTTTTACTCGGTGGTTCGGCGTTTGCTTACCATAGGGTAAGTCAAGTAATTACCAATGTAGGGAGTAGTGGGGTAGGTAGTTCAAGCATGGCTAATCGACACCTCCAGAACTGCAGGGATGCTATTTATTCCACGGTAGTTAGCGCAGAGACCCGGATAACCTTTTTTAAATATGGGACATAGTACATTGAGACTCCAATCGCCGGGAATGCAAATCAAACCAAATTTTTCCAATGAGCTGAGGCATGAACCTTATCAGCTCATCGCCACAAGCCTTAATTAGCTCTGCCGGTAATCCATCGGCTTCGGCGGCGTTTTTGTTTTTAAGCCGGGCAATATCTTTACTGATCTCGTGTTGGTTAGGATTTTCTCATCGTCAGTAGATATCTCAGGTACCAGTAGCGCGGAGAAATGATCTGTCAATTAAAAAAATTATATTTTTTTTTACAGTTTATAAAATAGATATTGGTGGTAATAAGACTTATAGTAAATTTTAGTATTTCTCCAGACATCCTAATAAATGATATACTCGCCTAAATTTGAAACTTTTGGTTCCTTATTCATGTGATTTTAACAAAACAACATGTAACAAAAACTAAATTTATATTTTTGAGAAAATTAAAACAAAATCTCCAAAAACAACCCATAATTCCACAATTTTTTGTGTTGAGTTCCATGTTGATTGGACGTATAGTGGCAGTTCTGGATTGGAAGTATAGTGGCAGTTCTGGACAACGTTTTTTTTTTATAATTTGTTTGCATAAGGTGGTTATAGAATAAGATCTTCACAGAACACTTAATTGTAAATTCTCATAACTCATAAATCTAGTTCTTTAAATTGGCAGTACGCCGAAGAGGCCTTTAAATTATTTAAGCTCTATACAATTTTGATAAACACAGCTGCCCCTTCAGTGGTCTTTGGCGTTTTAGTTGACGTTTCTTATAAATAGTAGGTTTTTTTTAAATTTCTCTAATTGTTGAAGTCAATCTTAATCATTTCTAAATATGTGCATATGTAACTCTTAAAAGTTCTAAGAATTATTGCAAACATTTGAAAACAATGTATATTTTGCACGCCATTCATCATTCCAAGCTACGAAATTTTCGCAACGAGTAAAAATTTTACCACTTCATGTTTCAAGTGTTAATATTTAAAGTATCAAATTTGTTTTACTACAAATTACCCAGCACCCCATAAAACATATAACCTCACAGATCCACCAGCAGCATCAATATCAACAACAACATCAACATCATTAACGTCACCATCCTCCTCATTGTCAATGTCGCCGCTGTTATCGCTGTCGTTGTCATCGGTACCGCTAGTCGTCATTAAAATTAAGTGAAATATAAATAATGAAATAAATGAAATTTAACACCCATTTTTAACACTACACAAAATGAAACCTACGAACGTTGAAGTATCAAAGACAATCACTACACACGACACCCTCATCATCATCACCATCGTCCGCATCGTCATCCTCAATATCCACACCCTTTGACGTCCATCCCCCCCTCAGTTTGAGTACAGTCACTTTGCCACTTCGCCACAACAAGTAGAAGAACGACCACTACACAAATACATTAATTTTATTTAAACAGTTGGTGTTGAAACGACAACCCACTCAAATTTTCTTCACTCCACACCCTGTTTGGATACCGTGCTAAGTCCCACCCCTGACTAAGAGTTTGTTTGACCACTCACCATCCCCAAAAAAAAAAAAGCGAAACACAAAATGTATCATCATTTACCATCAAAATGTCAACATTATCCATGTGAATGTTCGGGATACTTATGATGGGACTTTGACACTGGCACCAACCAACCCACTGTAGACAAACAAATGCAATAACAAAACCACCATCGTTACAAAAGACGTTTGACAGCCACACAAAGTGATGACACACGACGATAATGGGCTTTTGATATCGTTTTTATGATTTTTGCAATTGTTTTGAACCCCTTTGGTTGATTTTTTTTATAGTTAGTGGCACTTTTTGTTATATAATTTTGGGTCATTAAGGACACGGATTTCTAATTTAAGTTTAAAAAATATGTGGTTTCCCATTACATTCCATGAAGGGAAGGGGGAGCGCAACCAGTAAGATGTACGTGATCTATTTGTACACTCACTGATTAGGTCATACAGTTTTACACCGGTGCCGAATAGTATTTTTGAGAAGCTTTTCCATGCCTAAATACCCAATAGTGACGCCGTCACTAAGCTAGTTCACTAAGCTAGGCAAAAAAAATTAAGTTTAAAAGAATTTACAAATGCGAGCTTTGAAAAAAGGATAGCCTATCAACATAGTCTCGTTTGGCGTAATACTATTTCGTGTGTCCCAAAAATATTGTATTTGCTACATAGTCTCAGAGTTGACGGCAACAGTTCATATTTTCCCTTTAAATAAAAAAAGCTTTCATCATAAAAGTAGTTCTCTTCTTGTAAACGAACTTCCATTTACTTTGCATAATTTACCTTCGCGACAAATAAAGAAAATCGGTTGCTATAAACGAAAATGTATAGATAGGGTGCATCAGTAAAATTTCCGTTTTTTAAATTTAGTCTCTTTTTTCTTGCAAGTGGCAACTCTGAAATTTGGCAGCTGCCACATATATTTATTCCGATTATTAAAAATGGAGCGCTTTACGAAAGAACAACGCGTTACAATAGTGAAAACTTATTATAAAAACTTGGAAAGTTGAGAAAGTGCACCTAATGTGTCAACCATTCGAAGAGTGGTCAAAAATTTTAAGAAATTGGGTCGTTTGTGGACAGTAAGACTCATGTGCATCAACGTACCGTCAGTCTCTTGAAAACATTGCTGCTGCAAATGAGAATGTCGCCGAAAACCCGAAAACATCATTCGGCATCGTTCTCCGCAACTTCACATTTCACGAAGCAATACGCAGCGAATTTTGACAAAAGACCACCACTAGTGTATTCAAAATCGAAACCGGTTAACCGAATTCCGGCTGATTAATCGTACGTCGGTTTTTAAAAAAAAGTGTTAGTTAGGGATAAAAATTACAGCAGACAGTTGTCCGAGGCCTTCGGCCACGGACTGTCCCTGCAGGCTGTGTCAGAGACAC